>VYXD01005008.1:0-12545 GCA_013397195.1 Hylia prasina
GCCACACAGAGGAGTGGGGACCCTTGAGGACATCAGGGACTCCTGTGGGACCCTTGGGTGAGTTTGGGGTCCCAGGCTTATACTGGGAACATGCCAGGCCCATACTGGGAAGTTCTGGAGTGATACCGGGGGTCCTAGTCCCATACTGGGAGGTCCCAGTCCCCTACCAGCAGGCCTCATGCCCACACTGGGAGGTTCTGGGGTGACACTGGGGGTCTGTGACCCCATATGGGAAGTCACAGGCCCATACTGGAAGGTGCCAGCTCCATACTGGGAGGTCCCAGGTACTACTAGATGTGTCGCCCAGGTGAGGTCTTGTGTGCCACTGCGTGTGTTCCAGGTGTGTGACAGGTGTGTGTCCCTAGGTGGTGTCCTGTACCCTTTCGGACCAGGGGTGGGGGATGAGACCACCTACCACGAGGATGACGGGATGAGCCCTGAGATCTTCCTGCAGGAAAACTTCTCCTTCTTTGGGCGCTCCCACCACTCACTCTATGTGGGTCATGTAATCAGGGGGACATGGGGGAGGTGGCATTTGGTGGGTGACACAGGTGGAGGGTGACACCAAGGGGAGGGTGCCAAGTTGCATGCAGCCACCAGAGTTGATGTCACCACTTCCTCCTCCTCCTCCTTGTTGACTATGTAAGTGAGTGGGGACCCCTGGGGACATCAGGGATACCTGTGGGGGTCCCTGAGGACAATGGGGACACCTTTGAAACTCTCAGGTGGTTTTGGGGTTCCAGGTGGGTTCTAGGGTGACACTGGGGTTCCCAGGCCCATACTGGGAGGTTCTGCAGCAACTGAGTGGAGGTTGGGGGTTATCACAGTTGAGGCCACCATGACAGGGATCACCATGGTTGAGATCCCCATGACTGGAGACAGTGGGACCTGTACCTGGGACCACCATGGAGGGTCACTGTGGTTGGTGCCCCTCAGGTGTGTTCCATGGGTGACCTTTGCCTGCAGGTGAACAACAACGGTGTGGTGTCCTTTGGGACAGTGGTCCCAGAGTTCACCCCCCAGCCCTTCCCGCTGCCAGGCCACCGCCCCTTTGTGGCACCATACTGGGCTGATGTGGACACCCGTCTGGGAGGGGACGTCTTCTATCGGCAGAGCCGGGACCCCCAGCTGCTGGCGCGCTTGGCCCAGGACCTGGCACCTGCTGTGCCACCAGGGGACCCCCCCCCACAGCCTACCTGGGCATTCGTGGCCACCTGGGACCGTGTGGCCTATTTTGGGGCTGCCTCAGACAAGGTGGGACATGGGACAAGGTGAGGGGGGCTCAAATATCTTGCCTTTCAACCACGATGTCCCTGACCATGGTGACACCAAAGGTTTGGGTACACAGGGATGGAGACACAGCTGGGGGTCATGGTGACATGGTGACAATGTCCCCCTGCAGGTGAACACCTTCCAGGCTGTGCTGGCCTCCGATGGTATCACCTGCTTTGTAATGCTCAACTACGGGGACTTGCAGTGGACAACTGGCATCGCTAACCACGGGGATCCTCATACTGGCCTGGGAGGCATCCCTGCACAGGTGGAGACACAGAGAGGGGCAGGGGACACTGGGCATGAGGACATCCCTGTGCAGATGAGGACAGTCCAAGGGATGGGGGACACTGGGCTAGGAGGGATTCTGGGCTTGGGAGAGGTAAAGCATTTTGGGGTGGAATTAAGGGGGATTTGGGGTGAAATTAGGGGGATTTTTAGTAGATTTTGGGGTGGAATAAAGGGGATTTGTGGTGAAATCAGAGAGATTCGGTCTGAAATCAGGGGGATTTTAGGTGTAATGAAGTGGATTTGGGGTGAAATTAAACTCATTTTGGGTAAAATTCAATGGGAATTTGGGCAGAATTTACTCCCCACCTTCTTCTGTCCCCCTGTTCCCCTCCCTTCATGTTCCCCCCTGTTCCCCCATTTTCCCCCCTGCAGGCTGGGTTCAACAGTGGGGACGATGTCCACTACTACAATGTGCCAGGGTCACGCACACCCGCAGTGCAGAGCCTCAACCGCCGCAGCAACCTGGGGGTCCCGGGGCGCTGGGCTTTCCGTGTTGACCACTTTGAGGCCACTGAGGGACCCCCTGAGACCCCTGGAACCCTGTCAAAGACCCCTGAGGCCCCCTGGAGTTCCTTGGCACCCCACAAGACCCCCTCAGTATCCCCCAACCTTCCCAGCACCACAGAGGAGCAGGTGTATGTCTGTGGGTCATGAACGGGTGACACCTGGGACAGTTGGGGTAGGGGGGGTTGCCCAACAGCCGTCACCCCATCCCCACAGAACCATGTGCCCCCACAGAGGCTGCATTATGATGGAAATAGCAATAAACACCTGCTGAGCAACTCCTGTGTCAGGTGTGTGGACACAGATGCATGTGGGCAGCAGCACAGGTGTCATGTGTGAAACGTGTATCCATCCCCACCTATTCTCATGATGGTGATGGAATCAACTGAGGAGGGAAATTGTCAGTAAGGGGTGACAACATCTGGGTTGTACATGGGTGTGACAGATACACACCTGAGTCACACATGGATGTGACATAGATACACCTGAATAACATCTATTGCCAGATGCACTACACCTGGACAGCACCCAGCTCACACACTCTTACACGGTGTTGCACGTGTGGAACCTGAGTTCCACACAGATGTGGATCCACCTGGATAACACCTGCTGCAATACAGCACTCCACCCGGACAACACCTGGGTTGCAGAGAGGTGTACCATCACCTGGATACCAACAGCCCAGCCAAGGGCCCTAACACTGAAACCAAGGGCAGAGTAAAGGAAAGGGTTTGGGTTACAGTTAGGGTTAGAGGTTACAGTTAGGGGTTAGTGGTTAGGGCTGTGGTTTGGTTAGGAGTAGGGCTAGGACTTACAGTTTGGGTAAGTTAGAGTTAGATTAGGGGTTGTTGTTAGGGATATTTTTATTAAATAGCTGTAAGCTTTTATTTAACATTGGAGTGTAGTAAATTTTTCATTATTAATATCTGTAGCTATCCTTTTGAGGGCAGGATGTCATAGATACTAATGTAGTGTTAGATTTTTAGTGAGAAATATTTTTCCATCCAGGGTGCAGGGATGGTGCAGAGGAACTTCTAAATTAAGCCCTATTTTGTTTTACACTGGCACTTTCCTTTCTTACAGATCTTCAGTGAAGACAAAGGGGTCAGGGTTTGCTTTCTAAATTAGTTGCACTTTCAAAGATCTGTTTATTAACTGACATCAAGATCGCTTAGGAGCAGCTTATCATTGGTGTGGGGTGGATCCCAGAAGAGAAGGTGCTGGTGGAGATGTCTCAAACACCATCCAAGGACTGTTGGTGAAGAAGGAAGAACACTATATGACTGGGGAAGGGGCCATGCAGGGGTAGGGCACCATTTTTCTGGCACAAACATCCTTGTTCCAGTCCCTGGAGACACAACAAACAAAAGACAGCATCAGCACAGGAAAGGGCAGGATCTGTTGACCAAAGATTGATCTAGTGGATGGGAGAAGTGACCACTCAAGACCCCCAAAGCCTCCAACCCACTTCAAGAAAGATCTGAAAAAATGGACTAAGCATGAGAATTAATGTCCAGAGACAGTCGCAGCTATCTGTCTGTAAAATGGTATCAACGCCAAGCCTAGGCACTGCCTCCGTGACTGTGATTATCCCATAGCTTTCCTTCCTGCCTGTAAAAAACAAAGTTCACCCTTTAGCATTTTTTTGAAATTTAATAAGGGATAAAAAAGGGACAATATCCAGCACTGGGGTGCTTGGCTATATGCCAAAAGCACACCGTTAGCACTGTTACATTATAGGGGTACATACATATTGTTAAAAATAACCCTATAATAGTGGCTTTTGCATTTGTGTATGTCTTTATGTATTGCTATTGATTGTAAGTATAGTGCAATTTATAACCCCTTTTAGCTGCTTACTAATATAAACTAATTTTGCATTTTAAGTATGCACGGTATAGCCCACGGAAATAGTAGTGTGATGAATGTATTGTCTCTAGGCCTGTGAGAAATTAAGCTATGATTCGTGTCAAATAAAAAAATATGTATAATGATAACTGAACAAAATGTTGTGGTAACTGAACAGAATGGTTAACCAAAGATGTAACTGTAGAAAACTGCAAGTAAAGCCAAACTGCCATGAAAAGAACCAGAAGTCAGCAAAGGGTGAAAGATAAAGACTCCGATCCCCCCAGCAATCACCACAATGATGAATGGAAACTAGATGTCACAACGAGGAATGGAAACTAAACATCACAACAAGGAATAGAAACTAAACATCACAACAAAGAATGAAAACTAAACCTCGTAACGAGAAATAGAAACTGGAAGGGGACTACTAACATGAACCTGCATAAATACCTGCAAAATTAACAGTTGTTGCGCATGTTGGTAGAGCGGTGACTCCTCATGCACCCAGCGCTGTCTTGCCCTCTTTTTGTCAAACACAAAATTAATAAATTGCTTAATTTAAAAATGGAATAAAGGAGTACACCTCCTTATTCATAACAGGCCTTAGCAAAATATAAAAGGTTAAAATACTTCCATGTAGCTGAGAGAACTGTATAAAGCAATTAAATTGCTTCCCACATCTGCTGACTGACCTCTCCAAGTGATAACCGTGACACAAACCAGAGCACCGGAGGACAACTGGAAAATACCATTTAAATTTAAAGAAGACATACTAAATCCTTATCAGAGGATGTAGAACAACAAGATGGAGACACAAGAAGGAATAAAATATATTAACTTGACACACAGGCTGTCATGCAGATAAGCCAGAGTATGAAGAAACCAAACAGAAGAATTCCCGTAACATCAAACAGTTCACAAGAATGTTTGAATAATAGCTTGAAAAAAACTTACGAATATCTACTTACCGTAGTAAAGTAACAATATACAGACAACACTGTTTTAATGTACTAGTGTCTTCTTTGGCTATTTGCCAAGAACATTCCCGCGCTGTACATTGTCCTTTTTTATTTCCTTATTACATTTTTGAAAAACATTCTAAGAGTGAACTTTTGTTTTTCACAATATTCACGAGTTCTATGCATTATCCAAATATTCTTGTGAGTTTAGATGTTTCAGGGATTTTCTTGCTTGGTTTTAACCTTTAACTTGTCTGCATGCCATCCTGTTGATTAGATCCATATATTTTATTTCTTTTCCTGGTTCCATCCTGTTGTTCTTAGACTCCCTGATAACGAGGAGTTAATAAATTGTTTTTCTGTGTCTGGCTTTTGTCCCCATTACTTTGTCTTTTAGATAAGATAGTCCACAAATGCAGGGAATCACCTAATTATTTTACACCATTCTCTGAGATAGTTACATGAAAAAAAACCCATCTTAACATCACAAGTCTCTATTTTAATATTATGCTATGGTCTAAGATACATTTATCACACTACTATTTATATAGGCTATACAGTGCATACATAAACTGACAGACTACACTATATCAAAGGCAGTTAAAAGTAAATATAAATTGTACCATATCAAAACATCTGTGACTAATAACAACATGCAAAAGTGAATGCATAAAGGCAAAAGCCAATATTATATTGTCATTTATAACATACCTACCTTTTGCCTCCCTCCCTGCTTCCCTTCCCTGCCAGCTCTGGACAGAGTTCCGAATCTGAAACTTGTCTGGGGCTTTATGGCTCAGGAGGTGGCCAGGGTGATCTACAGTAAGATGTCTGCAGGGGGATCCACATGGGTCGGTCTCTTTTCCATGCCTGTGAGAGACATCCGTGTCTCATCGCAGAACTCCTGGTGCCTGCCTAGGGGAAGCTGCTGTGAGAGCTGCAGGTCATGCCGGGGTGGAGAATGGCCGGAGCCCTTGGCAAGAGGCCGGGAATGTATACTGATCCTTTACTGCCCAAGGGCTCGGGCCCCTGCGGCGCCGGGCGGGGGGAGCCCAGTCACCCGGGGACTCTGAGGGAGCCGGGTACACATCAGCACCGAGGCCTGAGGGAGCGTTCGGAGCCTCCCTGCCCCAAACCCCCACCTGCGGCACCAGGGCAGCTCCCAGGATCTTTAGGGCAGGGAGGAGGCAGAGGTGGGTGTTCAAAGTGCCTCTCTTGGGCACCATTTTGTCCTGATCCAGGGGATTCTCGAAGGGTTGGAGTCCCTCGGAAGGTGCATAAGGAGGGCCATGTTATGAATGAAGTAAACAACAAAGTTGAAACATGGCAGCAATTTTAATAGCAATTTTTGAAATGAATGGGCCAGGAGACCAGCTCCCTTGAAAAGCCTTTATTGAGGTCAGCTCTAGGTGGGGGGCCTGAAGGGTCATGCACACCACTTGCTGCTCCCATTGGACAACACAGAGAAGGAGGTGTTCAGTTCTGCCACATGGCAGAGGTGGGGCTGCCGTCTTCACAAGAGTCCCTGGGAAGATGCTCAGCTCATTCAAGTCTGGGGGTCATGCTGGTCGAGTGTCACTGGACTTACGGAGACAAGCCAGGGAGCTTCAGCAGGTAGCTGGGAGTGGAAGTTCTTCCTTGCTCACCGAGGTAACTTAGAGTCCCGTTTGTGCAATGGCTTGCTGGTTCTAGGGGTCTTTTCCTTTGAGTAGGTTCCCATGAGTACCTAGTGGTCTCCTCATTTGCATACATGCCATTCTGGGGAGCAGGGAGCAGCAAAGGCAAGACCTGATTGGAAAGGGGCACAGGCACAAGGTGATTTCTAACAACAGCATTCAACTGGGTATAGGGTGAATGGTTTTAACATAGAAGGCAACATTCAACTGGGCAACATCCCAACTGGGTTAACCCCTTTTATGTAAGGACCAGGAATTATCATTTAATTTCTTACAATTTTATATAAAATCAAGCATATACAAAAAATCTGGCAGTGACTAATTAAGTCTGATTAAGGTTCTGATAAGGCATAAGCAAAGCCGACTGGGCTACGGAGAGGGATTATCTCCCTCCTCACGTACAAAACAAAGCAATCCAAACTAAACTTATATATGGTATGCTAATACATATTCATTAATGTTTCCTGTAAATTTCCTCCTATTTCCGATTCTAAAATCTACGTCACTCTACTTCATGCCGCATGCTTCACTTATTGCTAGGGGGTCTTCTGTCTTCTTTTGGTGGTCTTTTGGAGGAAGCCTCACAGTCTTCATCATTGTCCTCTGGATAATCTTACAAGTTGCGCGTGCATACTAAGCGTTGTGTTATGTAAGTAACAAACTTAGAAAAAATTAGCCTTGCATTTCATAGATAAAACCATAACTCCATGTGCTGGTTTGAAAGCAAAACCAGTGACAGACTCCAAATCAGAAGTACAATTTAATAAGAGCAAAAGAAAAGAAGTAAAATAAAGTAAAATGAAATAAATCCAATAGTACAAAATACCACTGACAGAGTCAGAATACAACCTAACACCCTGTTAGTTAGGGTGGTAGTAGCAGTCCAGATGAAATGGTCTTGTCAAAGCCGTGATCTTGTAGAAAGGTCTGGTAGCTCTTGTCCTCTGTGAATCCAGTGGGGAAAAGGCTGCTTATGCTGTCCCAAACCCTGGATTATATGCAGGTGGGAATGCTTGGCTCCTCCCCCTGGGCGGAGCCAAGCATTCTCACATTTTTCTCACAATGGGCTGATTTCACTCTATGAGTCATGTTATGGGTCCTTGATGGCCCATTAAACAGAGACAGCTCCCGGAGGGAGTTATCTATGAGTCATGGGGCAAGGCCTTGATGGGCCATTAGCAGAAGATAAAGGAAACACTGCCCCACCTGGTTTCAACAGGTCATGAAGATGGTGATAGAATACATACTTTGGGCACATCTTGCATTTTTAACCTAGGACACTTCAGATCTTGTCCTTGAAACCATCCCAACTTTGTCCATCTCAAGGCCGATCCTCCAATCATCCCAAGGCCATTCTGTTTTGGGATTTGGCTTATATCAAAACTACATCCTGCATTCTACTTTCTCATGAAATATCTACAAAAAGGGGGGCCCCATCTGCTTTGTAACGAATATTACTTCACATTTACCTTTTCCTTTATCTTTTTTATAATAATTATTTTCTAAAATATTAATATAGTTACAATCTTGTTAGCACGAATCATATCCATTTATCAAAGCCGGAAGGGGCTTTTGGGGTTTTTCAACCTAAGGCTGTTTCAAGCCCCTCTCAGCGCCTGGAATGCTGGCACAGCCCCGGCATGAGAAGGGTGGCCCTGGGCGGGCTATGGGAGCCGAAAGCGGCTGCCTGCGCCTGCAGCGGTGCCACAGGAGCTGCTGGGCTGCTGTGCAGGAGGAGCAGACACGCTGCCCTGGAGCAGAGCTGGGCACAGCGATGGCCTTGGGGTGCTGCTGAGAGCGCGCAGCAATTCCCAGTGCTGTGGCAGCATCTGACGGACGCCTTCCCAGAGCCTTCCTGGGTAGTGCCGGGCTGTGTGAAGAGCGCAGATGCCTTGTGTGTAGGGATCGGCTGTGAGGGCTGTGCCAGGCGGCCCCGTGGGCCCCCGGCGCAGGGGTGTCTGCGTGGCCGAGTCAGCTCCATGTCTGCAGCGGACTCCGAGGGGAGGAGCCTGGCCCAGCCGTGGCCATGAGGAGCCTGGCGGGGCTTGGGGGAAAAAGGTTGATGGAGAGTTGTTGAAGCATTTTCAAACATTCAGTGGGAAGCTATTTTAAAACCACGTGCTCTACCATGTGTTACAGATGGTGTTTCCTTCAAGATACTTTAATTAAGAGTCGATTTAAATTTTTTGTGGGCTTGTAAAATGTTTTTTGTTGCCATGCAGGTTCTAGGCAGCCTGTGGTGCCCGCCCGGGAGGTGTCTCTGGGGCACACACACCTTTGGAGGGAGCTGGGCCCTCAGGACTGCTGGTGCTGCTCACGGAGCCTCCTCTCAAAGGGGATCTAGGGAGATCCAGAGTCAGACGCACTTCAGCTTCACACCTTTGTGTGCACTTTACATCTTTTTGTTCTGGAAAAAAATGGCCTTTTTGGAACCCAGATTTCACTGTAACTGTTGGAAGGCATTAATTATTGCAGCATTCTGAGGCAGTTTGTTTAAAATGAAGAGTATTTGTTTAAGAGCCTTCTGATTCTCCAGCCTGGGTGTTGTGTGTTAGTACGAGTCTGCCTATCACAGATGGATCTTTGTCACTGGGTGTCATAAAACCAGCTCCATGGCAAAACAGTGCCATCTCCAAAGAGCAATAATTCTTCCTTTTTCTGCCCTACATGTTTAAGGAGCTCAGGTTCTTGCAAAAGGATTTCTTTCTACTTTGTGAACAAAAAACAAAGGACCATCCAGCTTCAGCCAGTTTTTTTCTTAGCCTTCCAAACTGTTTTCTGACTACCTAAGAAAATGGTCTCTGGCAACTGAGAATCTGTGGGATTGAGACTCTAGCCTGTGATAAAAGATTATGGGAATTGAGTGGCTCAATACCTTTGAGGCCTTGGACTTTTCATTCATTCTTCGACCTTGGACTGGATTTTTCCTTTCTCTCTTTTTGTTTTAAAATTGCCCTTGAATCAGAAAATTCACCTGAATGCAGTTTCTGTGAGGGTGAGTGCGATTCTTCCCTTGCGGCCAAAAGGCAGCTCAGCCTCAACAGGGACTGCACCTACAAGCTGGAGCTGCCAGTGGAGCATCAGCTGCTTGGGTGGTCTCTAGGGGAAAAGCAAGGTTGTCCTTTTCTCCCTGCTGACAGCTCTGGGGGCTCTGGGAACTGGTGCACCCATGCAGTTCTGAGCAGTGCTAGATGTGCCCCTGGGACAGGCGCTGCTGTGGGAGGGTGAGACATGGAGCTGAGCCCTGAGCCTGAGAGGGGCCCTGGAAAAGGCAGGGGCAGTTCTGCTCCTCCCTGGAGGGTTTGTGCATTGCTCAGAAACCAGTTCCCATCAAATATAAAAATCATCCCAGGGCACGCAGGAGCACTCTTGAAGATAAGAATGAAAAACACTTAAGGAGCATTTTTCAGGTAGGCCTAATTTTTGTTTTTTAAGGCCTGTGCTAGTGAGGAATCTTGGAAGGAGTCAGCAAGACTTTTCTGCTGCCTAGAAGGCTATTGATATATCACCAAACAGAGCAGAGCAAAACGAAATCTACTCAATCCACTCTTGGATGTCACTGGATTCTTAAGATGTATTTTGAGCCTTAAACACTACAACCCTTTGCACACTAGGAATTTCAAAAGATCTGTGAACTCCATTTTTTTTCTCCTTATGTGTTTTTTTTAAACCAGAAGTTTTACTTTTTCATGAATATTTTTAAACACCGGGAAACTTTTTAGGTTTTTTCTTACATCTGCCCTTTTTCAAGGAGGAAAGAAGTCCTGTGAAACAGATCTCACATGCAGAATTGCACAAATCTGGAAACTAACCACATCCGTAAGAAGAATTTGAGTCAAACCCTACGGCCTAGGAATTAGAGCCTTAGAAATGGTTCAGTTTGGAGTGCCAGCTCTGAATACATATTCTGAGCCATCCATCTGCCTGTGTGGAAACATCACAGTATGAAAATCCACTCTGCAACTTTATTTGAATAAAGAGAGAGAGTCCACTGGGTCACGTACCTGTGGGGTTTTCTCTTTCTTGGTTTTGGAGGATACAGCCTCCTTTTAAACTCCTGGCTACATGTTGCCCTCTTCCTAATGTACTAGGAAGGCATAGCCTTCCCAAACTGCCCACCACATATTCTCTGCTTAAACATGTAATTTTTCACCAAAGTTCAGAAATTCAGACTTGTGTGGACCTCCTTGTCTGTTTCAGGAGTCAGTCTGTCTGTAACAAACCTGCCTTGAAGTTGATAAGAGACATTAAGACCCATGTCAAAGATGTTAACACCTATACCCTCACCCATGGATTTGTTTGTATAGACATTAGCACACCTTTTCTATCATGCCCAGTTCCATAACAGTACAACAAAATAAAACAAACCAAAATCCTGAATAGCTTCTTTCTGGCTGATAATTATCCTTCTCTTCCATCTCTGCACAGGGGACTGTGCTAGTTAGGGTGGAAGCAGTTGCTAGGAATAAATTTCAGGCCAGCAAATTAGGTCTCTCTAGGGAGGCTCCAAGTGAGATGTACAAGAGATGGAAATGCCTTTCTGGAGGCTCTGCACAGACACCAGTCCCTTCCACTCTACAAGGGTTTCTGCAGTGTAGGGAGGCTTGGGCTGATTGTCTGTACAGATGGCTTTGACCCGAAGAAGTAGTCAGAGGTCAGGCTGAGATCTAATAGGAGCATCTCCCATTCTGACAAAATCTTTCAAACCAGAGAAAATCCTCAGGGCTCCCCTGGCCAGAAATTGCTCTTGCAGGCAGTCCTTTGGGATACTTATTTTCCCTGCTGTCTGTCTGTGACCTGCTGCTGTGCAAAGTTCAGCAGAAGCAAAAGTCTCTGTTTACTTGCCTGACTTTGCACAACTACAGCAGTTTCGTCAGCAGGGTTAGGCCAGTCTGTGTGTTCCCACTCTCCCTGCTGTAAAATTGCTTCTGCTGTTCAAGCAGACACTGTAATAAGTGCAGCATTTTAAACTGATATTATACAGGGTTCTACCTGTTAAACACTCCCTCTGCTCTTGACCTGGCCACTTGCTGTGATTGCAGGGTCTTATAGAGTAATGACTATAATGGTGTTAACAGCATGAGTTGATCATGTGAACACACTGGAGAAACAGGTTGTGGGGGAGAGTTGTTTTTCAAGGTGGCTTTGTTTGTTTTTCACCAGTCATCCTGCCAGAACTTAAGAATCCCTGGCAAAAATGGAAGGAAAAAATTCCCTGTTTCTATTTACCATGATTCTTACACACTGGCATTGAACCCCGGGTTCTTCAGAGATGAGAAGATTTTAAAAGTCAGATCCCCAAATGATCAGTGCCTGACACAGACATCACCAGTTGTGAATAGTTTCTGATAAATTCCTGAGCCATGGCAAGCCAGGTGATAGGAAAGATGAGTGCTAATGTCTTTGGAAACAATTCAGGGTCGTGGTCTTTAGGAGAAATGGGTGTTCATGTTACCATTCTAGGAAATGGGTCACAGACCAAAGACTGCCTGCAGCTCCAGGAGACCAAGCTCAGAGCTCCCTGGGGCTGCAGCTCCTTCCCAGGGCCAGCACTGGAGCGGCTCCCACCTCGGCCCTGGGGGAGCCGGGACAGCAGCCCAGAGAAGGGCTGGGGCTGGGCCAGGCCAGCTGCGGGCTGGAGATCAGCAAAAGCTTCTGCCCCTACAGGGGGCTCGGCCACTCAGCAGTCTCCCCAGGGAATGCTCACAGCCCCAAGGCTGCTGCAGCTCCACGAGCCTTTGGACAACGCTCCCAGGGATGCCCAGGCTGCCATTGCCTAGACTCCATCATCCCACTGGCTCCTTGCCAGCTCAGCCCCTTCTGCAAGACTCACCTTTGCCTCAGCCTTTGTCTCCACTCCAGGTGCTGGCAGAGCACTTAGGGGAGGGGCAGGAGCAGGGCAGCACCAGCCGTTCCCTGCTCTGTGACACCACAGCGGTGGGCAGCCCCAACATTCCCTCCCTGGAGACGCTCCAAGGGAAGCGTCCACAGC
>VYXD01005031.1:0-19101 GCA_013397195.1 Hylia prasina
TGGACAGAGCTAAAGGAGATATTGAAAGGCCTTTAGAATACAACTTGGGCAGGACAGAGCCTGACCAGGGCTACACCCAAGGTGAACCCAAAATGGTCACGAGGTCTCACATTTTTATAAGTTTTGATCCATTTGCATATTGGGTTTAATTGTCCAATTCCAGCTCCAGGCTGTGAGGTCCCATCCTTCCTGTTCCTCCCTCCAGCCACCCTTGTTTGTGCTTTTGGGCCTGAAAGTTGTCCTTGGTGTGCAGCAGGAACAGGATTTGTTTTGTGTCCCTGCTCTGTGCAGAGCTGAGTGACACTGACTGTGAGCTCAGAGCTGCACCCCTGGGCAGCACAGAACCTGAAATACATGAAAGCTGCAACTTATGGTATCAGTACCAAAGCTGAGAGAGCCTGCTGGCTGCCAGGAGAATTCCTGCCTCAGGCAATGGGTGTCCATTGGAGGATTTTCTCACTCTCCAGTGGTGGCAAATGGAGTGAGTTTTTCATATTTTTCCTCGAAACTTTTAGGCTCACCTGTTGTTCACAGAGGAATTCATTAAAATGCAATGTGGCTTTACCCTTTAACTCATTTCTGTCTTTGCAGAGGGTTGGTCTCCCTGCTGGACCATCAGTGTGTGTGAAGGAATCCCTTCCCTTGCATCCAATTAAAATTTCAGCCAGTGCTCTTAGGGTATCAGATGCTGCACAAGGGATTTGTGATCACAGCTTGTTGGCACGGAGTGCTTCAGTCCAAATAACCCCCCTGCTTTCTGCGTAGGGTGAAAAGTGATATTTAAAGTTGGCAGGAGACTATGCAGTGCCTCAGAAATCAAGAGCCAGAGCCTGGAGGGACTGGGCTGCTTAGCTGGCAGCTGTCTGGAAGAAAAGATGCTTCACATGGTGAAGCTGAAGTAGGTTCAGCATCCTACCTTGGGCATCTCTCATGTCACAGAGATTTTGTGTTTATCACAGCAGGGATGCTTTGCTGCTTGAGTTTACTTTTTTTTCTTTTCCTTATGTTGCTAGAAACTCCTTCCTGCTCATTGCTGATCCCTGACCACCCCACTGGTGTCATCTTGTGACTTGTACAGTGTAAGCCAGAATTAAATATTTTATGCTTAGGCTTTTAATGCTTGCCTGTCAAAATATAGGAGCAACCATGAATTATTGAGATGCTAACCATGATGTTTGATGTGATTTGTTAAAATTTATGTGCCTTTGCATTATTTAGACTGTTTTTATGGGGCAGTATTTTCAGCTGGCTAGCAAATGCATGTTCTGGGTTTAAATATAAACAAAATCTCTTCCTGCTCTCCTTGGCCTTGTTTCTAAGCCATTGGCTTAATCAAGCTTTGTTGCCTTGGGTGGCATCACACATTCCAGAATAGGAAAAAAAGCCCAAATTGATACAAAATAGAGACAGAGAAGCTGGGAATCAAATTTTTAAAAGTGGCTGTTAACTCCTGTGTGGTCAAACTAGTGCAGCAAGAGGAGGTGTCTTCTATTGAAAACAAATATGAGAAAACACATAGATCAAACAACCCCACCCAAAAAGAAAGAAAAAGAGAAAGCTGCTGTGAGAGATGTGCTGGATTTGTTGACAGAAAAGAAAGACCTACAAAAAAAAAAAAAAAAAAAAAGAGAGAGAAAAGTCTGTTGAAATTTNAAAGTCTGTTGAGATATTATAAATTTAGTAATGGTACATTGTTTTTAAGGTCAGAAAGAGCCAACTATTCTTCTTGCACTGATCTCCAATTACATTGAAAAGATTTTATACCAAGCCTATGTCATATCCATATTACTTAATTTTTTATTAAAGGCACTTGAGTGCTACAGCAATAGGAGGTGGCTAAAATTATGTAGAGAATAGACTAAGAAGTGCTGAGATTGAGCTATTAAACTTACCTTTAATTGCAACAAATCTTGGTCTGGAAGGTATAAACATAATTGCCTTTATTTTTTTACCTGTTTAGCAGAGCCATCAACAATTTTCCTCCTTGTAAATCTTTATTTGAAGACATTAATGATTTTGGAGTGAATTTCCTGCAAGCCAGGGAGTAGCAGGGAGAGATTTTGGCAGCTCAGCCACAGCATGGGCTGTCAGAGGGGAACTGCTGGAAGGACTCTGTTATGTGTACAGGCTTTTCTGTCCAAACGTTTTTGTTTTGATTTCTTTATCTGCGTGGAGGAAGGCAACTCATCATTCAAAGTCATATAAAACCTGACTTTATGAGGGTTTTAAAAGGCTTTAATTCTTTTTTAGCTGCCAGTACTTGCTGGATGCAGTATGGGTGGTGGCTGGGACCCATTCACCTCAACTTTTTGACTGAGTCATGGTGATTTCCCTCCCTGCAGAGGCTGGCAGCTCCCTCGGGCACCCTGCCCTGCTGCTTCATGAATCAGAGCCTGCAGACACAGGTGGTGACTTGTCCTTATCCTTGTTCACCAAGCCCATGGGTCCCTATCACCTGACTGGAAGTTTACTAGTGTGATTTGGGAGCTGTCCCTCCTCTGGGGTGCCTTTTCTAGAGAGTAATGGTGCTCCTTCTTGATCAGATTTTGCTGAAATGCAAAAATCCAAATCTCTTACGTGGACAGCCCAATGCTGTTGGGAGTGTTTTATCTAGACAGACTCATAGAACCTTTAAGGCTGGAAAAGATCTCCAAGACCATCAGGTCCAACCTTCAGAGGTGAAAGTTTTTAGGTAGAAAGTCCCAGCATGAGTCAACCTGGCTGTTAGCGTTCCTTGGTGAAAAAATGTGCTTTATATTTTCCTGAACTAATGCTAAGGAGCCTGTCACAAGCATCTACTCCTGCACAGCTGACAAAACATTGCCATGTATTGATTGCAACAATAGTGAAGCAACAAATGGGATTTTGTTAAGAAGGTAAGTATTGCTATTTATATTTTAGTAAAAGTTGCGCTTTTCCTGTGAGTCTAAAGGCATACTGGGCACCTTTTCAGGATAAGAAATAGGTGAAGATTGAGACATAGCACAATGGTGAGATGGGAAGGAACCTCTAGAATTCATCCTGAACCTCTTCCCTGCTCAAGCAGGGCCACAAGAGCAGGCTGCTCAGAGCTGTGTCCAGATGGGAGATACCACACCTCTGGGCAAACTGTGCCAATGCTCAGTCACCTTTGCAGTGGGAAAGTGTTTTGTAATGTTAGAGGGACCTTCCTCTGTCTCACTTTGTGCCCATTGACTGGGCACCACTGAAACGAGCCTGGCTCTGTCCTTTTTGCACCTTCTCTTCATGTATTTGAAAATAATTTGAAAGCATTGTACATATGCATTGACAAGACCCCACCTTGAACCTTCTCTTCTCCAGACTGAGGATCCTCAGCTCTCTGTCTCTCCTGGCAGGAGGGAGGATGTAATCCCTTAATTAATTAATTGATTAAATCCCTGTGCTGTGGCTGAGTCACCTCCCTGTCACCCTCCCAGGGCACCCAGCCCTGTGCACCCCCAAAGTGCAGCCTGTGGGTGTGGGCAGGGTAAATGTGGCAGTGCTGTGCCAAGTGTTCTGGCACTGTGCAGGAGGTGAGTATTTTGCAGGGGGCCTTCTTATAGGGTGTCTGTGGCAGTCAGTGCACCCAAATTTTTTTCCCTTTTATGCCCTACCCTGTCACGGTCTTCAGGGTGTTTCTGGATTGTTGCATGCTCTCAGCCTGTCCCTAAAACAAAAGTAAACAAGCCCCCCCCATAACTTAGAGCAGGGAAGCTCTGCTCTTACTGAGGTGGAACTCATTCTGTCAATCTTGTTTGCACAATATCGTGTTCATGGATCTGACAATGTCAGTAGGAAGTGGTACCTCAGCAGTGAAGATGGGTTTTTTTGTGAGAAAGATATCTGTAGAGCACTTTGATTCATTGTAATGGACAGTACACAAATTTATCAACAAGCTGTGGGTTTTCAGTACTTCCTGAAATCATTTCCCTGCAGCAGCTGCCTTTGGAGTGGTTGCAAGACATCAATTTTAGTAACACTGAAGCGAAACTTTTGACCAAAACTCTGAGGGCAGGGTTAGAAATTCACTGGAAAGAATCACCAGAGCCATGTCCACTGCACCCCGAGCTCTGTCCTGTTTCTCCAGTGTGGTGGTGCATTTGCTCTCCTCTCTTTGGGGCTGCTCTACAACCTTAGGGATTCCTGTTAGGTCCTAAGTGAGGCTGGCCCACAGTGGGCTGTGCCAGCACCCCTCTGTCAGTGGGAATCCTCTCAGAGCTTGTGAGCCCTCAAGTTTGTGATGCCTATTGATGACAGGGCCTGGGCTGATAACTCCATTCCTCCATCCATTGGGAGATTCAAAAGCATCCAGTGTGAGCTTTTCACTGCACTCAAGGGGAATTTTTCACAGGTACCTTTGCACAGGTAGGCACAGAGGTCTCTGTGTCTGTGTGTGCATGCATGGGAAATGATTCAAATACCCTCTCGAGCACAGCAGCAATGGTGATATCCTGAATCTGTAATTAAGTCACTCTGGTAATTGTAATAAATCCTATTGAATCACTTTATAAATATTAAATTAATCAATGATTAAGTGCTGCTAAGCCCTTTTGCACCCTTACCCTTTGCACCTTTACATTTTTGCATCCCTGGTCTTCATGTAAATTATTCTGAGCTGGCTCTAATCCAATTTTCCTTTGTATGCTTCACCTGTGGTAGTAAGTAATGGAGTCAGTCTTGCCACTGAACTCTGTTAAATTACATCTTTACAAATTTATGTTAAAACCTGCTTTCACTAATACTTTTGACAGTGATTCTTTAAGCAGCCTAACACACTCCTTTGCCACATCCATGAGCACATACTTTAGCTTGTTCAGAAGAGCCTTGAGTTAAATCCTGTAAGGGCTATCTCCAGTTCAGCAGTTGTGCAGTCTGACTGCTGCTTATTCCTTGCTTTTAGGGCGTTTCCCCTCTTCCTTTCCTCCTCTTGGAGCTCTTCCACTGCAGGACTTTGAAAAGAGCTGAGACAACCCCTTTGATCCAGATAAGAACCTTGACAGCTTGGATCACCCGAGATTAGCCACACAAAGGGAGCGGGGGCGGCTGCTCCTGGAGAAGAGTTGTAGGAGATGTGTGATGGATGAGGAGATGTCCAGGTCTGGCAGCAGTCCAGCTCTTTGCACTCTGAGGTGTTGATAGAGGCCCTTGGTTGTGAGTATGAACAGATACACCAGGGTGGCATCCAACAAACCACCTGAGAAGATATATTTACATTTAGTACCTGGGAATAGTTGATTTTGAAAGGGGGTGGATGATGGCTCACTGTTGTCATTGCTGCTGCAAGAGAATTGTATTTTGTGAGCCTGATATTTCTCAATCTGTAAGGTTTTCAGCCTGTCAGTGGCTGATTTTCTTCCCAAGGGAAGAATTCTTGGGAGAATTTTTCTTTCAAGGACAGTTCCTGTCAACAATGATTTTCCTCTCATAACATTTTCTAAGTTCTCTCTCCTATGTGTTGTTTCCATTACTTAACCAGTGGAGAGAGATGTCAATTCTATGGACCAATGATGTGCCTTTTTAGTGCAGCGTGTTATAAAAAGGCTGAATGAACTGTAAATAAAGCCTTCTGATCTTTTTTCTGCCTTGAACTGGAGGCAAGCTTCTTTATTTTGTGCCGCAGATTTTGACAGTATTTAATTTATTTAATGGCCTTATTAAAATAGGTGCTTTTGTGTCAAGGAGGAGATGTATTAATGTTGGGAGGGGTGAGTTAAAAGCAGAAGACTGGTGATTGTAAATATGCTCAGGTGACCCTGAGCAGCTGGGAATAACTCTTGCTGAACCTGTGTGAACAGCAGGCCAGGGATCCCCCAGTATGGACAGATTTTAACTGTGCCTTTGCCTTTTTGTGTCCTGCCTCTGCCCAGGTGCTGCTTCGGGCATTCCCCAGTGGGTGAAGTGACAGAAATTAATGTTCAGTGCTTTCTGAGTTTGTGGCTGTCCCAGCTGCCTGGGCTGACTCACACGTGTAGAAATGGCGAGTAACCACATTTATGTAAACAGAGTTGTTTGTTTTTATTGCACTGTTACAGTCCAAGTTCAATTTTTTTTTTCCCCCTCACTTATCTACAGACTTGTATCTCACAGCAGAGTTTCCAGTATGGTTGGTGCATATGGGTAAAAAGAAGGAGTTCTGTAACTGACTGCAGATCAGTTTCCAAATGGAATTTTACAACCTTCTTTGGCAAGAGAACACAACCATGTGCTGAAACCAGTTCAGGGCAGGTAAAGTGACAATTTTATTTTCTTTTATTCAGAAAGTCAAATTATTAACAAAGCTGGACTATGCTAACAATCCTGTTACAGAGAGTGTACCTTTTAAATACCTTTGGGAAAAACAGCCAACTTAACCATGTTTTAAGTAAAAAGAGAAAAAAAAAAATGGGCTTTTTTCCTTCTTTTCACTGTTACAAGTATAAGAAAGCTTGAAAAACTGTCTGCTGTTATAAAAGAATGAAGATGCCAGGCCCCACCTTTCCCTAGATTGTGGGCAGGGCATACTGCCATTCGTCCTTTAATTTTGGCATAATTTGTTCTTGATCTTAAAGCTATTTCTTTAGCTGGATATATATTCCAACCTTCCTCATGTGACCCCCCCATAGAATATTGGCATTACCTGCATGTCAGCTGTGGACTTTTAATAAGAAAGTATTATACTTGTAGGTCTTTTGATTGTGAAAATGAAATTGCAATGCTTAAACCTAGTGCATATTCTTTTCTAAATTTCCCTAGTTCTTCCCTAGGCTGATAGTCTATAAAGCCTGATAACAGTGCTTTAGGAGAACGAATTTATTGCTGATCTTTAGTATATTGGAAAGAAAGTGGAACTGTAACTGGTGGGAAAACCAGGGGAAGACTTAGGAATGGCTTCGTGGGGCATGAAATTAGACACCAGAAATGAGGGATCCAGGAAGGAGAGAGGCAGGAAAGATAGGGAAGTCATCCTCTTCAGTGTAAATGTGCTTTTCATCTGAGTCCCCCTGGAAGCAACAAAGTACTTTAAAAAATAAATAACCAAAAGCACAGTTGCTCTTAAAGCTCCCCTTATTTTATCGCCGATCTTTTGCTGACATTGTTTTCTTATTGACGTCAGTGGAGGTTTCAAAAGCAATTGAAAGCAGCTGAGTGCTTCAAATACACATTGAAGTCATCAGGAAATGTGGTACGGAGTCGTTCCCTGGAATATACTTGAGACTAGTCCAATGTGTCTTCTCATCACAAATTTTAATCATCAGTTGCTGGCTTTGTTTATATTTGCTGCACAGGGACATGTACTAGAGCAGCTGTATCAGATAAGGGTGTGCAGTAATACATAACTGGCTTTACCAAATCCATCAAACTCACTTTCATCTTAAATACAGTGTGATTTGTTTCTCTTTTTTCTTTTTTTTTTCCTCAGGCACTGTCAAGACTTTTCTCTTTTAATATTTTAGAGGATTACTTTCTTTTGAGGAAATAAAGTTCAAAGTCCATTGATTTAATTTCTTATATCTATTTACATTGATATTTTGTGACAGTGTATTAGGTTAGATGATTTTTATGCAGTGAACTTTCATTGCATGATTGAATTGATATTATTAACTTTTAAAACTGGCTCCTCTTTTTTTTCTTTTTTTTGTCCCCTCTAAGTGACACTAGGAAAAGGTGTGCTTTACCTGAAACCATCTTGTTTCTACAAGGAATTGTGTGATGGCTGCTGTTTCTTCAGTCTGTGTATGGTCAAAAGTGTCTCATGCAGAGAAGCACAAAGAATCTGAAGGTGGTACATGAAGAAAAAAAGACAATATATAGTGGAGTAAAAGGGCAGCATGTTCAGCTATGTGTGCCATAGGCTTTAGTCATTTAAAACCCCTTCCTTCTAATATTTCCAAAGAGGGAAGACAAGAACATTGTCTAAAGAAGGCTCCTGGTCACTGCAAGTGCCCTGAACCCAGCAGGCAGGACAGTGCTCTGAGCTAGAGGCAAAACAGAAAGGGAAAAGGAAAATAAAGGGAAAATATCACATATGGCTTGGTTTGGGAAGGACAGCACTCAGGAATTTCTGAAAGGGGGAAAACAGACACTGCCACAGCAATGCAGCACCAAGAAATAAAGTATAAAATGTGTTTTATTGCAGGGTGAGTATATTTCTATGTTCTTTATATCTTCCTGGACCTGCAGAGGGTGCAAAATCTCCACTGTGCTTAGAAGAAGCAGAATTATTTCATTCTCTTGGTATATTTTGCTTCTCAGGTAACTTGGAGCAACGCTTCACTGGCGCCAAGATCCTCACTGGAAATGTCGTTGTAGCAAAAATGGATATAAAAACATTTATTACTGCAATTAGGGCTGTTGCCATTTAATTTGCAGAAGTGTTTTATTCTTTGATATCTGAACCTAGTGCTCAGCAATGCTCTCTATCCCAGTGCAATTTGGTCTCTTGTCATCTTCTCTCTTTCCCTAATAATATGCTTCCCTCCTCATCACCACTGTTTTTCTGCTTTCTGTTTGATTTTAATCTGGATGTTTCTTCTGGATAGCAGCTTCTGACAGAATTCTTGCTTCCAGCTTTAAGTGGTTTCTTTCACATGATAGAAACAGTGGAGGTAAATGTGAAACTACATTTGGTTACACATTCTATTTTCAGGTGATTTCAGCAGTATCTAGAAGAACAGAATAAAATATGAGACATTATTATGATTCAATTGCATTTATTTTCACTGATTTAGCAGAGCTCTTCAATGGGAGAAAGTGTGACAGCAATGTTTAGGTTAAAAAACTGCTTTTAAAGTGTAGAGGTTTCTGGGATAAAGATTTTCTGCTTTCAAAGAAAGCCATTCTGTTCTGCAAATGAAAACAAATGCTTCACTACCACTTAATTAGAGCGGTATTATTAGAGAAATAATCCCTCAAATTTAAAATATCTGTCAAGGGAGGAGCAAGAAAGTTTTTAGTGTGTGGTGGTAAAACTAGTCTGACTTGTCTAACTCTCCATGTTTCATAACCAGGATTTTTTTTTTCTCAGTTTGTTTATTTTGTTTTTAATTCATAGCCTTCATACCAGCTGTGAAAGGGCTGGGGTACAGTATTGTTGGAGGTACAGCAGCCTTTCAGATTGGTAGCATTTAAATGATGAGCCTTTGTGTAGGAATGAATGGGCATTTAAATTTAGGTCTCTGTATTTGATCAAAGTTCTTTGTGGGGCTCTTTTTTAAGCATTTGTTTTCTGGCTGATGGGGAAAAAAACACAACCAAAAAATAATTAACCAAACAAAAAATCAACCAAGGATTTCAAGAGACAAAACTGTGCTTGTGCCAAGGCCCAGCTCAGGCCCTCACGTTCTCTGTGGCTGCAGATGATGGTGATACTGGAGAGAATGGAAAACCTTCCTTGAGGCTTGTCCTGATCCTGCTGAAATCAGTAGGAAAATCTCATCTTGCCTCTGATACCTACCCAGTGCAAGTCTTTTGGTCAGGAGTTTCGAAATCGATTGCTTAGAGAGTGTAATTTGTATTTGGAGGTTTTTAATAGCTCTGATTAAGCTTGAGCATGCACTTTTCTAAGGTGAAAATGATTAATTGTAAATAAGTTGTTTGATTTGAAGGTATTATTAGGATAGTATTGCAGTAGCTGTATTAACATCATAATGATAATCTTGTTGTCTTCTTTGATTCCAAGAATTGCAAGGC
Source organism: Hylia prasina (assembly GCA_013397195.1). Lineage (NCBI taxonomy): Eukaryota > Metazoa > Chordata > Aves > Passeriformes > Sylviidae > Hylia > Hylia prasina. The sequence goes on from VYXD01005031.1 coordinate 9,670, forward strand.
TTAGACCTGCAAGGAAGGACACGGCATCATTATTTAATTTGGTAGGGAAGAAAAGTACTACTCTTCACAAATGAAAGATTAAGGGCTTGGGGCCTATTATGTACCCATCTGCAGCTCTGTTATAAAGCAGTGATATTTATATTTTAATCATTTAGAGAGGTGTGTGAGTAGCTGCCTGCTCTTTGTGCAGCAGGACGAGAAAGGTGGGGGCTCCCAGCTCTAAAAAATGTTCAGCTCCTCCCAGGGGCGTGCAGGGCAGAGGAAACACTGATGATGGAGCTTATTGCAATCCATGGTGATGGAGGCCTCAGGAGCAGGGAATTATTTTGCAGGCTTCCTTGTTCATTAATCAAAAATACACAGGAGTGCATGAGGGAGCCTCTGTACAGCCTGGACAAAGCTACACCTGATGAATGATGAAACAGAGCCTTTAGATTTATTTACATGCAGGGATGTGATGCCTTAAGTTTTAGCTTTCATATCATCCCGATTCTGTACTGCATTGCTATATAACTCTGAACATCATATAAAGTGTTAGCAGCTTCTCTTCACAGCTCAGTCAGACAAAACAATCCTTTTCCAGCCCCAGAACCAAGGACTCCGTTGCAGCTTTAGACCCAAAAATCATAAACAACAGCGAACTGAGGAGAGCAATCTGGGAGGATGGGACTGCATAGCCTGAGGCTGTAATTGGACAATTAACCCCAATATGGAAATGGACCAAAACTTATAGAAGTGTGAAAACTCGTGACCCGTGGTCCATCCTGGGTAGAGCCACAGCCAGGCTCTTGTACTGCCCAAGGTGTAATCTTTGAAGGCCTTTTCATAAATAATAAATACCTCAATCATTCCTTTAACTCTGTCTAGCCTCTGCTCCAGGCAGCCTCTGCAGGCATCAGATGTGGGACAGTCACCTCCCTGAGCAGGCAGGGGTCTCTTTTCCTTGTGCCCCAGCTGTGGGTGGCAGGGAGTGGTGCCCCACAGGATCCTGGCCTGGACCTGCCAGCTGCTCCGTGAGCTGGGGGGATGCTGAGACCTCAGCTGGGTACAGCTCCAGGACACAATTTTAAGGCCAGCCTGCCTTGGGTGGAAAAGTTTAACATGCAATTATTTCAGCAGTGCAGTAACAAATATTTTATTAAGCTGGGAGTGGTAAGATGGAAGCCAAAGGGATTCTCTGCACCCTTGGGTAATATTCTCTGCACGTAGAACAGTTTATTGTTTCCAAATATTGTCATTACGTTCTTTATTATCAACTGACACTTTTAGAAATCTGGCTGCAGTGTAAATTTTATTTTCCATGTATCCTAGGGCATGAGAATTGACAGAGAGCTTTGCTAAGAGAACAAAAAACCCATTAATTTTAGTCCTTTTTTGCTGATGTCTGATTCTTTCATTTTTCTATTAAAAACTTTACTAAAGAAACTGGTAGAGGTTCATATGAACTCGGCAATTTGACATCCATCAAAAGTGGAATTAGTTACAGGGATAAGAACTGTGAAATAAAACGAGATCTGTGAGGGATTGCTGAAGAAAGAGAGGAAAATAAAGCTCTTAATTTGCAATCCATTCCAAGCATGCGGCCTCCAAGGGACTTAATTAAGCAACAAATCTCTTATTGCAAAAAATTATTTATAAAACCTGGAAGGTTTCTGGTACTTCAAGTGGTGTTCCTGCAATGAATTTACCATTTGAAAATACAGGGAATGTTTCATATGTACTTGTGGTTGTGAAGGGAAGGGATTTTTTATAGATGGGGAGGGACAACTTTATGGAAAGGCAGGTGCTGCTGCCACTGGAGCCCTGGTGTTCTTAAGGGCAGCTGTAGCTGTGGATTGTTAAACTCATTTTGTTTCTTCCTCCCCTCTCTCTCTTTCTCTTTTTTTTTTTTTCTCTTTTTCGTTTCTTTTTGTAAACAGCTTTCATTGTTTGTGAAAAAAAATTGTATCGAAAGCCATAAGAGCCTGAAATCCTTTCATCAGCTTCAGATTACATGGAGTCATCCCCAGTGTGAGCTCCCAGTTAAATCTGGGAGATTACCATCATGACCCGACTCAGCAGAGGTAAGTGTATTCCCCAGGGTGGTTTGGGAATTCAACACATGTGGGATAAAATGAAACATTTTTTGATAATATTTTTTGCTGTTTTGGTGAAAATCGTTCAGGCATTATCTTTTTCCAGTTCTTTGCAAATACAGATGAGAGATTTTGGTCAAATTCTCACCCAAGAAGGCATCATCTTAAATTGGAATATTGTGATTCTTCCTGCAGAAAATAACTGAGTATAGAGAAGGAATTCCTGGCTTATTTTTGGAGACAGGCAGGGAGAGAGAGAAAGGAAGATTCTGTCTTTGCTAAATAGAGAACACTTTTCTGGCTATTTTTTAATAATAACTCCTTATAAAGAGAAGCTGAAATCCTTGTAAGGTGTTTCTCACACACAACAAACCCATGAACTTTAACAATATCAGGATATCCAAATCTTCACAAAATAATAAAAAAAAAAGGACTTAAGGGGGTTTCTCATCAGAGCTACAATAATATTTTTCAGAACTTTCATTTTTAACTTTGGAATCCAAATGTTCTCTGAAATACTTATTAAAAAACAGATTCACAGGTGTCTGAAGCTGAAACACAACAGCTCCTAAACACCTGCATTGCATTTGTTGTGAGGCTTATCTGAGGCTGAGTTTCCCTGGGCCTGGCTGAAACCCTGTGAAAATCAGGGCAAATGTTTCCACTGTGTTCCACTGGAACACACCCAGAAATTTCACTCACTCCGTGGCTGTAGCATCCAAGATGGTTCAAACCAGCCCAGTCCTGTGGCAGTTTGGTCCTTCAGGATTTTCTCTCTGCCTTATACTTCTTAACGCACAAAAACAAGTTCCTGAGTTACATCCCAGTGCCTGTGTTTATGTCCACAATGTGCCAACGCCAGTACAATTTGACTTTTCCCTAGGAAAACTCTAGAGGGAATGAATATTCTAAAAAGAAAAAAATTTTTTTTTTAAAAAAAAAGTAGATTAGATTAGGCTTCAGTTCTTTTTCCCTAAATGTAAAAATGTAAAGTTCTTCAAAGAAGAATTTTAGGTTGCACTATCTCAAGTCTCTGCTAATTTGGAAGACTCTCATTAGAGTTTTGCTGTATGGTCTGTGCTCACTGATGCATTTTGGCTTTAAATAAAAGCTGTGAGGTGTTGGGCCTGGCATTTTCATTAAAGGTTGAGGGAATATACTGCCTTTGCAAAATTCAGCAAGTCCTTATCTGAAACATTACATACCCAGTCCTGTGCTCGGAAAGGTGGGGTCCAAGTGGAATTAAACTGAAGGAGACATGGGTGAGCACAGCTTGCATTATTACCAAAGGAGCCCTTATTTTTGAAAAGATTTAAAGACAAACAAAACCAATTGAGCAGTTGATGCCAGGGAGGGAGGAAGAGCTACCAATTCAAAGTTGATGTGAGGATAGCTTTTGAACAAAGTAAATTTTTTGGGGTTTTGTTTTGTTTTCCCCCAGCAGCTCTTTTAAAAAAGGGAGTAGCCCAAAAGTGGGTAGATGTCAGTTCAGTTGCCATGACCAGCTGAAGTAAAACATGCCCAGAAATGTACCAACCATTCACTGCACAGAAATGTACCAACCATTCACTGCTTGACAGAATTGACAGAGAGGAAGTAAACTGGATTAGAGCAGGGAGAGAGAAAAATCCTTTGGCACTGGATTTGCTAACGAAAAAAGTAACTTCAAAAAAAGACTGGGTGGTAAGATCCTAATGCAGAGCAGATGGCAGTTTTCACGTCAGTCAGAGTCAGGATCAATTCTCACATCCTTTGTAGATGTTATCCTTACTAAATAGCTCCCTTAAAAACAATACAGGCTCTAATTTTTTGCTGAATTTTTACACTGAATTAGCTTTCTAGAATGAAATATATGTTATCTCTTCATGAAGATAAACTCTTTGTAGTGCCTTTAACTAAGGACATTTGGCATGTTTATTTCTAAGTGGCACACAGATTGATTTTTTTTTTCCCCTCCTCATTACCCACCAGGATGTTTTCTTAAAAAACAATAAGAAAACTTGAGCTATTGAAGGCAATCCCCATTACCTGTGCAGGTACTTCCTGTCCTCTCTGAATAACAGCAGTTCATGGATGTTGGGCTTTGAGCGTCCACTACATCTTAAAAATTGATTCCTGCTATTAAAAGAGCCATCTTTTTTCTCCCTTTGACCCTAGGAATTCCAAAGTTACCTACTGTCTGAAAGAGAAGCCATTTGCTTGGTCTCTTCCTGTGCAGCAGGGAAAAATACCAAAATACCAAAACACAAGGAATAAGCAGAATATATCTACTGCAAATGATCTGAATATTTAGATTTGCTCGGTGTCTTGCTGATCTCCTTGATACTCAGAAGATCCACCTAAGTGGGAGATCTCAGCTGTGTGTTCTGGAAGGGCTGAGAAGAATTTGTCTCTACTGAGCTGCTGCTGTAGGTTGCCATCACAAAGCTCTCTGATGTTTCTCCTGGTATGATTCTGTCTTGGCACTGGATACAGAAACTTCATAGAATTTTGATTTTGCTATTAACATTTTACACCAATTGGAAAAAAAAAAAATCACTTACAAGTCTCCTTAAATATCCACTTCTGAAAGTCTAATGACTTTTAAAAATGTTGCTCTTTTACACTCCAGCAGGCTGAAGGAAGATTACACTGTTCTTCGTGTTTTATCAGAGCATTACAAATGTTGTTTGCTGACTTCTTGAGAAGAAGCTTCTCTATCTTTTCCATAAATAATTAGTGCCCCCCAATGCTGGATGCAGTTTCATTAAAGCTTTGTTGTACTGTCTCTTTTATTTCACACTTGTTGGGTTTGTGTGTGGAATTCATTTTTTCTGTGCTGCTGATTTGCAAACAAAGCCAATTGCTAATTCAACCCACAGGACATGACAGGAAACTGTCCTGAGATAAAATGCTTGACTGCTTCCAAGTGTTTTGTTATAAATGCTGGGAGACATCCATACAGTCAGGTGTGTTGGAGACTGGTGTGTCATTTTGGGCGTGGAGTCCCTTTCAATGTGGTTCTGAAGTACTGACTGTGCTTGTTATTCTGCTGTTGGGCCTTAGCAGTAGAAGACATTATTACATTTGCTATTTCACTGACTTTTATAGCCTTGTTAGTTGACTCTTACTCACAGTCACATAGGCTTATACACACGGAGGAATATTTTTGATTTTTAATTGATTGAAACTTCTGAAATTGCTATTTTTTTCTCTTCATTTCCCATCTTTTCTGGTGAATTTTAAAATCCTTGCCATATCACTACAAATTTTCTCTCTTGGCTACTTCATATTTCTTTGAGCCAATGGCATAAAATTGTCTTGCAATATTAATTTAGTCTTCCTTACAATGGTCAACTTCAGCACAGTTTCTCTAATGCTAACATCTCTCTGTTGAAAAATCATGTCAGGTTTCTCCAGCACTCCTCTAAGAACTCATAATATGTGCCACCATGTGATATTTTTTTTTCCTCTCATCCAAATCTTTACAGGCTGCAATCAGATCCACAGAGAGTAGAGAAAAATCTGTGCATTTTCATTTCTGATGATGACCACCTTTGTTGTACTACCCCACACCCCACAGTATCAGCTATTTGCAGAGGTGATGACTATTGGTGTGGTAGGTGGGTAAGGAAGATGAGGAAGAAAATAATTCTTGCCTAGCTGAAGTCAGTAAGAATCTTGACTTCTAGATCCATGATACTACAGCTCTGCCTATAGTTTCCACTCCAAACATTTTCCTTTTACACAGTAGAGTTCCCCTCAAAAATATTCAAATTTAATTTCAGGGAGGAGTTGACATTATATGATCCTTGGGAACAGGAACACAAACCTTTTCTTTGCCACTTAAAACAGGCTGCTTTCACTCTGTGTTACAGCATCATGTTTTCCTGATGATTTTTTTCTTTTACTTAATGCTCTTAATTACATCTTGCAGTGAAGATTACCAGCAGAGTAAACAGGATGATTTGTTACCTGTGCTTTCTATGAAGTAACAGCGTTCTGTGGGAGGTGCAGCCTGTAACTGAGGAAACTGCACCCAGTGCTGGATGAAGTATTAGTCTAGTTTGCTAATGACTCGGTACAGAACATTTCTTTGCCTTGTGGGCTTGATAATTTCATCTCAATAGCAGACTGCAATCTGGTGACCTTCCTTCCTGTAGGCAGTGCTGTGTGTGGCTCTTCTTTTGTTGTTCTATCTCCCACGAGATGCTGAGCTTCAGTGCTGGAAGAATCTTTTTTTATTTTTTGAAAGTTGCCACAGCTACAACTGGAAAGGACTTTGCAGCCAAAGGAAATTTATGTGTAGAGGATTTCACAATGGAGCATCCAGAGCAGATCTGAAGAGTTTTTATCTGGCTGGATGAGATAGATTTGGAATGAGATTGTCTCTTGCCTGCACTTGCAGTCAGTTCCCATGAGCTGCATGGCTTTCCTACCACGGCAGCCCTTTGCTACCCTCCCCTGGGTTACTGTGCAGCTCCTCTCCCTTCTCCTTCTTCTCCTGCTTCTTGTATTCATCTCCTCTAAAGTTTCCTCTCCATTTGCTTCACCTTTGCTGCCCTGGACTCGCTACTTCTTTTATCTTTATAGACAAACACAGTTAGACTAAAGTTTATATTGTGTGGCACAAACTGATGCTTTGATCATGGAGTCAGCCCTTTGTGTCTGCCCACAGTGAAAATTTGTGTAACACTTTTCCCCTGATTTAATTCAAAGCAGCAGCGCCAGAACTGCTTACAGTACCTTGGGGTTTTTTGTTTGTTCATTGGGTTTTGTTCCTCTCTTCTCTTTTTGTTGCTATTGTCTACTTCCCCATTTTAAACTCTTAAGGGCAGGTACTCTACCATAAATAAATTTTAAAAACATTAGGCTGACTGTGAGAGGTCCATGCTTGGAGAACTTGGGTCTGGAGGAGCCAAAGTCTTGTCCTGTCCTGCTCAAAGCTGCTCCTCTTTTCTGGCACATTCAAGTTCTCCTTCTGTCTCTACACTCCTGCCAACACCTGAGAAATTAGCTGCTTTTTAGCTCAAATTCACTTGAAATGCTGAATGTTTCTGAACATTAATCACTTAATGATTAATGCCTGGGTCTCCAGTGGGCATCATTTTCCTTTCACTTGGTTGCTGTGGCTCTGAAGGGCCAGATTACCTCAGTTTGTGCATCACTTGCAGTCCCTTTGCTGTGAGTCACCTGTAAAAGTGTCCTGGGTGTTTTTTCATGCAGCACAAGTGAAAATGAATTCTTTTCTAACTGTGACACTAAAGCAAACTCCTGGCTCAGGGCAGCAGCTGCATTTCACTGCTGAATGCAGGGCAGATTTTGCATTTCAGAATGACAAAGCAATACACTCCTTGTTCCTTTGCAATTATCTTAAGGTAAGCCAAATGTGGGGAGAAAGGGAGGTTGGAAATATTTGGACCAGGACCCTGTGGAAGCAAATTAGCCTTAATTGCTCCAGCCAGCCCCACCTGGCCTTTCTTACACTCCCTATTCAAGCATGTGGGGAGTTGGCTTGATCAGACACAGGGAGTTCAGCTGATATCATCAGGATGCTCATAACTCGGTGAGTGCTTTGTTTAAGTGTTTTTTCTTCTTAATTTTTTTTTCCTCTAAAATAGTTGTAAGTTTCCTATACTCTGTGCTGAGCCACTGTGTTTAAAAAAAAACAAACAATCCCCCAACAAAAACATCCTCCTACGCAGGCACTGGGTACTGTGGCTGTTCAAGGTGGTGAGCTTTTGCTGTGGAAATCCCAAAATCAGAAGGCAGGCAAGCTTATTGTGCTCATAAAATCTGACACTAGACAAGGCTTCTAATTGTTGCATAGTTCAGGGTAGATAAAAGACGTGGGCAGGTTCTTTTCTGTTTGATGATTATTTCCTTCCTTATTCCTAAGGCCTGTAGTTAAACTCGTTTGTGTGTTGTTATATACAATTTGTAGCAATAAAATTATGAACACAAAGGTTAGCATTGAGATAACATTTGATATTAACACTTAATCAGCAGCAACTGTAAATATTTATTTCTTTGCATCCAATCTTGGTTTTAAGGAGATAAGTAAGTTGTATTGTCATACCTACAAATAATTTTTTCTATACATTTCAGGGCCCGTAATTACTGTGGCTGCTCACTATGTAATTTATATAATGTGTGAGAGCTTCTGTTCCCAGCTTTGTATTTTAGTGGTTGTCATTTTCTTGCTCGTACCTTTTACCAGTTGAACTTTAAAGTTACACTAAGTAGTTGCAGAATTAAGAGATTCTTTTTGAGTTTTGTGCCTTTTATCTGTTGCCCAGTATTGTGAAGTGCACTGTGATACATAACATAAGTAAATTCGTGCTGAAACTACAGTAATAAAACCCAGCATAAATATTGGTCAGAGAGGTATATTCCCAGGGAACCTCCCCTGATAAGATTACATGAATATGCACAAGATTACACCAAACCAGCGTGAAAATCTGCCTGGAAATAAGTGTATTCCAAAGGATTTGTCAAAGAAAAGGAACATGTCCCAACATGTAAGAGGAGACAAGACCAACAGAAGAAGAAGGGACCTCCCCAAAAAGCTTGAGCACATATAAAAAGAACTCTGTGATGTTTGCATTTTGTGAAGCATGGTGAAAAGAGCCCCTCCCTGTCTCACCAGGCACAGTGCCGATCTGACTCTTGCTTGTTGTGGCCTTTTACCTTTGTATTTTAGTCATAGAATACATTCTTTTTACTAATCAAATTGGCTATCCGTTTATAACACATTTTGCTCAGTTTCTATGTTAGATGTCAAAAGAGAGGCTTAAATCCAAGTCTGAAGGACTCTGCAGCTTTGGCTGTTTTGGTTATCTGGTGGCAATGGCAAGAGTGAGACACAAGGGAGAAAGTGGGGGAGATGTGTTGTTACAGGTTATGTGCCTGAGTCTCAGAAATTAAATTTTCTGTAACTTTTCCAGCGTTTTAATCAGGCTGTAACAGCAATACCTTAACTTTCCGGTACCTTATACCTATTCAGGTACCAAATTTCAGATTTCTGGTTGTGCCTGAACCCAAGTGTGGCTGTTTGTGACACAGTAGCACTTGTCTGGGCTGGCTGCTACTAAAATACAGTTTCATATACCCCGCTCCTCTGAGTGTTCCTGCAAGATGAAAAAAATGACAGTAAAAGACAGTAGAACTCTCTGTCTTGTCAGAGTGATTCATGAAAGGAGACATCCTTTCAGCCTGGCCTCCTACATCTGCAAATCTGTGTGTTGTACCATTTATACTGCTGTTAAATGTGACTTAGCCCTAAAACAGAATCAGTTCTTCTGGTAAATAACTGATCTGGTTATTCCTTAACTGGATGTGTATTCTAGCACACAACTTTTAAATTTTTTTTTTTTTT
>VYXD01005031.1:19139-47530 GCA_013397195.1 Hylia prasina
CTAAAAGGCATCTAAAAGCCTCTGCAATTAAATTCAAAGTGCTGATCTCCACAAACTTGGGAATGCCAACAGTTTTTATTGTAAATACTTGGATAAAACAATTTCCCCTGTTAATGAAGGTCAGTAGGAGGTAAAACAGTTGCTACAGTTCAACAGGCAGAGAAAATTGTTTGTTTGTCTGTTTTTCTTACTGTTTCTGCTTTCATTAAAGCAGTGCTCTCACTGGAATATCTAAGTAGCTGTAATACTTGCCAGAGGAATATTACTTCTTTATTACAGTGTAAATCAACTCTGAGCACAATTTTGAATACAAACACAAATAAGATGTTTCTAAAAAAACCTTAATGTAAGTTGAATTTTCTGGTGTTCCATTTTGAGCAGAGTGTGTCGACGCCATAAACAAGAGAAACAAAATTTTATTCCAAAATTATTACAATTTTTTTTTTTCCTTTCCTCTGGCCTGGAGCCAGAATTGCTCCCCTTGCTGAGGATAGCTGTGCCCCAGCTGGCTGGACACTAGTGAGGTCTGGGAGCATCCTTTGAGAGGAGGAGGAGGAGGAAACGTCTGCTGGGATTGCACAGCAGCTCGCTTTCCTGCTCTCACAGGCACCGCCTGTTATAAAGCCTTTTATGAACTTGCTGTGTGAATTTATGGGTTTATGTGCCTTTTAGGAACTTGCAGAAATTGCAAGCAGGCATTCAGATCCCCAGGTTTCTCTGTCTGGTTGACTAGCCTAGTTCATTTTATTAACTGGTATTTCCAATTTATCAGATCTCCCCTTTTGAAACAGAAATGTCTTGCTACTAGTACTGATTCATTTGCTTTGAAAAAATATGAATGACTGACTCCAAAATTATTTTTGAGAAACTCCTCCTAGAACAGAGTCACTGTTTAGTGCAGCTAAAGGTTGGTTTCTTTTCCCAAGTAAAAAGAAATAGGACAAGAGGAAATGGCCTGGAGTGGCACCAGTGCAGGATTAGGTTGGATATTAGGAAAAATTTCTTCACAGAAACTGTTGTCAAGCGCTGGAAAAGGCTGCCCAGGGAAGAGGTGGAGTCCCCAGCCCTGGAGGGATTTAAAAGGAGTGCACACCTTGGGGACACGGTTCTGTGGTGGGCTTGGCAGTGCTGGGTAAATCACACTCGGTGAACTCAGAGGCCTTTTCCACCCCAAATTATTTAATGACTCTGTGACTTCTGGCTCCTAGCAAGACCTGCTGCCCACCAAGGCCTTGGCTGCCACTTTCCTATAGCAGAACCTGCAGCTGGAGCATTTTTGCTGCAGCACAAGGGCTCTGGCTGGGCAGGGCAGAGTGGATGGGGACCCTGGGACCTTTCCCTTCTCCCAGCACTCGCTTTGAAAGGCCAGGAGTGTGTGTCCCCACCCCTCTTGCACTAGGAGTAAAAATAGCTGGGACCTGCATATTCACTCTCCTGTCTTCCTAATATTCTCCACCTGATATAATTAAGAACCTAATCACAGAGGTTCGAGGTAGAAAAGATATATTAGATAATATTGTTCATTGCCTTGGGACCAGCACAAGGTTGTTTCCTGTGAAGTAGTTTGCCAGCTTCAGGGGAAGTTGAGGTCTCTGGCATCATGCAGGCTCAGGCTCTTATTAAAGAGCTGCAAGGCTTATACATATATCTTTATTGAAGCTTTTATTAAAAAAAAAAAAAGGCATTTCCATGATTTCCGTGCCCACTTGTTCTTGCAGATTTCAGCAGTGCTGCTTTATTTCTCTGTGATAAAAACATACTTATTAGCTTTGTGTGCTCAAAGGGAAGTAGGAAAAAAATAATAAAGGAAGTCATTGGAAATGAGAAAATACTTGGCCTTATTAAGGTGAAGAGGCCTTCAGGTGTCTTGAAGTTTCACCCAGAGCCCCATCCTTTTACCAGCTTGTCTTTTGCAGACAAGAGCTGCAAAAGAGATTTGCTTTGTCCATCCTATTTATCATTTTAATGAGGTAGCATATAATTCGTAAATATCTTAATTTCCAAGTTAAATGAGTTTTTTTAATCACGACTGACACGGAGAGGGATGCAGGGCAATGAAGTGTTCAAAACCTTGCATGCTCTCAGCATCTCTGAAGCTTGAGAATGTTAAAATGATTTGCAGCAAATTTCTTCCATCTCACTAAGAGAAGAAACAAACAAACTGGAATTTTGTCTCTTCTGAAAGGTGGAGAGAGTCAGTCTGGATCATCAGCCTGTAATTCCATACAATAAGAAGCTTCCTCCTATAATCATAGGTCTGATTGTTGTGCAAGTTAAAATTTAAGTGCTTCTGCTGCGAGGAGCAGCAAAGCACAACAGCAAATGGCCTGGCACTTGCTAGCACTTAATCTGCTGTGTCAAGGGTGAATTAAGGCTTAGAAATTAGGTCTATTAGCAGAGTAAACTTAGTAACTGGATCAGTTCCTGCAGCCTGACAGACCAGAAATGTTGAGCCTAGTTGTAGTGACTCTGAAAACAATGGAGCAAACTTCTGCATTTGATCCAAAACAGAAAAACTCCCAAACTTTTATGAAGAGTCTTACTGGGTTTAAAATTTCTGCTGTTCAAGTGGGCACACTGAAAGAATAAAAGCTTCCACTCATGTTGCATTGGTTATAGTGAATTTGTATATTGAGATTGGCTAAAGAGACACTAAGTGAAGCTGTGAAGCAAAATTTTATTGTACTGTTAAACTTTACTGTTTATTAACTTTATTGAAAGGATAAAATGGGAATAATAAAAATGCAAGACTGAAAACACATAATTGCAGGCTCTAAGGAGCAAAATGTTTTCAGGAAAATCCAAGAGGAGTGTCTATTAGAAGTACAAATGAAATCTTCAGTTCTGTTGGGAGTTTTTCTCCTCTATGAAATATTGTGGCAATGCTAGGAGCACTGTAATGGCTGTGCCCACCAAGACCAGGTTGGATTGCATTTGCTGTGGTTTTTAATTTTTGCTGTAAACCCTGTCTGTGCAAGCTGGACCTTCAGGCTGGATATCCCAAAGTGGGTGCAAGTCCAGCATTGCCCCTTTAGCTCTGCTCTGAAAGTTTGGTGGGAAAGCAGAAGGACCAGGAGCATTTTCAGGCTGCATTTTCTTCCTGAAGCACTGCCTTTTGGATTGTAGCAGCAATTACCCATTCTGTGCCTGCCTCTATTCCCTTTATTTCATCTTTGCAAAAGCCTCCCTGGTTTTTTTGGGTCTGACCTGACATATCCAGTGGGATCAGCTGAAGGTGACTCCACAGTGGAAAACAATCCCAGGTGAGAAGTTGATGGGAAAGGGGGTGATGTTTTCAAATTGTTTATTCATTGCAGAGTTTCCATAAAAAAAAACCACCTTTGCTTCAGGCACCTCAGTGTTGATTGTTTAACCAAAGGACTTGCTATGATTTTTATTTCAAGACTTAAAAAAAAAAAAAAACCACAAAAAAAAACCCCCAAGAAAATTAATTTTAAGTATAAGCAAGCTTAAATGATTGAAAAAGTTGTATTTGGAAGAAATCATAGTAGAAGCCTATGGGAAGTTGCCTCAACAATAATCTGTGAACACTGCAGTAACCTGTATATTGTAGGTGCTGTAAACTGCCAAAATCCTGCTGAGGTTTTGCTCCTGTCCCTTGCATGGGGCACTCAGTCAGTGGGAAGGGTTTTCTGGGGCTTGGCTTTTAAAACACTTCTAAAACCAACCCCAGAGCACTTCCATCTATTACACACAAGACCTAAAAGACTTTAGTTTGCAAGTGCTACTATAACAGCCTAATAATAACAGTACTAATAATAATACAAGCAAGCTTTTGGATGCAGTCAGTAAATAAGAAAGAGCAAGGAGTTGAAAACCAATAGGCAAACCCAATGATTACTGACTCTGCCATAAGCATGCTATAATTTACACTCTCCAGGACTTGTTTACATGTTTGTCAGCTTATTTATCAGCTTGGTAGTTAGGTAAACATATATCTATACATCTTTATAGTATTTATACATATTTTTATATATATATAAAGAAATATGTGCATGTATTAATTTAAAACTACAAGGGTGACTTTCATAAGGTAGCCTATCCCAGAGAGTCACGTGCTGGTATTCAAACCCTGAAACAAAGCTGTGCAGGAAAATGAAATCTGTGGAACCATGAAGAGTTGGGAACTTTCTTCTGAGCTGTCTCTGAAAGGCAAAAACTGTGGGCATAGGATCTAGGATTTTCACATCTGGGTTTTGGTGCTGTTGTTCTCAACCTGGATGTTTTTATTTCTGGAGTTATTTTTCTGGAAATTAAAAAATTACAGTTATTCTGGGAATGCCAAGGACATCTTCTGCACTTTCATGTTGTGAAATTAGAGATGGTGAGCTTGTGGCATGCCCTGCTTGCTGGGCAGCTGAGAGTTTTTCACTTTCACTGGTATGTTCTGCTGAAGATCTGCTGAAAAGGAGACTCAGAACCAGATGAGGATGTGGGATGCTCACAGCCCGTGGGATATGCAGCCAGGAAGCCAAAGGTTCTGCAAATAACTCTGTTTTTGCCTTAAGCTATAAACCACATTCTGTTATGCAGATCTGGCAGGGTTAAGATAAAGCTTCAATACTTTTTCTGAATACTTTCATTCCATTGTGCCCTCTGAAAATGAAGAAATAATTGGATGGGAGTAGATTTGAATCTATTACCCTTTCAAGGGTACCAGGATTTGTGCATGTGTTTGTTTTACAATAAGTTCATACCACTATCCAACTTTCTTCCTGTCCATAAATTCCTTTTAGAAGCAAATATATTGCAGGATTTACTCTGAGCCTCAGGATGCTGGCTGTGAATAGACCATAGTGACAGACCTGGCACTGAGGCCTCATCCTGCTGCCACCACCTTCTATTTCTGGATGTTCACATTTCCCATAGTATCAGTGGTAGGTACTTTACTGCGCAGTATTCCAAAGAAGGAAGAAGGTACCTCATGTCATCTGTTATCTCTGTCTGCTGCCTCATGCAGGAAAGTTGTTTCCTATCTCCCAGTGGGTTGCAGAAGCCATTTTGAGCACTGACTGTGGAACTCTGGCTTTTGAAAAGGTGAGAAGTGGAAAAGTACAGAAAATAGGAGTCCCATGCAGCTCAGATGAGCTGACACAGATCACTTGCACGTGAGGTGGTAAGAGATGTGAATCACAGCTTGGTTTTGGTACTCAAGGCCTTGAGAGATGCAGCTCCTGTGTACTGAAATTTTAATTTTGGTTCAAGCCACTAGGTAGTGAGTGCTCTGTTGTAGCTGTTTTCATGTACTCACACTGCCAGAGCCTGACTTTGGGAATTGACTTACCAGTGTCATTTTACTTTCACGTGTAGGCCTTGCAAGACCTCAGGCAGAAGAATGAGTAAGAACAGCGTGTAGGAAGTAAGGCAGGAAAAAATGAGGCAAATATCCATTTCTTCTCGTCTCTGCCTCCCCACAAGAATAAAGAAGCTTGGAGACGGAAGTTTTGAAATGCTTGAGATGAAATAAGGCACTTCCCTCTAGCAGCTGAGTGCTAATTAACATACAGGCTCAAGAGAAAACAAAATGCTTTAATAACCGAAGAGATAATTAAGTAATTAATTTACACCTAACAGACTTCTGGCCATAACATTTCATGGGACAGTTCCTGCATTAACTGTTTGAGAGTGAGAACTGCTTTTTGAGAGATGCACAATACCTGTAGATGAGCTTGTAGCAATAGTGACTCCCAGCTGCTCTCAGAGAGCCCATGGAAAATATCCTTCTCTGGTCTAATATTATCAACTCCAAATTAATTTCACATCAGTCATTATGGTTACCAGGCAGGGATGGTCTGCAGTGGCATGGAGTTTGGTAAAAGTTTTACAGACTGTCAGGAATCAGGGCAAAGGCTGCAGAAGAGCTTTGTAATTGCTGTCAGTGACCTATGGGAGGTGGTGCCACCGATTTTTGGTCTCTTATTGATAGCTGTGACAGCTACAATGTAACGAGCCATTAAGGCAAATTTTCCACACCACTGTAATTAGCTTAGCAGCAAAATCGGCTGAGCAGGAGGAGAGGACAACAAGGTCACATTTGATATCAAATTTCCGTGCTAACAGTGCAAAATGTAAATAAAAATAACTATAAATGCTCGCTTTGTCAAAGGGTGGCAAAAGATTGGCTTCCCAGCTCACATAATTTGGTCTAAAGTTACAGACATGGAAATAAGAGGCAGCTGGTTTCATTTGGGAGTCACACGATACAGTTCTTCTGCAGCCTTTTCCTTGCCACAAATTTAGGCAGGCTTTGCATAAAACAGGAATGATACTTGAACTGTGCTTTTGAAAAGCCAAGTGAGCTGGAGTGGAGCAGGAGAGCCAAAGGATAGCACAAATCAATAATGAAAGCAACGTGATGTCATTTGGCCAGAGAAAGATGAGAACGGCGGTGGGGTTTATCGGCTCGTTATAAAATAACCCTCCCAAGAAAAGGAATGTGTTCAGGGATTGGGATGGGATCGTAGGAAATGGGAAAATTGGGGTTTATTTCTGACCTTGTCATGTCCTATCTGTGTGCTCTTCCATCTGTGACTCAGTTTCCCAGCCCACATAGTTCCTCACTTCAAAGCTGTTCTGTGGGCTCCTCCAGGGAAGCTTCTGGCCCCTTTTGGGAGCCCAGCTGAGCTGCTGAAAGACAGGATGTCATTATTGGATTGACTGTCCAGTGTTTTATATTTCAGATGAAATGAAAAGCTAAACAGAACGAGTTCTGCACTAGCCCCTCGAAGAAATGGGAGGATTTATTTTAAAAAAAGCTCTGTGTGTTTTAGACAGATTCACCTCTCAGTAAGTTCAGACATCTCTGACAAGCATTCCGTGATAATTCCATGATATTCTTGGGAATAAACTGTCCCAGAGGCATTAAATAATGTGGTGGCCAAGGTGAACACTGCCATTGCTGCTGCACGTTCCTGGTTTTAGAGCCTCTCACGCTTCTACAGCCTGGCCTTTGGGTCTGAAGTGAGGAAGGAGAAATAGCACAACCATTAAGAGGTTTTTGCAGTGGCACAGCAGAGACTTGGCTTTGGATGGTTAAGTCTTTTCATGAGAATGATTTCAAGACAGATAAGAGAGAAATGATAAATGACATCTGGCAAAGAAGTCATTAAGGCCTGAGAGTAACACGGTGTGAGGTAAAATGTGTATACTTCTCTCAGCAGAGGGTAGTGTTTTGCTTCTGAAATGAACCTGAGGAATATTTAAAAGACAGCTTAAGGAATGAAGTCCAAAAACATTTCTCCAGCGAGAAAATCAGGCCCTAAAACTATCCTTGTCATTGCTTATTATTGCAGCAGGGTCAGACTGTGTCCCAAATAGTTTTGGAACTTTACCTATGTGTGTCTGTCAGGAAAGACCATCCTCAGATTTCTTTGTCACCAGACTGAGGGTGAAGTCGGGTACATGGAGACGTTGAGGGAAACTCTTGGGAAGAGGACTAATTCGAGGCACCAGGATAAAAGGTTTAGAAATATGAAGTAAGGATTTAATGAGCTCGTTGCAAAGAAATAGAGAGCAAATCAAGTTATTTCTTCACATTCAAAGAGCCTACACTTGTCTTCCCAAAGTGTAAGATATGGAAGAGCTTTACAGATCAGCTCTTTCACACCTTTCCCGTTTGAGAGAAGGGCAGAACTCGGAGCACGGATATTTTGGATGTTCATGGATCTCCCCTGGATATCCCGGGGGAGGGAGGTGTCCCGTTCCCACAGACACCACTAGAGGCCACCGCGCACCTCGACAAAGAGCTAAAAAAGCCTCTAATTTCCATCAGAGAGCGAATTTACAAAGAGGAGCCAGAAGGCCCTCTAAGTGTCCCATTTAAGCATATGTTTTGTGTCTTCTGTAACGAAGGAAAATGTGGCTGAGCTTACATCAAGCTCATGTATCCATCAGGTTTTTCATCTTTTTGAAGGGATTTTTTTTTCCTTGAAAGAAGGATTAGATTGAAGAAATATTTTTCATCATCGTGGTGATTTTTTTGTGAGGTTAGTACATGTCATATCTGTTTCATGGAGGGGAAATGTTAGGTCCAGAGAATTTAAGAGACTTACGGAGATTATTAGATATTGTTATTAATTCCTGCTGTAGAAGTATAACCTGCTCTGGGCCAGAGATTGTTTAAAGCTTTTTTATTTGCTCGGCCCAGCTCTCACACATGTTGTAATGAAGAAAATGGACCACAACTTTCTTAACATCCAGCCTTTATTTAGTGCAAAGAACAGCCTTCCACTGAAGTGCTGTTTTTTCTGACACCAGTTTCCAATATTACCTCAGCTTTTATAAACCACATTCACCTGCAGCTGCAGGATAAGGAAGCCTGATGTAGCATTTTTCATGGCTGAATGCAGACATTTGGCTCAGGCATAATAAAGAACATAATTAAATAAAATTTAACCAGGAAGTGTATAGCCATTCCACCTTTCACCCCATCTAGGAGCATGCCCAATGCAATATATTTTGCTATGTCTTAGGAAAATTAAATGGATTATGTTACACTTTGTGACAAATTATTTTGTAAAAAAAATTGCCTTTCTGCATGGAAAACCTCTATCTATCACTTTCACAAGTAAATATTGGCAACAGTGACCCGAGGTTGTTATGTCATCTTTTCACATTACAGTGCACATTGCTTTGCAGTGTATCCCAGCATTAAAGCAAAACACTCAATTCTGTCAGCTGTGTCTGAAGTGAAGAGTCTGGTGTTTGGAAAACTGGGCATTTCAGAGCTAAGGAGCAGATCAGGTGGAGATGTATTTAAAATCCACACCGATGGGGTAACACTTTTTTCCCAGTAATAAGAGAGGATGGGTGGGTATTGCATGATCAGGTTGGTATTGCATTTTATTCTTTTCACGCTGGAAGCTGTAGGAATTATGGAGCTGGATGTTCCTTCCTAATTTTGTTTGCTTGCACCTTTTTCTATTTTGTATTATGCTTCTTATTAATGTGAAAATACGTATTAAAACCCAGCTGATATATTTTAATTGGTTTGAATGGCCCATCTCAGCAGAGAGAAGGGGATTGCACTTTTTCCCATAACAGACAGCAATGCAGATCTGCTAGATACAGTGGGATGTATTTGTTTTCCTTTCTCTAATTACATGTGGCATGTTATCAGATCTGCTCTGGTAAATCCTCAACTCTCTTCAGACTTTTTGCAGGCTTAAATAAGCCTGGCCAATTTCATGTGTGTGCTGCTTTTCTCTTCTGAGCCTCTTTTTACCACCAACAAAAGTTTTGTTTGGGCTGTAACAGTTTCTTTTTGCTGAAAGGATTTTTTTTTCTTGCAAATAAATACACAAGCCCTTACTTATCATGCTTTTATGAAGGGTTAAAGTGGTGCATCCCACAGAGGGAGACTCTGGAAGCTGCCACTGCCTCCTGCCCCTCTGCATCCCCAGTGAAGAGGAGCACTGTCAGCTGTGGCATCCACCTGGGGCTGCTGCTCCTGGCTTCTTGACCTCCATGGATCATATCCATCACAAAGCCAGCAGGATTCTCCAGGGGCCTCTGAGGGGCTGGAAATGCCAACAAGGTGGTAATTCAATTTTCCCTCTTCCCCAGCTGTTCCTCCTCCCATAACCTGCTACCTGTTCTCCTGAGGTGCTCAGCTGCACCCAAAAGAGGTGAAAAACAGAGTTTTGGGGAAAGGTCTTCATTAAGTAGTCATTTACCATCTCCCAGTTAATTCAGTGGGAATGAGGTACCTAAAAATGTTACAGGGGCTCTAAGAACTTTTAAAAAGCATGACCTCTCCACAGAAGTACTTTAGGTGCACTGATTCTCTGTAAACGTTATGTCTGCATAAGCCTGGAATACTTTAGGTGCATAATTAATGCACTTTAGTTGGGAAAATAATTGTGTTGTCTCCCCTGTAGTCAGGGAGAGAAATGAGCAGCTTGTTACCACCATGATCTCAGCTGCTGTCAGGAGGTGCCTTGCTGTTTCCTAGGGTGCTTAGGGTGACAGCAGTTAAGTGCCTAAAATTAGTTAGCCCAGGACTGGGAGCTACTCATCTGTCAATCACTTTTAAGACTGCAGCGTGGATGTTTTTGAAAGGTGGCTTGTTAACTTGAAATATGCTTTGAAATATGCTTCTTTCTGACAGAGGTCAGAATGATTTTTTTTTTTTTTTTCAATTTCAACTCAGGAAAAAGCAAGTGGGACTTAGAGCAGATATCAAAAGCAAAACAATAGAAAACGATGATTTTATTTTGTGGAATTTTGGCTGGTGCTTTGGAAAAGGTGGGCTCCACACCAAAGTGCTGAGGCACTCTTAAGCATTCTTTCATGTTGCCTGCCTTTGCTTCTCTGGTGGGTGTTGCACACCTGTGGAACGACAGCTGCTGTAAGCATACATTTTTAACCCTTTATTGCTGGCAAATAATTTCAAAATGATGCAGAATTTGTACCTTGAAATGGGAGGTTTCTGAACTGCAGCCATTGAAACTCCAGGCCGTATCACAGGGTCCCAGGTGGGTTGCTGAATGGACGTCACCATTATCTGTAAAAAAAAATGTTAGTTCTATAATGAGCTGTGTAAATCCAAAGGGTACAAAGTGAGGTGGTATTTTGAGTCAGAGGTTCTTTTATCTCCCTTTCTGGTTCTCAGTGTGTACCACGCTGTCTGTACTATTATTAGGCCCCTTTGCAGACACAAACACAGAAACTCATTGGCAGTCACTACTGGATTAAAGGATTCATCTCAAGAAATGCTCTGGCTGGGGACTGGACGGCAGAAGTGAAAACACTCAGATATGAATAATGTGGTTTCTTTCTTGATTTTCTGCTTATGATCTATTTTCACAGCAAGTCATTAGTACTGGAGACTCAAGAAATGGTTGTGTAATAATTTACATAATAAATCCTGGCATCAGTCTGCAGAACTGACAAACATATGCTCTGGTGGGCTGAGGCTCATTAGGCGTAGCTCTTTCTCACCCACTACTGTCGGAGATGTTAAAGGCTGTATTTAGTTAGGCTGGAACTATTCTTGGTCTGAGTTAATGGGGTATGGACGTGTGAAGGCATTTGAAAAGGTCCCTCAAAGGTTTGTTTTCAATTCATCAGAACAGTGTGAACAAATTAGTGGCAAAACCATGAGGAAGCACAAACTCAAAGGTTAAACTGGTTCAAATTAACAGGAGCATGGTGCTGCCCTACAGTGGGGAGATGAACGTGGGCCTCTGAACTGCTTCCTACCTGAGCTTTTGCATGGCCGCAAATTAGAGATGTGCTGGAGTCTGCTCATTCTGGGAGTGCTGTTTCCAACCAAGAGAAGCCAAGACCTTTAGTGCTGCTTCTTAAGAAAGGATTTAATGCAGCAACAGCAGCGTAACCCCTGGGATGATCCCAGTGAAAACTGAGCAGTTCCAATGGGTGTGAGGTCTGTCCTGCAGGCCAAGTGCAAAAGGAGCAAAAGCAGCTTTCTTCCACTGGCCAGGGACCTTTGCAGAGCATTAAAATTCTCAAGGTGAAACACAATTTCAGGGTCTAAGACATTGCCTACATGGGGCTTTGTTGTGTGGTAGGTTGGGTTGCTGTGGTGTGAGACTCTGCTGTGTTCCATGTGATGCCTTGGGAAGGCTGAGCTGGAAGAGAGACTGGACAGAGCCAGAGAATAAAGTAGGGATTTATTGAAAGGCCTCCAGGATACACCTTGGGCAGGACAAGAGCCTGGCCAGGGCTACACCCAAGGTGGACCCAAAATGGACAAATGGTCACGAGGTCTCACATTTTTATAAGTTTTGATCCATTTGCATATTGGATTTAATTGTCCAATTCCAGCTCCAGGCTGTGAGGTCCCATCCTTCTTGTTCCTCCCTTCAGCCACCCTTGCTTGTGCTTTTGGGCCTGAAAGTTGTCCTTGGTGTCCAGCAGGAAAAGGATTTGTTTTGTCTCCCTGCTCTGTGCAGAGCTGAGTGACACTGAATGTGAGCTCAGAGCTGCACCCTGGGCAGCACAGAATGTGAAATACATGAAAGCTGAAACTTAAGGCATCACATGGGGCAGTAGATGGGCACAAGAATTTCCAGGTAATGAATGCCCTGCAGCACTGTGTGCTCAGGTTTTAAGTAAGGACTTTATGAATGTGTATTTTGGGCTGTGTTAAAAGAAATACTCTTATGAGAGGATAGGTTGAATTCCTCATCTGTATGATGTTTCTAGAAACCACAGATATTACCCCTGTGAAACACTCCAGCGGAAAAAAGGCTCCAGCTCTATCACTTAGTGAGACTTCTATTATCAGTTCTGAAAACAGCTCACACTTACCATCAGTGATGCACAAAATACTCATCAGAATGAAGTTAGCTTCTAGTGGAGCAGGGCTGGAATTGTTTATGCTGCACACTACTGATTGCAAGATGTTGATGAGCTAATTAATGGTGAAGTTGAGTGTCTCAGTCTGTGGTTATTTAGTGTATTAAAGTAGGTAGTTAATGTTGCCTCACAGCAGGAAATCTGTGAGGTTGTCAGGGGTTGTATTCTCTTCCCTTGCCCCCAGTAGCAAGGTCTGAAGTGCTGAGCGAGGAGAAAGGAGGTTTTGGTGTTCCTTGCCTGGGAATATTCTTGTCCAATATTCTTGACCGAAATTTATTATTTTTGCCATTTTTATTCAAGGTATTTATTTTAGTTGGATTTATTTACAGAAAGAGGAAAAAAATATTTTCCCTCTTCCAGGACTTGTGAGCCTGTCTCAGGTGAGATGAGGGGGCCTTGCATTTCACCTGAGTCTGAGGATGTGAACAGAACAGTGCTTCTCTCTGGTCCCTGTGAGCCTGTGTGATTTCTTTGACCCCCGTTTCTTAGAGCCACAGAGGCTTTAGCATCCTGATCAGCTGCTAACTTTCCATCAGAAATAGCCATTCCCTTTTCTATTGTTTTCTGTGTTGCATGAATTTCTGGTGCTTTGTCCTCCTGCTGTTTGAGGGAGTCGACTTCTCCTTGCAGGCCCTGTTTGCACATCCAGGGTTTGGTTTCTCTGGGCAAAGTCTGCCAGCTACTCCTAGGATTTATAAAGTAAGAATTGCTTGGAGTTATCTCCTTGCCATCCTCTATCTCATCCTTCTGGCCTTTGGCTGCTTTCAGTGTTTGACTCATGTCTTTGTGCATGGTAGAATTCTGGACTGCATTGACTCACAAGTGTGACCAGTTCTGGCTTTATGCCCAACTCTTCTCAATGTCTGTTTTGCTTGTGATGCCAATTTCTTCAAAACGTTTAAAAAGGCAGAAGGTTGAAAAATGGAATTGCTTTCCTACCTAAAACAAATATAAAAATTAAAATAAACCCATCATTTTTCCAAGTCATGAGGATTTGTTTTAGTGTTTTAGTTTGGCTCTTTTTTTGTTTCCTTTCTTCAAGAAGAGGTAGGGCAGAAGTTTCTGAAAAAAATGTTGAAGGTTGCCAACATGTCCAGGCTTTTAAAACTTTTATCAGCCATACTAATGGAAATATTACAATGCCATGCAAATGTGAATTAGTTGGCAGAACATCTTGTTGCAGCCAGGGAAAAAGGCCCTGCATACTGAGTGGCATATTTATACTTTTCAATGGCATCCTTATTGGCTAAAGTGGAACACATGTAGCTGTGCTTTGTGAAAATAATGAAGTCAAGGATATAAAATAGCTGGGCTTCTCCAGTGTTCAAACACTCTTTCAGACCAACAAAATGAAAAGGTCTTTCAGGATTCTCTTGTGGCTTTGTGCACGAAAGATGAAATCATTCAAAGAACAGGGCATAAAGATACCATCTGATATGTGGATCAAAATAATGCACCCTCTGCTAGGAAAATAAGACCAGTACAGAAACAGTCTTGAATGAGGTTTAGCATTCATTGTTCCCTATAGAATTGATTGACAATTCTTTTTCAACCGCGTAATTTTTAAAAGAGCTACAGGACTTGTTCAGCCCAACCTCATTTATGTTTTGAAATAAAGCTTTGTGTGCTTTTATTCATCGTGGCAAGCATAGCAAAAAATATCAGCACTGATCAGAACCTGGCTTTACATAATGCAGCATTAGTCAACAAAGTTTTTACCTGCATTCCCCCTGTGGGTTACTGGGCTAAATACTGAAAGTCATTGCCATTTCATGGCTGCTTGGTATCTTGTTTAAAAAGAAGATGGAGAGCTCAGCTTAGCTCCTGATGGATCAGCAGAGCTGTACCAGAGATGTGTAGGCTGTTTTGGACAAAACGAGAACAAACTCAAAAAATGGAGCTAAACCCCAGATTTAGGCTACGGTCCAGCAATGAGTGCCATTGTTGTTTCCATGGAGCTCAGTGCAGGATCAGCCACAGTTGTTTTTTAAAAAATATTCTTGTGAGGCCATAGTGTTTCCTGTCTTGCTGGGAGCATGGGAGGAAGAACAGTAATTTTGGCACATCTTCCATGCCTTTCAGTGGAGAACAGAATGAAGACAGGAGCAAAAGGCAGCTATATTGAAACATATTGATTATTTTTCTTCCTTCCTTTGCCTTTTTTTTTTCCCCGTTTAAACCCCAAAGAAGTTCAGACTTGCAGTAAGGTGTGAAGAAAGGATTGAAGTGACGGGTTGAGTTGTTTCTGTGCTTCTTTGGTGGAAGATTGCCCTGTCCCTTTTTCTCTTTTTGTTTATTTTTTATTTATTTGTTTTTTACTTGCAATCTATCATGAGGATCATAAATAAAAGATAACCCCAGGCAGCAGCCTGGATCAGAGTAAGCCAAACGGATGGATGCTGCTGCATGAACCTTCTTTCTGATTTTGTAAGTGTACTTTAGCTCTGCAACTGCCAATCATCATCTCACATCTGAACTTCCCCACCTGTGGGAGCTGTGTCATGCATTCCTAATTTGATTTCAGCTGATGGTTACTGTGGCAGAAAGGAAGGAGAGAGTTCTTGAAAGAGGAGCTTTCCCTTATGCTTGCTCCCAACCTGATGCACGCTGCAAAACACTTCCAGAACCTCCACAGCTGCTGTCCTTTCTCTCAAAAAGGCTGGTGAAGCATTATATAAATGGCATCGTGGAAGTTGATGCAAATAGGCTTTGCTCTTTTCCCAAAGCTGCTGAACAGCTTTTGAGTGGGGAATGATGCTGCACCAGCTCCTCAGAGGAGGGGGGTTATTTTAAGCCAGCTATAATTCTGGGTTTCTGCAGCTGACAGCCACACTGACTGGGGTGGGAGCTGGCTCCTGTCCCTGGAAAGGGAAACAAAGGGTCCTGCACACCCTGGCTGCTAATGCTGCTGGTGCCACTCAGTTACTGCTGGGATTAGTGGGGCATGATGGTGCTTTGAGGCATCTCCTTCACGTGTCTCACCCGCCCTTACAGCCTGCTCTGGCAGGAAAAAGAGCCATGAGAACTGCCTCCCCCGTGGTGATTCACCTCACCTTGAGGTGAATCACCACCTCAGGTGGCTGAGCCCTGTCCTGTAGAGAAAAACCTGTGCAAGCTGGTTGCTTTCAGGTCTTCAGGTGGGGTCTAATTAACTAAGTCTGCGCAGCTGTAGTTTGATCACCTGAATTCCCTTCCTGCACCTCGCTTGGCAAAGGAATAAATCCTTCCAAAAACATAGTGAGATATTCTTTCTTATCAGACAGTTACCTGCAGTAACTAGTTTGGAGTACTTAGGTTCTTTGTCATGCTCAAAATGATCCCACTCCTTCCTAGGAGCCTGTTTTCCAGCTCCTCCAGCTCAGGTTGCAGCAGGGCTCATCCCCCTGCCCTCTGCTTTACTTCTTTCCCTGATACTGTGCAGCATTTCAGGCGCTCTGGATATGCAATCCAGACTGCCATTCCATGCTGATGCTGATGTTTATAGTTCCTTTCTTGCTCTCCCCAGCCCACGTCTTTAATTCACCATTTATCACTTCCTTTCTTTCAAGAGACCCTATTTCCCTTCTTACCTTCCCTGCAGAAGGTTAAACTTTGTCACAGTCTGAGCATCTTTGGTTATCTCTAACGCAAGATCTGAATTTAGGGCTGCTTTTTATTTCAAGAGCACTGAGCAAAGCAAAACAGGCTCGAATTTGTTTAGTGCCATGGATATACAGAGAAGCATCTCCATCTGTGCTCTTCCTGTTTTGATTTGCTCCATGAAGAGCTGCAGGTGTTACTAGATCCTTCTTTTGCTTCTGGAGAGATATGTGCCCATGACATCATGCTCAACTGTGAAAAGTAAAAATGCAGATCTCAGCTGGAACAAAGATTTTCATGCTTTAAGTTTGACAAAACAGTAAAAAGCATAACAAGGGATACTTTAGCAGTGTATGACTGCCTTGTATAAGTAACTCAGAGCTGCTCATGTTGGAAATAGACCCAGCAAATGAGGGAGAATTCAAAAGTCAGCAGTTAAGGTATTTTTCCTGTATACTTTAGATTTGCCATTTTATGGTGTTCAGATATTTGTTACATGTGCTATTTATCCCACTGTGTTCACTAATTAGAATAAACATCTAAGCAAATTTAGCTTGCTTTCCTGTATCTTTATCTTGTTGCACAAGTGTCCTGTGGAACTCAAGGAGCAAATAAAATATCTCTAGAATATTTTTAATACTTTGTTAAAAATTAAATTCTCCTTGCACCTCCCAGTTCAAAGGACATTCAGTGTTCATCTGGGCCTCTCTGTTTCACTCAGAGAAAAGCAAAAGAGTGTAGAAAAAATTGTTGTCCTAACACTGGAGGCAGGAAAAATGAAGAGATGTCACAGATTCTGTGAGTACTTGGTGAGTTTTGCTTGTGTTTTACTGAGCAGTCTGATTTTGTGATGGGAGTTTTGTGAAGCAGCCTGCTGCACTCATTAAGGGTGTTGGAACAGCAGGTGTGGCAGATTTTTCAGTCCTAAGGCAGCCAGAGCTGCTCTGCATCAATTCCACTCTTGCACTGTACACAAGTTGAGGCAGAGGAGCCTTTATCTCCAGAAATGCTTGGTCTGACCCTGTTTATCCAGCTTGTCTGTGACATTTGGCACTGCAATCGGTACCAGAGTCTGCCTGCCTTTTTCATCTGAAGTGTTACCAGGCTAGAAAATAAACCCTGGCTGCTCCAGCTCCATTCATCAGCTCCCCTCATGTCTGCAGGAGCAACAGGAACAGTTATAATTCCTCCAGCATGGATTGTGCTCCTTGGTGTCAGAGGAAGCTCCTCCACTCCCTTTGGGTGTCTCTGAGCAGTCTGAAACATGCAGAAGATGCTGCTTTGACTGACATTTCTCTCCCTTTCTTCCACACAGAGATCCTGCCAGAAGCTCTTCTTTTTAATTTCTCTACTGGTAAAAGGTCACTAGTTAAACATTATCACAGCAACAAGAGGAAGAGAGAATAAAATAGACAATTATTGTCTTTTTCATTCAGTCTTCTGATATCTGATGTCTTTCTTCAGTTTGTAGTGTCTATTTGCAAGTAATTAGGTGAAAGAAAGCCAAGTCCTCATAGCAATGGAGACCAAGGACATGACGTAGGTCAACATTAAGGATGAATATTTAACTAAAAGTTGCAGGGTCAACTCTTGAAAAAGTCTATGATTTCAAGCATCTCTGACTCTCTTCTTGAGCATCAATTAAGACATATTAGGGATAGTATCAGATATTCCAGTGAGCTGAATTAGCTGAAGATTCCTTTCACCTCCTTGTCTCCTGACTCAAGTGTCCCTCGGCTATCTTTTGTAGGTGCTCTGATTTTCAAAATGCTCAGAAGATACCTCTGAGGGCTGCCAGGAGCCAGGGTTTGGTTTTGGTGGGGAAGCAGTGAAGATGAAGTAGGAGGACACTAATCCCTGTCCAGCAGTGTTGTGCATTAAGAAAGGAAGCAGGTGAGTCTTAGAACAGGTGTTTCACAAAATCAAAAGTAGGACTTTTTTAAAGTCTTGCAGGACTTTAACTTTTTAGTTAATCATTAAAGATTACAGTTCTGTGTTGTATTTCCAGCCTTGGTGCAAAGACAAATGCTCTTTAAGCAAGTGCTAGGACCATTTCCTGTTTTCCTGAAGTATTTGTTCATCCACCATCTCCAAATACAGTTACTGATATTTTAAATTGCCTTGTTTTCTAAGAAACTTAAGTTTAAAATGAATGACTGAAGGTATAATTGCTGAGAATATTCTAAATTGAGATGGGTTGGATTCTGAAACAAAATCAGCTTGTTTCAAATCACATTTAGATGAAGTTGTGTGAGAATCCTTTATGTTCTGCTGTTCCAGGGTTCTGGAAGCAGCTTCATGATGAGGTGCTGTTCTCTTGGAAAGCTTTGGTGCACTCGGAGCAAACCCCCAGAGTTCAGGATACTTGGCAAGGGCACTGCAGTCCCCACCCAAGTAGTGCA
This sequence comes from Hylia prasina, assembly GCA_013397195.1. Taxonomy (NCBI): domain Eukaryota; kingdom Metazoa; phylum Chordata; class Aves; order Passeriformes; family Sylviidae; genus Hylia; species Hylia prasina. The sequence goes on from VYXD01005031.1 coordinate 37,463, forward strand.
GGCTGTGGGAAAAGACAACTTTTCCTTGGCCAGAAGAACCCCCCGGGATCCAGAAGAGCAGGGGATGAAAAGCAAAAAAGGAGAATCATGGGCAGGAATAACATCTAAGGGTTTACACAAGTTATTTCACCTTGATTTACAGTCAGGACATATTATTCTTGGTGCCACTCCAGATCAGTTAAAATGAAGAGATTGCAGCAGCCTCAGCTGAACTTTAAACTGGATAATTTACACATAGCTAACATTAAAAAAATGTGCTGTGTGATTCATATTATTGCTATTATTCTGTGATATGCTATTTATTTTAGGTTTTCCTGGTACTTAAAACACTTTGGAATATCTGCCACCACAAAATTACAGCGTTGTATTTGTCAAGAAATGTAACTGTGAGTATAGCACTTGGGATTTTGGAAGCTGGGATACTACCAGAGAATGCTTGGATTGCAAAAATGCTGAATAATAGAAAGATGAATGTTTGTCTATAAATTACCTCGGATGACTTCAGGATTCCACAGGGGTGAGGTAAATAAGGCAAGAGCCTCCTTTGACTTGGGCCTGCCCCAAGTGTTTAGGAAGTTTTTCTGGTACATAGAAAGTTGACTTTGCAATGCACTCTTAGGACCTGAAGCAACTTTTTGGCTGTGCCTCTCTGAGAGTGCGAATTGCCAGTTAAAAGAAGGGTGAGGAGAGATGGGATGTCACCCTTTGATAAGTCTGTGAGCTGCACACACAAGTGTGTATCGCTGGACTTGTGTGTCTGACCCTGCTTTTGGATGGTCACCCCAAATTCTACTCAAATGCACGTTTTCACTGAGCTTTCTTGTTAAAAACCACAGCATTGTGTTTTTTAACAAGAAAGAATGAACTCCAGGACTAAATATCAGACTAGAGAGGGAATTATGAAAGCATTTCAGATGCTTTATCCCCAGAGGAAACATAGAACAGGGAGGAGGGGGGAAAGTGTTTGCATGATGATGGATCCATGCTAGAGGAGAAAAAAACAATGCTAGAGTAGTTAGAGTCTTCTTTCTCTTGGAAAAACAGAGGTGAAATTTCAATTTGATGCTCCCACAAAAATCCTTATCTGGTGCTTAGGGGGCTGTATGGTTCTTAGCCAAATAGTTCTATGTATGCACCTGCTGATTATGTAAATAATGTCCTTTCCAGGATGCACAGCTTCTGGTTCAAACATCCACAGCTTTTAGGCATGCTGCTTCTGAAATCCTGAAATTAACATCAGAGACCTTTCCAACTGTAAAGGGTTTTGTAGGCACCAACCAGTCCTGCTTGGGTTTCTCCCACCATTCAAGCCCTGTGGCTGGCTAAAGTCATTTGTAGCTGCTGCACATTTATCTTTATTTTACGTGGGGATTAAGTGTGTGGTAAAGTAGTTACTGAGTGCTTGATGTTTTTTGTGAGCCAGAATGAAACATAACAACGGTCCAGCACCCAAGCTGGAAGCTGCCTTCCCTTGGATTCCTGGCAGGTTGGCTCTGGGGTGTGTGCTCAGCAGTCTGACACGGCTGTGAATGGATGTGAGCACTCTTCAGTCTGACCTGAGCCCCTGGAAAGGCACTGCACCACACAAAGACATCTGCAGATGTTCTTATCCTCACTCGTTTTGTGATTTGCACTTTGTGTTAGTGGCTCCGTTATGACTTGTTTAAAGAGAATTCAAAGTTATTGTTGGGTTTTGGGGGAATGACAAGGCTCTGCTCAGAAGTGTCTCAGTTTACCACAGTTTTAAACATTTTGCCTTTAGCGAGCAAGGGGTGAGAGAAAGGGAAGTGTTGGCTCAAGAGGGGCATGACTCAGCAAATTTCTAGTTTGCTCAAGTTATTAAAGACATTAAACAATCTTTCCTTTTCACAGGAAGATCACATGAGCTTGATTTCTGTGGAATCTATCAAGCCCAATTCCTCTATTCAACCTTATTTAAATTTATTTACTTTATTTAAATTATTTACTTTATTTACTTTGGCCATTAAAATATGTGGATTTTATTTTTTTGGGGGTGTAAAAAGTCACCTTTTAAAAAACCAAAACAACAAAAGCCACACTCAACACAATAAAACCCCCAAACCTACTAACAGTTCCTCACACTAAATAGAGACCACGATGTGTAGCAGGTCCTCCTGTCTAATGTCTCTTTGTTGTGACTGTGTGGAAGATTGTCTGTGCTTTCTTTTTTTCACACCCATCACAGATCAACTTTATTCCCCAAACCTAGAGGGATCCTGAGAAAATACAAAGATGGAACCTTATTTCTCATCTAGTTTGTGGTACAGGGCTTTGTAAGATAATTCTTCATCTGCATAATTCAGAGACTTAAATTCAACCTTTTTTCCAGGGTTGCATTGCTGTTCAGCACATTCTCCCCTTTTTAAATTTCAAACTTGTGTACCACTTTTAACCTTGCTTTTATTTTTCAGCTCCTTTTGTGACCACTCTGTGTGTTGCCAGTTCTGCTTTCAAGCCCTTTGCTGTTCTTGTCAGGAGAGAGATTTATTTTGTGTGACTTCCCTCAGCTCTCTTGCCTCTGTGAAGATGTGGCAGTGTACACCTCTGGCAACCCCTTCTTAGGTTTTGCTTACTTTTATTTTTGCCACTACGTGGTTTATATACCAGTGTCTGGTGACTTTATCTTCTCTGGGATCCCTTCAGCTGGGTCATTTCTGCCTGGGAGTTGGGGCTTTTGGAATTCGAGGCTTTGCACAGAGGGTAGCTGTGACAAAACTGTGTCTCCAGGAGCTCCCTCTTACAACGGGGTCAGGCCTTTGCAGTCCCACTGATCCAGCAGGATTCCCCACAGAGCAGCCCATGTGCCTGGAAGAGCAGTGGCCAAGGAGTGAGGCGTGACCCCTGCTGCCCCCCAGCTCTGTTGCCTAAGCACCAGGCCCTGAATCTGCCTTGACATTCCCATGTTTCATCATCCCTTTGTGTTTTAGGTGCATTTTCTTAGAGTGATGGCTGTTTAATCCCCCCAGTGTGCTGTTACTTCTGGGTTTGTTTTGTGCTGGAGACAAAGAGGCATGAGGGGTTAACACCAACAAGTTCTTGTACCATTCATCTTGCCTTGCTCTTCAAGTCTGACTGTAGCATATAAGGAAAATGCAGAGAAAAGAAATCTGGCACCCACAGGGGATACACTGAAAAGGTAATTTTTTGTGTTTGCCTGCCCTGCTGTTTTGAGAAATCACTTGAGCGTGTTCCGCCTCACTTATATTTGGAAACCTTACACTTCTGTATTTGTCGCTATTTTCAACCACAAACGACACAGACTCCAAGAATCAGAAGGCTAAAAATGACTCTTTATGTAGGGATGGTGTGTCCCTTATATACTGTTTTACACAGACCAATTTGATTGGTGAAACAAAGGCAAACCTCTTCAATCACATTGGTCAAACCAGAGGGACATCAAAAAGTCCCTCCTGTCAGAAGGAATGAATTACATAAAGTACTGTTACAAAAACATTCCTCGTGTTTACCAAGTTTTTCCTGGGAAAGAACTTCAGAGAAACCAAAACATCAGGCCTGGAACCAGGGCTACATGTACTCAGTTTTCCTTTGTGTCTTGCTACAGCTCAGAAGAAGTTGTCAGAGGTATCTCCTTGAAGATGGCATCTCTGAGTCGTGGGACTGAAGCCAATGGAATCCTCGTGCTCGTGTCAGCAAATTGCTCCTGTTCCCCTGGGACCCACCTGGGAATGTTGCAGATTCATGGTTTGGAGTGGTTCCTCACAGGAGAACAAATCCAGCTCTGTAGCTGCAGCTGCAACTGGGAGGAAACCTACACAAGATTAATTTTACCTGCCAGTTTTCATGTTTGCCATTTATTTGAAATTCACCTATCAAAGCAACACTAAGCACTGGTGATGGATTGTTTATTAAGGAATCTGACACAGCAAATCGTTTAAATGTTTGTGATGTGTGAAGAAAAGCATGTTTTAAATGAGTTAAGGAACCCAACGGGGGAAATACATAGTAAATAGTATTGCAAAATGATGGAAGCAGGTGAGGGGGCCAAAAATCGAAATAACTAAGTATTTATAAGCCTTGTTTACTCTATCTTTCAACTAAGGGCTCTAAGTAGTTGTAAAATTCTAGTGTCCATGAGTTGGTGGATGCCAGGCTGCTTCTAGAATCTGGAAATCCCCCCATGGATACAGACCTCCATACCTTGACAAAATCACTCAAAGTACAGATAGCTTAAATTTTCCAACAGGCAGGAAAGAAAAGCCCAACAACTTTATTTTTTTTAATTTTAAATTTAAGCAAAACATTAAGATAACTTCACACAATAAAATAAGACAACTTCACGTAAATTAATAATATTGAGACATTTCCTTTTATCCTGGTGTTGTTATGGAAAAGGACTTTCAAAATACTCCAGCTAGTAAGACTAAAACCTTTGCTGCAGAAAACTTCATAGCCAGGCCATTTGCTTCCATTTTAAGAATGCTGAAAAAAATGTTCCTCTTCTTACACCAGGGAAAAAAATAGGGTGGAGATATATATTTTTAAATAAATATATATTGCTGAAGGAAAAATTCTGACCAAAAGATGTTTTTTTATAGGTAGCTTTCTCCCAGTAAATAAGGAAGTATAAGCTTTGATGCATTGGGCTGACAATATCAAAGATCTTTATTTACCTGCAGACTTCTTCAACAACTGGCCAAGCCAGGTAGGTATTTCCAGCAATGTAAAACCAGTAGAAAATATGGAATAACATGTACACTCCAAAGGAAGCAGAGAAAATGTGCTCCTCTGTGCATTTTTACCGAGGTCCAAGGGTTTTGCTTGGTTTTTCTTGCTTACCTCAATTGTTGACTATTGGTGTTTGATTTCTTCTGTAGGATTAACATGCTTTATTTCCCCACTCTGCTGCACACATGCATGCCATGCAATTCTTAGGAATGTGGTTGCTGTGTGGGCACCAAAACTAGGAGAGAGCACCCTGCTTTAGGGCTGAGCTCCCACAGAGTTGTAAAATAATGATTAAACCATCTTTATAATTGAAACAGGAGAGCTTTGAATGTTTAGAAGCTTCGGGACATGGTGTATGCCCCATTGTAGAGCATCTCAGGAGTCATCTGCTAACTCCACTGCCCCTTCTTCAGGTATGAGCTCCTTGTAAAAGAAAGCAAAAAGGATGTGGTAATGGGTTGTATTAGACCCAGCAGCTGGTAACAGGTGCTGCTGCTTCACGCTCTCATCCTGCTTCTAGCAGTGTACTCCTTAACACATTCCCTTAGTGCAAGGGGGTGAAAGGCAACATTTTCTATATTTTCAGTCTCTTTCAAGAGACTGAAAGGCAGTACTGATCCCAGAAAACACACGTGAGGCCTGATTTGCACCCTAAGCCCTGGCTGGCTGGCTTGCAAGAGAAAAGAGCAATTGTTTCAAAAAGAACACCTCCTCTCCACCTTCTGCATTACTGCAAGAGGAGTCTATCACCTCTGGGAATGAACAGCTCCAAAACTTAGGAGAGTTAGAAGGAAAGCAGATAAGAAACTCTCCCCTTTAAATAATTCAGTGCCTCTACTTGCTTTTCTCTGTCATCTTTTATTGTGAGCTGTTTATTTTTTATTCCCTCCTAGGGGGATGTTGCAGTGTCCCATCCCTCTTTATTGACTCATGTTCCCACTACTTTTGTGGCACCTGCCTGCTTTGCAGTTGGCTTCAGTATTATGGTCTGCAGTTCCAGTCCCAATGTCATCTGCAAACCAGCCAGGCGTGAATCATAGCAGGAAAACACATGCTAGTGCTTACTGCTGGGGCTGGGTTAATTAGGAAAAGCCCCTGCAAGAGACATGCAAAGAGCCACAAATAACAGGAAGCCTCACAGCTTGAATATTGACCAGGGCTGTTTGGAAGCACTATCTTCTCCAACACAGAGGATGAAGGATGTCAGGGTTGTACAAAGAGTTCTTTGTAAATCACAAGTTGCCATGTGCAGGAGAAGCAGAGCAGGGTGAGTAACAGGAGCTCTGCTGTTGTTTCAGGCCATCAGAAGCCAAAAATTAAAACAATTACCAGTGTATCTTCAAAAATCAGCACCACCAGGTATATTTTAAATAATGCACTGGCATTATTTAAAATGATGTGTTTATCATTAATTTCAGATCTGATGGCAAACTTTGTCCCCTTTCATGTTTCTAGTTGGATTTTTCAACATTGTAGCAGCTGTGGCATCTCACCCTTTGTCTAATGATAAAATCATAGTACACAGCACACTTACTGCTGAAATTTATCAAAACTTTCATTAAAAGGCCAGTTTCTATCTGTCACAAGGGTTATAAAGTGGGAAGTTTATCTCCAGCATTTTTCAGAGAGTTAGACATACCAATCATTTCCAAACAATTCAGCAAGAGACTTTTGTTGTATAATGTATATTCTGGTGTTGTGACATATTGTGGAAACAGAAACTTTTGCCATTTAAAAACACACACTTCTGTTTCACAAACCAAAGCCCATAATTTAGAGGAATCCTGAGATGCCTTTGGGTAGAAGCCTGCTTTTGTCAGAATGCATTTTTTTTCCCTGAAGCACAAGGAATAATAATAATAAAAAATCCATTATTTTGCCATCACTATCAAATTTTCAAACCCAGCAGTTTTTAATTCAGTATCTATGTGACCTCATGATAACCCAGACCTCTGAGAATCAAATATAATACAAGTTTTAGGTGAGGACCGTCCAGAACTGCAGCACTTGGAGTTTAGCTTTTCCCAAACTTCCAGAAGACTCAGATCCAAGGGTTGTTTGAGGTTTTTTATGCCAGGGGGAAGATCAGATACAGCAGTGGGGTTTTTTTTGTTTCACCTCTATAGCTACCCAAATCCTCCAAATAAAATCATAAGACAGAGCAGGACAATGATCAAGCAGCTGCAGGCTCAATGTTTTGATGAAACATTGAAAAAGCGCCTGGGGTTTTCTTTATGGGGATATCAAACCTTGTGTCTCTAGGAGGCTCTAACTCCTCATTTCTTCTCCTCCCTCACACAGACAGTGGATTTCCAGTTTGTAAAGTAGCCAGGGGAGTGCTGTTCCACACAGTAGTTTGGTGTGGGAGAGAAAGGCCCTAATCCCTCCTTTCCATAGGGTATCAGAAGGACTGTGATTTGTCAGATTGGAATTCTGTGAGGGGTGATGGATATTTGGCAGTAAATCAGACCCAGGGAAACTCGGGGGTAGCTTTGTCTGGTGTAGGAATGGTTTTGCAGAGAATGAACAGGCTTCAGTCTCACGGGACGTGGTAGCTGGTTCCCCAAAGGGACATTCCTTTCCCAGTGTATGACATGCTAAAAACCACCCTGCTGTTTTCTTTTTCCTTTCTGCTTCTCCACACACAGGGAAGTAGAAAGCTCTGTGATGCTGAAATCCAGGGAAGGAAACTACAGCTTCAGCAAACAATGAAGCTCTTTTTACTTCCTTGATGTTTCTCATATTCTCAGTTTCAATGAGTAAAAGTAATTCTGCCATCATTTAAATCATTGGAATATGTAGCACTCAATGCCAATAATCTATTGTGTTTACACTCTTCTGTAATTCTGCTTTTGAAGTTTCTAAGACAATGAATTCTGTCACTCAAGACAAATAGAACAGTTTTGTAACATGTTCTCCACCCTTTGATAAAGAAAATTGAAAAAGCATCACAGAGGCCGTGGCCAAAAATTTGTTTCACTAAAAATCACCCAGGAATTGTTAAATAGTGAGCGTTGAACAGTTAAATGTTGAATAGAGTGAGAAGAAATAAAAAATAACCACAAAATTTGACCCCTTACTTTCTCACCAAGGAGCAACCCTATCAGACCCAGGTCCATCCTGAGGAGATGTTGCATCTTCCAGAGTCTCTTGCTAAGGGTCAAGACATCTTTACAGAGGTTATGGCTGAGCTTTCCCTGGTGAATTTCTTTCTTAAGCACAGCCAAAGTGAATCACAGAAGGGTTAAGATCTGAACATCATCTTGCCCAGGTGGTGTCACCTGGAGCAGATGGGCTGGAGCTCTGCTTGGCCACTTGTTGAGGCAAGATGGTCTGAGGATAAAAACAGGAGGGACCTGGACAGGATAATGCTGCTCCTGTGCCAACTTCTCTCTGTCTCCTGCTCAGGGTTAAGGGAAATAGAAGAGCACTTGAAGGCTGAAGGAAGCTCAGGCAGTAAGAGGGGAGATTTCAGGGAGGGCCTGGTGATGCAAAGGGATGGGCCATGGAAGGCTGGCTGAGAGATCAGAGTTGGGTGTTGCTTTTTATCTTCTTTTCTGCCAGGGTCGGGATTAAATGCTCAGGACAGCTTTTCTTGTTCAGACTCAGATGTTTATTAATTCTTATCTACATTACAGTTTCACAAACTGTGAGTTCTACAGCACTTCTAGACAACTAAGTAAAAATGGCTCCTATGTCTCTCTACAAGGCCTTTTAAGAATAAACTGCCCAATTATGAAATGACACCTAAATTATTTTTACTTTTAACCCAATAACCAACCACCCAATGTGGACTTTTCTATCCAATTACAAAAAACCACCCAGATCTGTGAAGGAAAGGGTGAAAAAGAAGGACTGGCCTAAGCCCTAAATACTCCATCTTGCTTTATATATATATTATTGTATTCTAAATCCTTAAACTCCAAGTTTTCCACCCTGTGATATCACCCACTTCTATTCAAACTCCACACCCACAATCCCAGTGCTGTCACTCAATTTTGGAAGCCTTCTCCACAGCCTCAGGTCAGTGCAGTGTTTGCTTGAGGGTCAGTGCCTGTCAGCACAGAAAGTCTGAACTCCTCAGTGTCCAGGGTTCAACAGTTGGGGGCTGATGGGGCAGCCTGGCCTGCCCAGGGTCTGATGAGCTGCCTGGAAGCAGGAATGGGAGCCCTTGAGCCAGCACAGAGCAAACCCTACAGCTCTTGGGAGCTCTCCTGTGGGATGCTCTGTTGTGTTACCATTCCTCTTGGTGCAGGGAAAAGCTGTTTCAAAGGATTTTTGTTTAGCTGCTCTACATGAGCTTTTTCTCAGCCTACATTTTAATGCTTGACAGCTGAGCTTTTACAAGTTTTTGGAGCCATTAATCAGAGCACTGTTTTGGAAAGCTTTTGCAATGTATATTTGAGAATTTGTATGGCACTGGTTTAAATTAAAGGCTAAGGCTTACTTTTGAGGCTGCTTTTGGCCTGTTCCTGTAAAGCATGGAGCTGTGCATTACTGTTCTAAGAACCCATAATTAGTAGCAAATGTTTGCAAAATGCTAAAGATTGTTGCTAGGGTGCTCCTTCAGGCTGGGATGTGTGAGAGATGGTTAAACCTAATTTAGACCTATTTCAAAACCTGTTTTCTTAAGCTGCAAGTATAGATCATTTTTATGCAGTTCAGTACATCCTGACTTTTCAAATGGGCAATGGGAATAAAGGCATTCCTTCAGGAATAGGCATGACTTTGAGTGAGCAGAAATTAAGCTCCCATTCTTTGAAGTAATTTAGTAGGGATTCAGGCAGGAGATAGGAAACAGGACTTCAGACCTAGGCTGTTTTTCTTTTCTACAGAGGTGTTGACTCTTTTGCCCAGAACCACTCAGATTTCAAGCTCTTTTATCAATTCAAACAAGGATCAGAAGCATATTTTTATTTGTTTTGAAGGTCACTGATAACATTTCTAACCAAGAGTAAAAAAATTATTGAGAAGCATTAAAGCATCCCTTAAAAATTTCTCTCTACCATTATATGCCTCTTGAACTCACACGTAATGTAACAGTGATGATTGCTTTTTGCCATGCTCGATGCCAGATTTTGAAAGACCCATGTAAAAAGGTGCTCTGCTTTTTGCCAAAATAGTTCTGAACATGTTTTGCTGTACAGTGCCCTCTCTCCTGATGCTCTCTGCCACCAGTGGTGACCCATGATGGAGTTTCTGGGGCTGCCAGAGGTGGGGATGGGGAGGGCAGAGCCTTTGCAGGAGCTTTATCTTGTGTCTCACCCTTCAAACGGAGCCTGTGGGCAGGGAGTGCCACCAAAACCCATCCTGGTGGTTGGGAAATACAGGCAACACCTTCCCCCCCCCACCCCCCCCTTT
>VYXD01005089.1:0-15811 GCA_013397195.1 Hylia prasina
CGGCGGCTCGATGTGCAGCTGCTGGGCTGAGCGCTGGGGGCTGGAGCCCGAGGCGAAAGGCCGGGACCCGTCAAACCCTTGACACAGCGAAGGGCACGGGGACCGGTGGGCCGGCCAGCGGACCGGACACTCAGAGCGCCCATGACCCCCAGACTTGCCTGCTCTCAGACTGTGAGGGTATGAAAGCCCGGGGATTCCTTTCTTTGGGGCCCCTTCTCATAGGTACCCAAGTCGAGCTGTTATTTTGTTAATTCCTGCACCAAGATTAAATTATTTGAATGATCCCGAAGTCTGAGACCCTGCCATGGGAAACCTGGGGCTGAGCTGGTAAGGAAACCTGGTCTGGCTGTGAGTGTGTGGGGTGTAGCAGTGAGGGGGCCTCTACCTGCTTCAGGTGGTGTGAGTGTGACTGCCAGAGTGGCTCCTGGATGGTTGCACAGAGAAGTTACCTTATCAGACAACATGTGTGTAGTGGAAGTGGGTAATTAAAAATCACCTAATTATTACACTACCCTATATATTGCATCAGTACCTGATGCGGTGTTATGTAATATCTCGGGGAGAAATGCAGGCTCTGCCTGTCCCTTTCCCTATCCAAAACCTCAGAAAAGTTGTGTGGCTGAGAAAATAGCTTTACTGATTTATAGCAATAGAAGGTACTGTGCCAGTATTCAGAAGGTTAAATGTACACAGCTTTTTTTCCAGGTCAAACATAAAATCCAAGTTGACTTGGCATAGTCCTGGAAGGAAATTGTCACGTCTTAGTGCTTCTGTGGCCTCTTCTGACTCTTCTCCGCAGAGCATTCCCAAAGCACTTAGTGCAGAACTAGCCACAAAAGTGGTTACATATTTGTGGTTAATCTATGGCTGAGATGTCACAGGGATTGCTGTGCATTTCCTTCTAACAAATAGCTGTTTTCACTGTTCTGCTTTCATTCTCAATCTCAAGAACACTTTGCCTGACTTTATTAGCTGCAGGCAGTGCTCTTAGTGAATGAGCTGGCGTGTATTAGTCCTTTGGTTCTCTCCAATTGTGGTGTCATTTTTTTTCAGTAACTTTTCCTTAAGTGACTTAAGGCTTATTTTTCCTGCAGAGTACATTTCAAGAGATATGCTTAAATTAATGTAAGGAAAGCCCTATCCTGAGCTGCTGTCTTGTGAACAGTCAGATACAGCAGCATATAGGAGCTGCAGAGCTACACTGACAAGCAGCATGCACAGGCCCATGTTTCTCCTGCCATGTTCTCTCTGGTTGTGTCACTTCAAGTGGAGTTCTCCCAAGGATAGGTCACAGCGCAGCTAATTTGAGACTTGGCTTTACTTTCAAGTGGTTATGTTCTCTTTCAGACATGCCTTTAACAGCTGCTTTATCATTGACCTAACTTGGAAGCTAATCAAGCACCAAATCCAGCCTTGTGCCTGATGATGTTGTGGGAAACAGACTTCAGGCTCCCTGGTGACTCCATAGGTCTAGCCTAGGTCACAGAATAAAGCTCAAGATGGTTAGTTCTGCCCCCAGCAGTTCCTGCCTTGTTTTTCTTCCCATACACATGACTGTCTCTTCTTAAATCTCTGAACTAAATCACAGTCTTTCTACTTTAATCTTCTATTAATGGCTTGTCCACCTTTATTGTAGCAGAATTTCCTTTCTTACCCAGTGCCAAATAGATACTCTAGTTCAGTATTTGACAAGCTTATAATTATTTCTCCCATTTCTGTCAGCTGACTGCATTTTACTGTTTCTCTGGACCTTGTAATTCTCCTTCGCTAATGCCTGCCTTTCCTGAACCACATCTTTGCTAGATAAGGAATGTTGGTGGTGATTTCTCCTCACCCCTAAATCTCTTTCAACCCATTTTACTGAAAGTAACTGCCTATGATGCAGTAAGAGGCCAAGTATCCACATCAGTCAGAGGGAGGGGAAAGAGCAGCAAATGGGCTTTCACCTACATTTTGGAAAGTAAATAAGAGCATTATAAGATTTTCATCTTGCCCACTGTCTTTCCTTTTATTGGGATATCAACTGAAGTGAATCAAATTTTTTTTTTAAAAAAGGAAGAAGCTCCACTTCTGAGATCTTCATATGTCACAGCTGTTAGTGATGACAGAAACTTAGTCTCAGCTCTCAGAAGTCCCAGGACACTGTAACTCTTAGAAATGACAAGTTGAAACTTTTTTAAAATCTTAAACTCATGGGGAAGAAAAATGGGAAGGTCATTGTAGGATATCAGGCTTCCAAACCACTCTCTGCTGTAAGTTTGGAAATTTACATTTGCTGTAGTTACTGGTAGAGCAGGAGTAAAGTTTCTTGTAAGACTGTTTTTTTCTCAAGAATGAAAACTGTAGAAGTTTTGATTTTCTCTGTTTGATTGCTGAGATAAATTAATTGCAAATCCACAGGCTGAAAAGAAGTAAAACAAGTTGTATGCTTGTCAATGATTAAATGAGATTTGATGTATCGAGGAAGTTTTGCTGTGCTCTTTGCTTCACACTAGTTTGCATGCATCAATGAACATGAACATAAAGTTTTATCTGAAAGTTCTTGCCTTTTTTAGCATGCAGTTCTGATCTAGGCAAAAATTCCATGTCATTCCAAATGGGGAATTTTCCTAAGCAGAATTAAAGAACTGTATTCAGGTAATATTTTCTTTGTTACAGATGACTGAATAAGTCGAAGTAAATAATTTTTCTCCAAGATATTGTATCTGGATTTTTCAAAAACTACAAGCTTTACAAGAACAGGTTTATTAAACTGAATGTAAAAGTTAATGTTTTTCTTTCCAAGTGATACTGTCAGATGGCCATGAGCATGTGCTTACTGCTTTTTGAGCATCAAATACTATTTGTATAAACCAAGGAGGACAATTAATTAATTGATTGACTGAAGTAGAATGAAAGTGGAATTGAAACCATTCACACAAGGGGTTTTTTGTGTACAGTATTGAAAAGCCACAGTGTAATAAAAATAGAAAATTCTTACTATTCTTATTCTCCCCAGATGGCTTTTCTGACATGAGGGCTTTGACTGATTCAGAAATGAACAGCATCTTTTACAGTTACATACAAGTCATATCATCATTTCTTAGGCAATCTTTGCCTTCTTGAAGGCACATGGAATGGGATCTAAACACACTCATTAAATCCATTAAAATGCGTGGATAGAATGTTAAAAATCCCTCCACTCAGCTACTGGAAATGTCACACCAGGTACAAAATAAATTTTCAGTATATTTCAAGTTCTAGGTGGCTCTAACCTATTGCTTTGCAGAACTACTTTGTATTCTTACTTGCAGCAAAACCACTGTGTTGCACAGAAACTCACAGAATCTGAAAAGCAACAGGCCACTTGCAGTCTTCACAATTTACTGTGAATACCTGAGAATTTCCTCCTATTATTGTATGTCCTTAGTTTTAAGGACATTTTCTTGATGTAAATGTGATTTTAGGGGTTACAGTTGCAATATCATTTGCTTGTTCTGCTTTCATTCTCCCCTAGTCACCCACTTCTGTTTCTTCCTATATCCCCTAGACTGACATGAATCACTGTGACTACTCTTGTGTTGCCTTCTTATGTATACTTGGCTTTGCAGAACAACCTAGGGAAGCAATAATCCTCTACTTGGGGCAGTGTTTCATTCTTCTCTTTTGCAGGTGTCAGATATTCATATCAGCAAATTTCGAGATCCCAAACGAGCTCCTGACTTTGAAAAATTCTGTTCTGAAACAATCGATGTAATTCAGCCAGCACTTGTTTTAGCAACAGGTAAGCAATTGAAAATGTGAATTTCCTGTTGAGTGTAGTGTCAAAGAAACAGCAAATAGCAAAATTCTAGGATCCCAACACAGAACTTTAAATACTAAGGTATCTTAAGCAATGGAAATGGAATTGCAGCTGAAGAGAGACTGCTGGAAGCTGAAAAGAATTCAATCTTAAGCAATGGAAATGGAATTGCAGCTGAAGAGAGACTGCTGGAAGCTGAAAAGAATTCAATGTTTAGTTTCTCTAGTGAGTTTAGTGTGTTCTATATGTAACAGACACAATCACACAAGATAGCTATTGTTTTCCCAATATGTGTTGCTGCATCTTAGTCCTTGCTAGCAGCTACCTTCCCTCTTGTTCTGGTCATGATTCTACATTCTTTGTGTTTGAAATTACAGAAGTGAGCAATGTCTGGTTCGTCATTAGGAGACAATTCCTCTCTCAGAACAATCCCTGCTCATTTGTATGAAATTCACCTGTAAATTAATATAAGATTTTATTGTTGGTTTCCATTTGAACATATCATACCAAGAGAGGTGAAATAAGCCTTGCCACTTCATTTGACAGCTTGCTATTGAAATAGATTAAGTTTTGGCAAGAAAATCAAAATACTTTGAGCCATTACTGTATGCAAGGTGTTAGAATCGTAATGCTGGAGTTTTGTTTCTACAGAGAGTTCCTTATCTAATTAGTGAAAGTGCTGCAGTGATGTGATGTGGTCAGTAGGTATCTGATGAGGCTTCTGCAGCTGCATTAGAAGGCATTTATCCTCACCTTGTGGACCAGATACATGAACATCCAGATTGCACCCAGGCCTACAGCCACTTACACTTGGAGGCAGGGATGGCGTGTCTAGTTATAGTATTTGTATAAGCTGTGTAGGCCTCTCATTATATCTCACTTTTGTACACTCTCAGGTGATCTGACAGATGCTAAGACTAGAGATAAACTGGGATCTGAGCAGGTAGAAGATGAGTGGAAAACCTACCAGTCAATCCTGAAGAGATCAAGGGTCATGGAAAAAACCAAGTGGATAGACATCAAAGGCAATCATGGTAAGAAGAAAATAAAACATTTCTGTCTTCCCTGTGATGGCAGATCACAGAATATATAGGTGAAGTGTTAGTACTCACTAGTGTGTTAGTGCTCAGGAATCAGGCAAGGGCTTGCTGTCCACATGTCTCCTGAGGACACACTTTGTTTACAAGCTCTTACTGGAGTTTTAGTACCAGAGAGGCAAGAGTCTTTCACTTGGCAAGTGGCAGAACACGACTTCAGATGTTAGTTCCACATCATTATTTTATACTCCACATTATTTAATGGCGGAGCAAACTAACCTTATCATGCAGAAAAAATGGTTTCAATTTACTTTTCACAGACTTCCCCTCACAAGTTTAAGTTTAAAAGGTATCACATGTCCAGCAGCTAAAGGAAATTTGGTTTCTTTTGATGAGAAGGGAGTCATGGGAGTTTATATCCATCAGTTATCACCACACTAAGCATTCAAACACAAGCTGACAATCATGTAGTCTGTATAAACAGGCTATTACAGGAAGCTGCACTGGGGGGAAAAAGTGCATGCCCATAGATGTGGAACAGTTGCAGTACAGACCTGCCCAAGCTGATGTCTGTTCTACACCTACTGTTCTCTGATTATATGGCTGCTTTATTTTCCATGAATGAGTTAAGTCTTACTTACAGAGTATGTACTCAGCCCAAAAAAGCTTCTGAAAAGCTCTGTGGTCAAAATGGAGACAGGTTTAGCTTTTAGCTGTTAAATAACAATTTATATTCCCAAAATGCCTTTATCTTTGAGTGGCAACTTAAGTGAGAAAACTATTGCCATTTAATTGCATTGAGTATAAAATGTCTCCTCTGCAGAGTTAGTCTGCTTGTCAATCATGCATTTTTAAAAAGTAGTTCTTCAGCACCTGCTGAGACTGTTTTATCTCAACATTACCTAGTTAGATACAAGGGTCAACGATCAATTTGATCTGAAAATTTCCTTATTTCCTTTTTGTCTCCCTTACAGATTCATTTAACATTCCACACCTGGATAGTGTTCAGAATTATTACAGGTACTTTTATTTACCAGACAGAAACAGCTGTATTCAAGGTCAAAGTCACTAAACAATATTCTGTTTTCAGTTATCACATACATGCTTTTTCACTGACTTTCCTATAGCCCAGGATCATATTTACTGTTCCCTCTGTGTTTTGCATTATCAGTTAGTAGAGCAGAATCTACTGAGAAAATAGAGAATTCTTTGTGCAGATTTCTTATCTCTTATTCTTCTGTGTTTTGTAATTGAGTGTGTTACATCTGTCAATGTCAAAAATTTTTAGTCACACTCTAGGAAAGAGATGATGGAATAGTGAAATTGAGTTGGTTTTTAATAAATAAAAATAATATAAGAATATTAAAATTATAAAAATTATTTGCAGAAATAAAAATAGAAACTAGGAGAAACAGTTATTCAACCACATTCTGGTGTTCATTATGCATTAAAATTAAAGAGGGCAGTGGGTTGTATTGAAATGCAGTAATTTTACACAAAAACATAGGTTCCTATTATATGTTCACAGCATTAGCAGAGGATGAATCAACTGTTACACATACTCAAAGTGGAACTAAAGGAAGAAATTTTATTGAAGTTGATGATGTTCATAAAGATAATGTTAACTTACAATTATTGTAAAAGGGGGTTTATGGCATTAGAAGTACTGAAAACTTGTTTTTAATATATTGGCTTGTATTCTATTCAGGTCAACCTTACTGGCAATTTTATTGTTCTGATTGGTGGAGAAACAGGGACATGAACTGATTTCTGGATGGCTGTGTTCAAATTATACTCATCATCTGAACTCAGGAATGTTTTAGCTTCCACAAATCATGCAGGGAATAAAACAAAACTAAAACAACTGAAAAAAAACCCCAAAAAGCACACAAAATGCCCATCCCAAAACCCCAAAAGAAATTAATAAAAAACCAAAACAACCTAAACTTAATTAATTTTAGTGATTCTCAGATTCTCACAATCATTTTAGTTACAGACTTTAATCCTTAACTGAGCAATTTAGGTGGTACTGTTAGTTGAAATGTTACATCTTTGCCAGTGAAAGATATGTACAATTCCTATCTAGCATAAAGTATCAAAAGCACTTCAATTTTGTAAGTCAGAAATAGTGCAATTACTTGTTGTCAATGGAAGGAGAGAAAGCAATGTATGTTTGTCATGGCTACAAGCTTTCCTAACAGCAGTATTTCCGTCTTACTTTGTTAGGAAATACTCTGCCTGGCGTAAAGATGGCTCTTTCCATTATGTCCACACCACCTCTTTTGGGAACTATTCATTCATCTGCGTGGATGCCACACTCAGCCCAGGCCCTAAGAGGCCCTATAATTTTTTTGGGATTTTAAACATGGTATCGTATAAGTCTTTGTATTCCACTTTGCTGTTTTATTTCTGTAGTGGTTTGTTTGGAGGTTTGGGGGTTTTTTTTAATATAGAAAAATTGTTTGAAAGATTTGTGTTTACATTTTTAACTTACAATGCGAGACATTTATTTAGCAAAATGGATTTGTTACCTGCCTGTTTCAGAATCAAATGGCAGAGCTGTCTTTGATGGCAACAGAAAGTCTACACAGCAACCACACTATCTGGTTTGGCCATTACCCCACGTCAACCATCATCTCCCCATCCCCTGGAATCCGAACACTAATGAGGTAAGATCTTATCCTGTGTGTTTTCAGCATGGAGTGCGTTTCTTCCCTGTCTTCACGTGCTCATCTGTCACTTTTCAGGTTTTCTGCTGTGATACTTCCTTCCCACCCAAATAATCACAATTCTTTTGGGTGTTTTTTTTTAGTTCTGCCACAGCCTACTTATGTGGACATCTCCATACAATGGGTGGGCTGATGCCAGTCTTGCACAGTCAACACTGTGGTGGCACTCTGGAACTTGAACTGGGAGACTGGATGGATAACAGGAGGTAAGTAAGGCCCAGATGAGCAAATTATTATATGAAACCTACCTTGCTGTACTGTGATTCCCTTTTCTGCTGTGTGGTGAATTTGAAAGAAGCATGAGATTTGCCTGACTGGTTAGTACTATTAATGCTTTTGAAAAAAAGGCCTTGTGTTTATGTTTGGGATTTTCCCCCATTACAACAGTGTGCTAAGAAATTAAATTTTTTTTTAATTAATTCTTGATATTTAAAAGTTAAAAAGGGGACCTTTAGTAAGTGTTTAGTATTCATGTGTAGACAAATAAATAGTAATAAAATTCAGCATCACTACTTCAAAATACACATGCTCTGCACTAGCTGCTAGAATTCTTGACACAGAAATAGTCCACCTGAGAAATGTTACCTTGCTAGCTTATCAAAAGGTGTCTCATGCCATGTGGAGTGTATAGTGGTATATTACATTTTATTCTGCAGTAATCCAAAGAAAGATATTGGTGTGAATACAGGGAAAGAACACGCTGGGGTCGTTGTCCTTAACTAGAGTACCTACGCAGACACTGTGGAAATGTACCTTATATTTGAGTTCTTTAATGTAATGTTCATCTGTCTGATTCATGTGCAAATTCCACTGATCTTCACACTTGGAATTCTGAGTACTGCTTCCATGATCAATAATAAAATTAACCTCTTCAGAGATAAGCAACTGTACAGCTAATACAGCAGATTTGGAAAATACAAGATCAACTACAGAAGAGACTAAATGGAAAATAAAGCCAGGTTCTTTTTAGGAGCTTGAGAAGCATGGGAATCAGCTGCTCACACAGCAGTTTGTATTAACAATTTCTTTTTCCTTTCATTACAGGTACCGGATCCTCGCGTTTGATCATGACCTCCTCAGCTTTGCAGATCTTAATTTTGAAGAGTGGCCTGTAGTTCTCATCACCAATCCAAAATCCTTCCTTTACAGCAGTTCTACTCATGAACCACTAGTCAAAATTCTTTATTCCACTCATATCAGGTACCCTGTAATGTCTTGATTTCACACTATTTAACTATATTTATATGTATATACACAAAACCTTTTTTTAAAATGTGTGTCTACTGTTCTCAGAATTCACTTTTCTCTGGAACATTGTTCCAGAGAGCTCTCTTTGTATCATACCTGTGATTTTGTAGTACTAATTCATGTTTGTTTTATTTATGCAGTTATTTCCCTCAAGGTCAATTGAACTGTACATAACCAAAGCTGATCAATTAGTATATAATTAAAATAGATTCATATGTAATCAATGGGCATAGATTAATATGTAATCTGTGTTATTTATCTCACATGTTCACATTGACTTTGTCTCTTTCAGGATTTTGTCTATGTATTTTTCTATATGTTTTCTCTATTCACTTCAGACTTCTTAGCTTTTTGTCTCTTCAATTCTACATCCTTTATCTATTAAAACATGAGAAGTCTCTGCCAGTTTTCATATTCATTTTCAATCTCTTCATCTTTCCATTTTTACCTTATCTATTTAATTTTTACATTTATATTTCAAATTTTTAGGCCCTTTTCAGCATTTTATATTTGCTGTAAGACTAATCTGCTTGAAATACTACATACATAGGATTACAATAAAAAGAAGTTTGTCATACTTTTCAGTTAGGGAGCAGTATCCTACTAGGTGTCCTAATTACTTTCCAGTTTCCTATTCAAAATCATACCTGAACATTCTTATGATTATATTAAATATATGAACTGATAGAATTGTTCATCATAACTATATGAAACTCTTTCATTTGACTAAAACATGCTCTGGAATGCCTTTTGAATTACCAGAAAGGAATTGTATGTGCAATATTTTGAATCTGTATTAGTATCACTGTTTCTATGAATGTAATCACTGCCAAGTGACAATACATTTGTTGGTATCTGAGATCTGCAATATCAGTCTTTCATTCCACTCCATTTGTCCTAAATGCAGTTACAAGCTCTGAGAGGTTATATTCTGACTAGCAAAAAGAAAAAAGGAGGGGGGGAAAGAAAAAAAAAAAAAAAAAAAAGGAAAAACCCCCCTCCCAACAACAAAGGACTTCAGAAAGCGAGAGAGCAAGCCTGGCAATTTTTTATGAAGCCATCTACAAGTGTCTGTGTGTGCTGAAGGATGCATCCCACTTGTGTTAGCAAATGTTTTGAAGCAAGAGTTCTAAAATTGTATGGTCTGCTAGGACCTTACAATTTCTGCCACCTTTTTGTCTGTTCCACAGCCAGTTTTCTGTGCTGTTCTTTTGTATAGTGCCATAATGCCAAAAAAGTGAACTATTTTTTTTTTAACTGTAGAAAAGAGCTACCGTGTTACCATTAGCCTACAGATATTTTGCTGTTTTAATTTCTAAATCTTTTGAACTCTTCACTAGGAGGCAACTTAACCTTTAGGGACTTTCTCTTAAGGAAGTAATGACATTCCTGCAAGTCCAGTAACAAATCTGTTCTTTTGCTCTTTATTTACTCCTTAGAATTCTGGCATTCTCTCCTTCTGTCATTATCTCTGTCAAAGTCTACATAGATGGAGTTCACCTGGGGAACGCACATCAGGTGTCTGGCCCTCTCTATGTGCTGAAGTGGAGCCCACAAAACTACAGTGAAGGGTTCCATCACATAGATGTGACTGTCCAGGTAAGGTGCCTGTTGGCATTCTTTGTACTGATTTGTTTTTCCTTGTCATGGCTTCTCTATCACCCTCCTGCCTCACATAACCAGGAACAAAATACAAAATGATAACAGACCTACTTTCATATTTGTCTTGATTTTACAAAACCCAAAGAATTTAATAAAGGAATAAACATTGACTGTTAAGCACCAAAATATTCATAAAGCTGCTGAGCTAAAGAAAGAAATACTTTTTTTTATAAGAAGTAAAATAAGACATGGCAGATGTGCAAACTTGAAATTGGCCAGAGATATAAAAAATTACAAGAAAGGGTTCTAAAGGTATATAAACAACAAGCAGAAACAGCAAGAAAATACTGGCCAGGTGTTAAACAGCCAAGGTGAATTAGTCACCAACAACTCTGAAAAGGCAGAGGTTCTCAACACTCCCTTCACCTCTGTCTTTACCAGCAGTGTTGGGCCTCAGGCCTTGGGAACAAGGATCAAGGGTGATGCAAACAGAGACCCACTGTTAGTGAAGGAAGAGATGGAGTAAGACCTGTCACAGGTGTGGGCCTGATATTTCTGTATCTGAGAGATTTTAGCCTGCTAGCAGCTGCTAACTTTTTCCCAAGGGAAAGCTTCTCAGACCCAGAAATATCAGGCCCACACACAGGAGCTTGATCCTACAGATCAATGGGCCCTGACAGTTTTCATTAAAGGTGTTAAGAGACCTGGTTGACGTCTTTGCAAGGCCACTCTCCATAGTCTTGGAGAAGTTGTGGAGATCAGGAGGCATCCCAGAAGACTGGCAGAGGGCTAATGACTCTCCTGTCTACAAGGGCTTAGAGGAGGATCCAGGAAATTAATAGGCCCATCAGTCTTAGGCCCTTCAGTCCCTGGGAAAATTAGGAAACAAATCCTTGTGGGGGGCTATCTCAAGTCAGATGAAGCACATGACTGGGAAGAGCCAACACAGATTAAACAAGGGCAAATTGTGGGCTAAGAAGAACATTTTGAAGTTCATCAAGGAAAAGTGTAAGGACTTGCACCTGAGAAAACATAATCCAGTAATGCAGCACAGGCTGTGATCTACCTGACTGGGGAGCAGCTCCATGAAAAGGGACCTCAGTATCCTCAGAGGTGGACACAAGCTCAACATGAATGAACAGTGTGCTGGAGCAGCAGAGAAAATCTGCTGGATGCTGGGTGCATCCACAAGGCATCACCAGCCAAGATAGGTCATTATACTGAGTGTTTGTCAGGGCACACAAGGAACACTGTGCCCAAACTGTTGAATTAAGTGACAATAAACAAATGTTTGTTTATCTATGTGAGTTTATGGTAAATACACCAGAAATGAAGCACAACAAAATCTCAAAATATTTTAATATGGGTTATTACCTAGAAATGGACTTTCAGAAAACAACTGGGGAGGGTGGGGGACAGTAAACAGTGACAGTCTTCCATAAGTTGCTGAATCTCTGACAGGCTCTTCTTCATATGTAGCACTTTCAGATTGTGATTTTATAATTACCAATTTACTTGAAACTGCAGAACTGACTGTATGTAATCCTTAGTAGGTAGAATTTAATACAGCATTATGCCAGAGGAGCATGCATCAATTGTATTTTTCTAGAAAAGCTCCAGTGATAATTAGGAACTTTAACTAGACTGGTTTTTGTACCACTGCTATGTAATTGCTCTCATTTTATATCCATCTAGGATGCTTCAGGAAGAATTGGCACACGGGGCCATTTATTTGGTTTGGAAGAAAACCTCTCTCTTAGATTTGACTTTTGGTCATCTGTTATTCTTCTCACCGACCACTATGTTCTAGTAAGTACTTTCAGCAAAACACCTGTTACTCCATGTTGGTTTCCCAAGCTCCAGTAGACATTTTCATAATTCCTGAAGGAATTTGTCTACTTGAATGCAGTTTACTTTTTCTGTATATGACTCTATTGGAATTCCAAAACATTTGAAGTTTCTCAAGTTGTACACTTCAACCACAAATGTGCAGCAGTGGTTTATACAAATAGTTGACATCCTGGATTTAGTCCCAATTATTCATTTTTGGGCATTTTGTTCAAGCAAGAAATTGAAAAGGAGCTACTGGAGATAGCAGAAAAAGGAGACATTAAACCAAAGAGAAATTCACTGTGAACTGTTGCAATATGTTTTCTGGAAAGAATGCTGCAAATATTCTCACTGTCAGCTGCTGGCATTATAACCAGCTCCAGCGAAGTGGAG
This sequence comes from Hylia prasina, assembly GCA_013397195.1. Classification (NCBI taxonomy): domain Eukaryota; kingdom Metazoa; phylum Chordata; class Aves; order Passeriformes; family Sylviidae; genus Hylia; species Hylia prasina. The sequence continues at coordinate 12,621 of VYXD01005089.1, forward strand.
GGCAAAATCCCCATCAACTCTAGTAAGTTGCAAGTCATACCCAGATGTGTTCCAGCTCAGTACATGCAAAGAAGGATGTCATGTCTTAGGAGTTTAGGTGCACTTCTAGAACCACATAAGTCCACATGACTGTAGTTCTTATCATAATTGGCTCAAAATTATCTTAGTTTTGTTAATCAGTCATGCATTCTGCACCATGTCTTGAACTGCATTTCTCCTCAGAACAGTGCTCAGAAAACGTTTTGCCTTGGAAGTGTAACTACATTTTTTCAATGGATGTGTTTACAAACCATATTTTTTAAAGATTCAGGTCTATTGCTGTCAGCCATTCAGCAGAATTCAAGTCAGTACAATATAAATCAAACAACTTAGAAACTCTTTAAGTTTCCTTTTTACTCTTCAGTTCAATGACAGCGACAACCTTTGAATATGTGTTTTAAATAGAATCTTTGTACCATTCTATCAGTGTCCATAACACATGCTCCAAAGCTGCTGTTATTCCAGGGCTGGCTTACAGTCAAAACTGTCTTTTCAGGCTCGAGTGCTATTTGGACTGATTGTGCTGATTCAGATTACTTTGCTTGTTGTTTTCCGACACCTCCAAAAGCCAGCACTCAAAGGTATGAACTAACGTTTACCTGTGGTTTGTAGTAGATCTGTTTTCCCCCTCACTTTTTACTGTTGGCCTGTGTGCTAACAATATGTAAGTAATTGTGCTGTTAATCACCATATGCATTTTACATCTGCTACTGTGGGGTTTGATTGGTTTCTCAGAAGCTGCTGTTTTGCTTTTAAGGGAACCCGGAAAACTTCCAATATATCAAATAAAGTAAACTAGAAACTTGAGCAGGTATCTTTGTTTAAACAAAAATTAAGTTGATTGAAGTCCCAAGTTTTCATTTTAATTTTCTCCCTAAAGAATCCAATATGTAGGGAAAGGAATGTTTTGTTTTGTATTAGTTCTGAATATGTACTTGTTTCACTACAGTTGTCACAGAATTCTCTCTCACCTGAGTTGAGAAACAGATTTCCTTCTGCAAAGACAATATTTGTTAATTTTTGCAAAGAACAGGAATGGGATTGGGTCTTTCTCAAAATAATATTAAGGCCATTTCTGTCATAACTTGATACTTTGTTTGTGATAGATCTAGTAAATGAAAATTATTACTATTAAGCTCATGGCATTTATCCTTTAAACAATGATTTGAACCACAGCTTACTAATGAGATTTTTCTGGAAGCCACCTCCCTTCCTATTCATGTCAGTGTTGTCCATTCCTTTATACTCCTAATCATGTAGCATCCTGAGGTAACTACAGCAACTGCTTACATAGAAAAGGATCAGATTTTCAGTTGCCTTTATGGAACTCAGCAGCTAAATATTAAAAAAACTGACTCTGTGGTCAGCTAGGTCCATGTGGACCATGACAAATGTTTGACAAATTACTGAACAAATTTGCTAGAGCTGTTGATTTCCAAAGGTGAAGCTTGCCCTCTGGGGGTTAATTCTTTGTGAGAAGGCCATATAGTAGGTGTAAGTCTACAAACTAACTTTTTAGGAAGGCTCTCTTGATCTGTGAATTGTCTGCTTCAGTTAGAGAGCTAATATGGCTTTTTTCTGCTAACACCACACACTTGTCAGAATAATGTTATTTTAATGCCTAGCCTTAATTTTGAGTTGCTATCAGATCTCACTGAAGTAGATTTAATTAAAGGAAATCCAGTTACTCTACTCCATGCTGACCCACCTTTCTGGGTTTGCAGAGTTACTGTTTTGATTCTTTTACTTTTATTTAATACCTCCTTTCCCCATGTTTTTCATTCTAGCTAACTTCATTTTCTGGGTATAGAATGGTCGTTCAGTATTATTTACATACAGTAAGTGTATGCCTTTAGAATGGCAGGTTCCTCTGCTGTTTTTAATATAGATTGTTGTTCTTTACTTTCAGTTATCACAGTAATAGTAATACATTCCTCTGCATTTTTCTGTAGACCTACCAAATATTATTTTTATATTCCTTATTTAAAAGAATGAGTAAATAACGTGCAGATCTGTTTCAGAAAGACCAGTATTATACATACATATATATCTGGGGAAGTGTTGCAGACTAAATTAAGTGTATTTTTCTTACATGTTGTCTCTGTTTAGGAAAGCCAGGATTACTTACTCTGACTTCATATTCTCTTCATGTCTTCAGTAAAACAAACACCTTCTATTACTCAGTTCTGGTTCTGAATTTATACACCATTCTGGGTAAGTAGCCTAGAGTACTGGAGGACAGAAATTAGTATGTTGAAATTACACATTAGTTCCTGATGAAAATTAAGAATTCTAACATCTTGGAGAATGGGGGATATCTACTTAAGTTACAAAAGTTCTATGTGGAACTTTCAAACTTAATGTCCAAAGACACTAAAGGTTTATTTGTAAGAGCCTAACTTAGAAGCCCTGAATTAAACACTTAGATTGTAACATTACTCTGAAAGCAAAGTGAATATTTTTAAATGTAGTTTGGTTTTCACTTATTTTTTTGATTGTTAGCATCAGAGCTAACAATCTGAGGCTGTTCTCCTCTGATAATGTGTGACTGAAATAGCTATTTTCTTGTTAGTCAGTGCAGTATGCATAACACAGAGCAGCCTGCCTATTTTAATTTCTATGCTGAGCCAGGCTGGAATTGGTTTTGACCACATTTTTCATACATGTTACTATAGTTCTGGGAAAAATGTACCCTTTGAAAGGATCCACCTTTTCACCTCTCTCATAAGGAAGATATTATATGTGGTGTTGAAAATTGTCAGAGAGATGAAACTAATTCAAAAGTATTTTCATTGCATGCCACAGCCCCCTGTCATACTGTGGTATTTTTACACTAGACTGCTGTTTGCTGAACATGAAAACATGAGACTTATTACTATGGACAAGCAGCAAGGAAGTCTCAGGGTACAAAGGGCTGTGTGGGAAAGGGCTGTGTCTCTGTTGTGTTTCCTGATGGTGGTGATTGATTTCCTCTCTTGCAGGACCGTGGTTTGTAGGTGAACTGATAGATGGCCAGATGGGGGCCTGTTTTTCCTTTGGGATATTTGTTGGTGGTGCCTTCTTCCAGGGCAGTATGACATTTGTGGTTGGGATTTTACAGGTGAGTATTTATAAAATAAAGGCTAAAACCCAGCTTTTTTTCTCAGGGGCTT
>VYXD01005089.1:15852-54529 GCA_013397195.1 Hylia prasina
TTTTTTAATATTATAAAGAAAGGAGTCTGGGAAGTAGAGACATTAGTGACCATGCCTGACTACAAGAGGTCTTTCTTACCTTTCTGTAGATTTAAAGGGCAGAAAGGAAGGAGGTTGTGCATTACTTTCACAAACCTCTTTTTCTCTAATAAAATGATATTGCTTTGGACTCCTTGGATATCTGGATTAGAGGCTGTCTCTACAGATTTACAACTCTAAATTTTCAATAAATTTTCTGGTTTTGCCTTTGGCTCACACACAGTGATTAAGCAAAAAAACTGAGTGGCCAGGGCAGCCCTTGCAGCCTTAATAATCCTTCAGGATCAGCAGGTGTCACTCTCTAAGCACACATGAGTCCAGTTTTCCCAGGAGTGGTTTACCCATTAGTCTGAAAGACAAGGTGTCACTCCTTGGCATTTAAGATAGATGACCAAACCAGCATTGCCTCCTTCTTCATGGTGTCTCCCTTATACCAGTGTGACACTGCAGTGGGCTGGGTCAGTTAAGCTGACATACAGACTGTCTGTTTTTGCCATGCTAGTTTTTTGCTAAGTCCAGCTCCCTGAATCAGTTTAAGGAAATGTCACATGCATGTTAGTGCCAAGGAATGGGCAGGAATGCTTGGCCTGGGACTCAGGCACAGGCAGTCACAGCTTTATCAGCTGCAGAGTTGTGGAGGTGCATCCTGAGATTCCAGCTCTGGGAATTGTACTCAGGCCTGAGAATGGCACAGCTTTACCTGTGCATATGTTTTTAAGCCTTTATAGATGTTACCAGAACCCTTGGCCTGCTCATTGTCTTATCTTATATTGCTCTTCCTTTCAGATGTTGTTTTTCAACCTGCCATTGACGGCCTATCTGTGCTGGTGCCTGTTGATGCGATGCCAGGGCCACAGCTTCCATTCCCACATCCATCACGTCCGACGCCTCGTGGCTGTGCTTGTTCACGTGGCAATGGCCCTGCTCCTGGCCTGGCAGGTCTATTCCTGCTACTTCCTGCAGAGAACATACGGCACCTTGGCCTTCTTCCTCTCCCCAATGAGAACGTGGCTGGTGGCACTGAGCGCAGCTCTCATTTATAAAACCTGGACACTGAAACCATCAGAGCTCAGAACTTACATAACAGAGATAAAAAACTGTCAAAGCTCCTGAAGGACAATATAAGTACTCCAAGTGCTGTCTTAAAAACTGTTGAGGTAAACCTTATCATTTTGTGATGCTGGAATTCCATACACCCCAACCACTAGGTGGTAAGACCCAAAGCTGCACCTGCACTGCTACAGAACTGTATTTAACAGTAAGTGTACAATTTGTTACACACTTTCCTTGTATTATACAACATACAGTGTAATACATGTTATATAATACAGTTATGCATTATGCATCAAAACTGTAAACTGTGTAATAATCTCATCAGTGAAGTTTTTTTAGTGATACAGAGATAGAAATGTCCATGTGGCTCACAAATGGAAATGTTTGCCTATTACTACTGTGAATGGAAAAATACTTTAAATTGATTAAATTCTTGATTTTTATAATGCTGCAAAAAATGAGCATAGAACTTGATGAGCTTCTGGATTTGTGCTTAATTTGATTTTTATTTCAGGGCTGATGTGATTTTACAAGACTAGACCAGATGTCTTTATGAAGTATTAGTGACTGCAACGATGCTGTAGTGGCCTTCACAGTCAGAGTCCTATGCCTGTACATGTTTTCAGTTCATAATGCTGTATACAGGCAGATTATTGGCTGTAAGGTGTGTATACGTATTTGTGTTCATGTTTACCTGAGCTCTTGCCCTGGGAGTGCTGGCTAGCTAACAAGCTCACTCTCTGGAAGGAAGGATTTTCATTTTCCACTACTGAGGCTGCCAGTCCTCCCACCCATGACTAGTGAAAGGACAGGGAATTATCAGTGGTGCTGGGGTTTTCAGCTTCAAAGCAAAAAATGGAGACAATGTCCTCAGGATGGAAGAGGCTGAAGAAGTAATATGGTCTGATGCCTATAAAGTCTGTAATTTCTGTTTTTCTGGGTCTCAGCTGTGTTTCTGGGTCTCAGCCAAATGCACCAAAGAGTGACCTAAGAAAACTCATTTATTTGTTTTTATTTTTTTCTAAGTCTAAAAATGACAGAACCGTTAGTTACATTAATGAAGAATGATTTGATCCAGAGCCAAGAAAGCTGAGGTGCCTTGATCTGTAAAGAACCCTGTGTTGCTTCACAAAAGACCTGCTGTGAGTGGAACATTTAAAATACTTTAGGTAATTTTACAGCAACTTATTTATGGCCCCTCAAGAAAAAAGAGCACTAATCTATTTATGGTCCCTTTGGAAAAAACACCAGTGACTGTAGTAGAACACATAGGAAAATAAATTGGAAGAAAATATTGACTACAACAAGGACTTATTATTTCTAACAGGTGACAGTTTTCCTATTCCTGAATTTCTGTTCTTCAGTGATATTGGAAAATAGTAATGTAATACTAATAATAATGTAATGTCTTTAATGTAATAGGAAAAAGAAAGAGCACCCATTTACATGAGCTAAATACATTGTTAAGAGAATAATGTCACTTGTTGCTACAAAAGTTGTTCTGCAAAGCTGTTAAAAAATCAGGCGGTACAAAATTTATTTGTGAAAATTGATAATGACATTTCACAATTAAATTACTTCTATGTGATTAGAGAGAATAAGAAGTGGCAATAAAATACTTCCTATCTTTTGACTTCCCATTGTTAAATATAATGTTACCCAATACTTTTACCCTTAGGCTGGCCTCTCCAATGGTCTCTGCACTGCACACCACTTGAACCCACTGACTGATTAAGCCCCCACTCTAAGCATTCATGTGCAGCTGAGGTGGAGGCTGAAATTTATTTGTTCTTAAGAAGAAGAAAGAGGAACAAAAGTGCACTTACCAATCTAAAAAATTCTGAGGGTCTAGAAAAGCTGACACACAACCCCCTTTGGCTTCCCAAATTCCTCTCTGGGGCATTGCAGCTCCCCGGCACTGCAGAGGATTCGGTGGAGTCCCTGATCAAGGGCTCGGTGTGCGCTGGAGACCTGTCCCATCTGACCGGCTGCTGCTGGGACAGCAGGACCGGCCGGCTCTGTGGCTGTGTCACCCCAGCTCCTGTTCTGTGGGTTCTCTTCAGGTGTGCAAGAAGCTGATGGAGGCAGAGTTGAGGTGCATTTCCTGTGTGTGCAGAGCAGGTGCTGGGCGGTGGCTCCACGGAGCCGGCACACCTGCAGTGCCAGTACCCGCTTTTATATATCCCAACCCCTGGAACGGCAGCATTCCCCTGCAGTCATTGGCTATACGTTTTCTTGCCTACATTTAAAGGCACACCACTCATTTATTTTGCCACTCATGTTCTAGAGGCAAGTGACTAATGGGAATATATTTTATGATGCTAATGACTAAAGGTTAGCACAAAAGTGAAGCAAACTTCTTCTTTGGCCTTATCAGGCACTTCACTCTGTGTTATCTCCTTGTTTACTGGATTTATAGAGCCATCCTTCTCTGCTTCGCACTCATTTTGCAGATTTATGGAGTCATCTTTCTGTCAGTTCTCCTCGCTGGAGCCCTATTTCTTGGTTCCTGCTGGCTGTCTAACAGAGAATAGGGTCTGTTGCACATAGAGCACTCTTATCATCACTCCACCCACACCAGAGAACTGCAGCAAAACTGAATTTCACTTTTTATCTTACTACTTTGGATCCATATTTCTGGTTGCAAAATTCTGTGTTAGTGTGGCTGAAACATCGTGCCTCATTTCTGCTGCTTCCTTCTGTGCTTTTCCTAAAGTGTTCTGAGTTGTCTCACAAAATATTTTCTCAGTTTGAAGCTTATTCCAGCTGCTGCTACCATTTCTAATTGTGGAATAATGCCATCTGTCTGTGATCTTCTTTTCTCCCCTGGTGGTCTATTTATGGATTATATAAACATTTCCCACTGTGAAGAGAAGCCAGTAAAGAGAAAGGTAGTATAGCAAAAGAGAAGAGCAATGTTAGAAACAGGACTAAGTAATCCTGCACTTTCTTATTCTGCAATCAATGCATTAAAATATTGAATGAAGAGATTAAGCTATTTGAAAGGCATCTACCTCAGGTCTCTTCACTTTTCTAACAACAGCTACTATAAACTGCAGTAAGAAACATTTATGTCTGGGCTGGAAAGGTCTTTTCATGGTGTTGGTGACATTTTGTATGAAATCCTGACATTTAACTGCACAGCTTAGCACTAAACACTAATAGATGCTCTTATGAAAAACACCATGCTTTTCTCATTGTCAATGAAGAAGCCAAAAAGGAGGACAAGACACTAGATGAACTAAAAAAAAACAACAACAACAACAACAAAACCCCAAACAAACCAAAAAATAGGAAAGGGACGAAAGTGGAAGGGCAGAAAGCAGAAGAGAAGAAAATGAAATATAGGGCAGACAACAGCAATACTTCAAGGTACAAAGGGAGATGGGATAGAAATAGGAATGCACAAAACCAGTAACTACAAGCAGGAGATTGGCTTAACCAAAAATAAGAAAAAAAGGTGTCTCTGCCCAATACTGTTTACATTTTATTACCCTTTGCAAGTGCTTATTCATAAAGATTGTAGCTGAACTTCCTTACTGTGGTCATGATGCCACATGAAGCTAGAAATGCATAAAAGTTCACAAAAAGTCCCTAACAGCTGTAGGTCAGTTTTGAAACCATAACAATGGGGGCTGGATTAATGGAGCAATGTAGAATCCTCAGGAATGGAATGCTACGTGAAGAGGCCCCAGGAACAGAATCCTATAAATTCTTATTTAGTTAACAACCCATTTTTCAAAGAGGCTCAAGCAGAAACTGTAATAGAATATAACATTAAATAGTAACTTCATAGCTGATAGAAGGAAAATGTAACTTAGAATTTCCTTAGATTACTGTAATACTCAGAAACACCCTCCCAGGAAAATTTGTCACTGTAAATGACATAGAGCTCATAACTGGACCAAGATTTGCACATGTGCATTAGGAATTTTGTCATAGGCATCAGTGACTAAGCATGAGTGACTATTCATCAGTGTTTGTATGGCTCTTCCCTTGACACCTTTTTGTATAAAAGGCTGTACTTGTTTCCTAGAAGCTGTGGCAGTGCTGTATGAGTTACAAAAGTTACCATTCAGTATACACAGAAAAATTGCTGGATTATGCCAGAAAGTCAAGATGACCTAAAGAGATGAGTAGAGCAAAGAAACAAGGACCCCAGCCAATAGGTTCTAAGGGGCCCATCTTAAATCAAGAAGGTAAACAAGATGGTGAACTTGCTTTGTCTCAGAAATGGTGTCCTTAGAGAAAAAGTAATTCTGGCAGTGAGACATCATGACCATGGACTCAAGAAACCCACTGACTCAAAAGATGAGAAGTTATGCACATGAAGACGTAGTTAGCAAAGATGATACCAATCAATTATGAGTAAAAATGAATATGCATTACATAGAGAGAGAAAGGCAAATCTGAAATGCATAAATATGCATGCCTTCCAAACTGGCTTTGTGGAATTACTACCTGGAATGCCTTCCTACTTTATGGAACTTGCACCCATCTTGGTGCAAACATGAAATAAACCAAATATATTGGCTCTGGGCCAAATACTGGCTTTGCACACCAAGTACTGAACCCTGTTTGAGGAACACCACCAGCTGTGTTGATGGAGATAAGAAACAGATGTATGGGTCTGGTTTTGAGAAAAGGAAAACAGCTTGACCTAAAAAACATGGAATGCAATAAAGGGAACTAAAACAATGAGATAAAAAGGAAGAGACTGATTATGATGCTGACATCTCAAGAGACAGAAATAATTAACCATTTGCCCAGAGAGTTAGAGGGAATCAGGAGGGGGTTATAAAACAGGGTCCTGCCTTATTGTAAAATGTGTAAAAAAATTCTTAATATATTCTTTGATATTTATATATTTTCAAGCCTAATCAACAAGAAAGAAAATATAATTCATGAAACAGGTAGCAACTAACAAGCAAGCTGTAAGTGATGCCCAGGTGTTAGAAAGACAAAATACTTGTTGGTCTCCTTCAAGTTTAGGGCTTGACATGCTTGATCTCAGGCATAGAGGGAGGTTAGCAAAGCTTGGGGAGAACATACTAATGACAGAGGACACAAAGAATGCAGAGTTTACAGGCCATGAGGACATCTGGCAGAACTCCCAAGGAAGAAACTAACAAAGACAACTCAGCAACTGTGCTGCAATTGGCTCTGACTGGATAAAGGTAATTCTGACATGGGGAGATCACATCTACCGACTCAGGAAACCCACCAACCCAAAAGAAGAGGAAGACTGAGCACGTGGAGAAGTGACCTCCAAAGCATACTGGATTTTTGTTACCAGTTATTTGTCACCCGTTGTTAAATTACACCTCTCACAGTACAAAATATATGATAACTAAGGAGCCACACTATTACAGATATTAAGAAATTAGGACAAGATGAAAAAAACCCAGTGCTTTTTTGTAACTGATGGCATTTGATTAAAGAATCTTCTCGCTTTGGCTTTTTATTCTTAAGAGGTGGCATGAACCAGGATTCACAAGTAAAGGAATACTTCTGTGAGAATAGTAAATTGGGGATATCAGGGTGAGGTTTACTTTGATTGTCCCTATCTTTTTTTCTTAAAACCATTTGACTAATGCCACTAGAACTTGTGTTGCCCTCCATAGCTTACCTAACGACTGGAATGCTACTGCACTCAAGCTGCCTTTATTATGGTAAGGAATCATTATCTCAGCATGATCTCACTCTGAATCACCCCTCACATCACAGCTCTTAATAGACTCCTGAGTTGTGTGGATTACTAAGCAATTCCTATAAAAATAATAGTGCTGGGAATGTTATAATTTTATCATATTTTGTTCCAGTTGCGAAAAATAACTGTCTAGAGGACAATCACTCATGAAAGGTGTGTCAAGTCATGGTGTCAGAGATGACCTCACTCTGGAGTAGCTCTTCAGCAAATATTGTGATATTTACTCCGTCAAGATTTGCAGGGGTTTTTTTGTTAATCGGTAGCTATAGCTGGGCAGTTATGACTAAGCAATTGTACAGTGAAACTTGTAGTCATGGCTTATCCTTTGTTTTAAGGAAAAGGGAACACGATCCCAAAATTAATGGGCTGTCTGGATGAGAGCCCCTGGAGTGAAGTCAGCAGGACTGAGCAGTAACTGGGGGAAAGGTAATCCTGGCAGGGGAGATGGCAACCACCAACCCCCTGACCATCAAGTTAAAACAGATCCCCACATGGAAGGGCGGGAAGAAGTGCACAGTTGGAATAATCAGCATGAGAAGCAAGAGATACAACTGGCAAATAAGGGTCTGAGTACTAATTAATGAAAAAGCTATATCAGTTGTAACCAATGAATGCTGATGGCTCCGTTTGCTAGAATGTGTAAAGTTTTGATGATGATTTTGATGAGCCAGACTTTTGTGGGTTGCCCCCTAATTTCCTAGTTTTCACAGAAGACAATAAAGAAATAGGAGTTCCTCTTGGTGTGTGAAGTGCTGTCACACACCAACCAGGTGATGAGCCGGTGCTTGGGACAGCACAGGATGTTCTTTCAAACCACACCCATTAAATATTTGCATGTGTAGGCAGCAACTGTCAAAACCATGTCAAGAACGTATTATTCACTTTGAGTACAAATGATTGCATTGCTGTTTCCAGTTCAATTTAATTCATTAGCATCCCAAAATCTCTGCTTTCACTACATACAGAACAACTTAATGGTTTAAGAAATGGAAGTTAGCGTAAGTAAAAACTTGCCCACTGTTAGAGACAGAATGCAATTATTTTTCCCGAACCAATGACTTTTACTTCGAAACTGAGACGATCTGTTTTCCAATATTGCCTCCATTCATCATGGACTGGAAAGCAGCTTCAAGAGAAATAATGAAGTAAGTTAGTGCCAAGCAAAACAAGCCAAGTAGCTTCTAAAAAAGAACCAAAAACAGTAGAAGCAAATGTATTAAGCAGCTCCCCAAAAAGGAGAGATACCACTTTGGACCTAACCATATTCACCCTTAATGATGTGCTAAATTAAGGAGAGGATTAAAAAAAATAAAAGCTAACCTGTAATAAACTGCTAAGGGCAGCTTTGTATAATAATTTAAAAAATTATTTGTAAGCAACTGTTTGACCCTACACAAGTTAATGACTACATTTGATGCTTTTGTGATATGTCACCCTGATGCAGTCGGACACGAAATGATCACACAGAGACCTGGAATCTTTTGAGATGCAGCGCTGAGCCGAAAAAGAGGCCTTTGTTTATTAATTTCCAAATATATACTTTTATCAAGGTGACAATGGATTGGAAGGTGAAATTCCCACCTCTCAACCACATTGGTCAATCAGACTATCAATCACATTCTCCTCCCATTTGAAGGAATGCAAACACTGGCCATATTTACAAAAAACAATTCTTTGTTTATGATAAAAGGCATGGGAAAGTGAGAAACTCTGACTCCAATATGAAACATCAGAAGGCTAAGAAAATTCTGGGTGACATCACCCAAACAGCAAAGACAGACAAAGCATGATTGGACACAAATGCAGTGGGTTACAAAAACATTTGTGGAAGAAAAGGTTTATAAATATTGCCCAATAGTGGGAGAAGCTAGTGCAAAAGAATATACCTCGGAGTAAACAAAGTATGAAAGTGTGATATATGACTGATACATTTGACCAAGTTATTTCAAAATACATATGCACATCAGTAAGGAGGAATTAGCAATGACTAGAATAAATTCAGATCTGTAAGATTTAGTTTTCACTTAATTCTACTAGTTTTCAATCTTGTGGGACTAACGACTAAATCATACTTTTCCCTGTTCTTTGAAAGGAAAGCATTCCTACAACATATCTTGGATCACATGGCTCATGTCACCAGACCCCCTTCATTTTTATATTTCCTTTGTTAAACAGATACTTTGAACAGGCTACAGAACATTTTGTTCTATTAAAAGAAATTAATTTTTACTTTCTCTAGTAATATGCTTTGCCCTTTCTTATGTGTACTTTTCATTTTACCTTTTTCTTAGCAAATCCAATAACAACCTCTGTTGGATATTGTGTTTTTAAAGTATAAGTTCAAGGATTTTAAAAAAACCATTTCCTTACACACAAGTTTGAAGAAAGGGGCACCACTTTATTACTTTAAGATCAGGATGACTATCACCAGCTGCTAAGGTAGCAGTTTAAATTCCCCTCAGTACTAAAACAACAACTAAAATATCTAAATGATTTTTAAATATACAATAATTTTCTTACAGAACATTTTAATAATTAGTGAAAAAATTATTATAACATAAAATGATGTTTTGATAAAATATAAAAATCTAAATTGGCAAATGAAACAAAGGAGGTCATTAACCTCTAATGTCATTGTATATAATCAGGTTATTATTCTTCAAAAATGATGTAAATATCTTACCACCAATGTTTGCTAAGCCTTCTACCACGGTCTCTCTGACCTGTCAATGCAAACAAGTCCTTTCAGTTTTCCTCAAACGAGCAGCATTTCACATTTCTTAGAAACATGCCCAGGAACTGCTATAGAAACCTCCAAAATCTAAAGACTTCTCTCACTACATGGACAGAGCTCTGTTTGGACCAGATTCTTTCATCAAGAGAGGTGTGAATATTTTCTGATAAATTTGCAGGTGATTTATTTCTTCAATCAGATCCCTGCCCCTACCAAAACTTAACGTTTTGGTATTTTCCCAGGAAGATTACTGATCACTTGAGGCAACAAAAACTAATTCAGACCGACCCCACAGGGAAGGCCTGGTTAAGCATATACTCATTACAAAGTAATAAATGGTGATTATAAAGCTAGAAGTAAAATTTCTGACAAGATCCTCAAAAGCATTAGGGCACTTAAGTACATATTTTTGAAAGTCTGAATCTTTATGTAAAAAAGCACTTGCACCCTATGCTGAAGTAAAGAATACACACATGAGCAGCATGTAATCAGAGAAGTCTGTCATATTCCAGTCAGACCATCCTCAGCAGGTACCTTTTAAAACAGTGCTACCTAATAAGCTTCCAATTATACTTACTCATTTTTAAAAAGGTCTGTTCAATCCTGAGGCACAGTGAGAGAGCCAGAGACAAAGAAAGTAGTCCTCTTGTAGTAGGAGATAGTATCAAAGGCCACAGATTAAACCTAGCAGTTCTCACCTTCAGTTTACCCTCCTGGATCCACTGGCAGAGCTGTAATACACTAGCTTCTTGTTTGTCCATGTAGTTTAACACCAAGAATCTTTCCCTGTCAAAGAAAAGAATGAGCTTTGGTTTAAGAAACTTGGATCAATGTACTTAAAAATCTTTAAAAATCTTTAGAAAACAGTCTTGTTGAAACTGAAGGGTTAAGAGCACAGATTTTAACGAAATGCAGCTCAGGGCCATGCCAGTTTGTTGTGACAACTTCCTGCAGTGGGAGCTTGACAGTAACATCAGTCAGATAATTTTCTTCAAGTATCAGAGAGAAAAGAGCAATGAAAATCAAGTAGTAAAGTAGTATCACCAGAATAAGTAAATATCCATAAGATTTGAGCAAATTCCTATTATTTTTTACCTTTTTTCTTTTTTTTTTCCGGTGGTAGGGAAAATAATTAGTGAATCTGCAACTAGTTGGTGAGAAAAACTTAACTTTCAGGCTCCCCACAATTCTGCATATCCTGCTGTCACAGCTTTCCATAGCAATTGAGAAATGGAAATGATCAAAGATGGTAATTACTTGTAGGAACATCCTGATTAAATTCTCCATTGCATTCTGCTATGCATGGTGTATTTTACTAATTTTATCCATTTTTTAAAAGGGCAGACAACAGTAACAGGAAAGATTTTAATTAGAAGAGATCAATTGATTTGCACAGCAATCAAGTCTCCCAAATGTCCCACAATGCAGTGACTGAAAAGTCTAAGACTCTCCTCCTAATCTCTGATTTAGCTCCATCTGAATTCTAAGAGGAAATTCAGAAATTCCCAGTATCAGAACATAATAAAAATGTTTTACCCATACATATCTGTCACACCTACAGTTCCATCCTCTAATAAACTCCCCAAAACTAAAAATCTAATTTCAATAAAATCACTGCATCAGCTGCATCCTTATGCCTGAACTATGATGTTTTCAGAGAAGGCACTTTGCAAAACATCTGAGAAGAGAACTATAGCAACACCTTCCCTTGTACTAAAGAATTGTCAGGGATTACAGGACTAAATCAAGCAACCTCAAACAAAATGTAGCAACTGACATCTATGATTCTATCTAACAACATCCTTTGCCATTTTTTATGCTGATAAAGACAAATGTAAGGGAAAGGATCTACTGATATTGTGATTATATTTTCCTTTATAGGCATGGCAACATTCTGTTCTGATTACAAGTAGCTACTGCAGATTACAGACTACCTTCCAAACATTATATGAACAATCTACCTGGAACCTGGTCACAAGTTCTGGAGGAGAAATATACCTTGTGATGTTCCTTTCTTTCTGTATTTTTTCTGTGTCAGGAGGCAGTGGAGGGGGATAAGGCACGTCTTTGTTATACTGAGAAATCTGTCCACACAGGATGATATGGCTGTTCTGATTCATCTGTTTGGGACAGCATAAAGTGAGAAAAATGACATTCCTCAGTCTCAGAAAGTAAATTTTTAGCAATAGATGTTATTACAAAATTTTCACTAGCCACATTTCCTATAAAAGAGTGGGAGAATTGCATGCAGTCCCATCAATCTATGGCAACATTCAAATAGGTTAAAAATCAAGGCAATAGTGGAAAAATAACTTCTATACAGCCTAGTGTAATTTAAAAAGGCACTACATAGAAAGAATATAGGAAATTGTTATCTTACTGTGGGCCCCAGGATCAGCACCTGAAGTTGATCAGTGAAGTGGAAAGCCTGGACTCCAGTATGAATTAATGAAAGCTGGGCATGCAGACATTGGAGAATGAGTAGAATAAAGCTGACAGCTGCAATAATCACCTGACTTATAACTGTATCACTGATGTCTCCACCAACATTGTCAAAATAAACATCCACACCACCTGGGCATAGTTCACGTAGCTGTTTTGCCACATCCCCCTTCTTGTAATTGATAGCAGCATCAAACCCCATTTCTTGGACCAGAATGGAGCACTTCTCATCCGTGCCAGCAATCCCCACCACTCTAGAGCAGCCCTCCAGACGGCCAATCTGCAGGCACACAGTTAAAAAAAAAAAAAACAAACCAACCAAAAACCCCAAACAATAAAGACAAATTAGATCATTCATGTGCATAGAAGTACCAGTGGGAAGAAAGGGGGTCCTACAGTTATTCCCATCTCACTCAACTCCAGGCAGCAAACACTGTCATCTAATGTGACACAATTGCCTCTTGTCACTCCCTCCTCACAACTACACACAGTGCAGGTACAATCAAAATTTGCCATCTTTTCAAACTCACTGACTGAAGAAGACTATGTTTGTGGAATCACCAATGACTGCCAGTACTGGAGAACCAAAACATATTAGAAAACTACCATCTGCCAAATACCATAACATAACAAATAAAAGGAAAAAGAAAATAGACAATAATTGATTTAAATACAATCTTCACAGATTTGCCCATACATTGTTTCTTCATAGCTTCTCCTTATTAGTAGGTCTAAAGTTTGCATAATATCAATTTTGTTTGTGTATATATATATATCTAGAGAGATATTTGTAGATATGCACACACACACTGCAAACACATCCTGCAAAGCAGATAAGGATAAAAGGACTGTAAATCTCAAAACACAAAGGATGTCATGGAACACATCACAAAGGATATACCACACTACTATTTTCTAATAGAGAAAAAAAAAAGGACGTCTCCAGTCAATACAGTGTTGGAATGGCAGGCTACAATATAAATGTATAATAAATAGATGTATATATACCATCTATTTTACTTGTGCTAGCAACAAGTAATCACCACCATCTCTTTTCTCCCCTCCCTATTTCATCAAACTTGCGTTTCATATGTGAAGTCTTTCACAGTGAGAGTGTGCGCCAAATCTGTGCAACTGGCCGTTCCCACGGGGTTCCACCTGCTCATGTTTACAAAGATTTTATCTGTGTGTTTAATAACCAGCATGTTCCAGAAGAGAAAACTTGGTCACAGAGTACGTTTGTACGGCCTAGGCCTACACCTACCTGGCCGGCCAAAGAGCCGCAGGCCCCGGCCGCTCCGCTCACCACCATGGTCTGATTGGCGCCTGCGGCCACGTGTCCCTTCTCCCTGACCCCCAGCAGGGCCGTCAGTCCCGTGATGCCGGCTGCCCCCAGGAAGTAGGAGAGGCGGCCATTTACCAGCTGTGGAGCCAGCTACGGAACAGAAACGTGGGTAGGAGGTCACTTGTTTCTGCGGTGAGCTTTTGCTCTTTGACTGCCCCAAGGTAGAAAACTAACTCAGGATATTTACCAGGCAAGGTACAACTGGTAGGGATGAGCTGTCTCTAGCTCTATTCTAACAAGTTTGTATAAAAATGTTATGTCTCTGTGGTTTTAGAAAATGTTTTTAATCAAAGTAATGCACAAAAACTTAAATTATGCAAATGTTAAAAAGCAGTTGGGAGATAAGAAGTTTCTGCTAGCATCAAGGATAAAAATGCACCTTTTTATCAAATATCGTGTTTGTGGATCAGTGACAAAGAGTCCTAAAAGAAAGAGTTTATTGGAAAGTATAAATTCTCAAATTACAGTAATACAGTATTATGTGAGAACAATCAACACAATATCCCCAATGCACTGAAACCTCTCCACTTTCAACTTAATAGGGAGCACCCTTTCCTATGTGAATGTAAAACCTCAAATAAAAGCTTTTACTAACACAAGTCAGAAAAATAAATTAAATATACCTAAAGCCTTTCATGTCTTATAGTTACACTCTCAAGAACAAGAAGTTCTATTAGAATTAAAATAATTAAGATAATTATTTAACTGAAGCAGTTTCAGGGAAATTTTTTGAAAAAAAAACAATAATTAAAACAATCCTGGCCTGTCTGTTAACCAGCAAGATTGTTATGGAAAAAAAAGAAATTGATACAAATTTTGGCATCTATGAGTTGATCTGCCTTTTGAGAACTGATTCCTTCAGTTCAGTTCAATTAAGGTACGTTTGTTTTTCACGAAAAAAAAAAAGTGTCATTAGCAGCTATTTAGAGGAAAAAAGAGGGTTGGGGGGGAAAGGGTTTAGGAAAAAAACAGTCACAACCTGGGCTTTGCATTTGTATTACCTTTTGTAGCAAGTCTCCCTCAAGAATTGCCGCTGTCTGCCAGGGCCAAGTGAAGGAAGTTACAAAGTCTCCTTTAGCGAGGTTATGGTGCTTGCTCTCCTCCACGACCCCGATACCCCCACCGTCAGCAACTTCAGACAGCTGCCAGGGCTGCAGGTAATCCGAGCCCGTGTCCTCGTTCATCCGGCAGCGCTGAAAAACGAGGCTTTAATGAAAGGCTCAGGTGGAACACAACTTGTTTATCGGTTCAAGTTGAGTGGGGGATGAAGATATGTTTAGAACATCAAACACAAAGGGCCACTCAAAAATCTCTCAGTAAGCCCCAAATATTTACAATATTTTCTTAGATCCCTCTTTCCCCTTGTTTGCTCAGTACAAAAGGAGGATGGACCATCCTGATCTCCTCCAGCAGTGTTTCCAAAGCCAACACATTCCACAGATGTTGGCTCAAAGGCACCAGCACAATTGAGGATGACCGGCTCTGGTCTGATGAGAAACCTACAAATGCCATTCCTCAACTGAAGAATTCTAGAAATGCAGGATAGAAAAAAAAAAAAAAAAAAAAAAGAATGCTCACAAGTCATTTAGTTCATGTCTGTGCACTGAAGAGCCATCAAAAATGTATGTAGACCATCCCTGACAGAGATCTGTTTAATGAGACATCTTGAAATGTGACATATTTTCTTTGCAGCTTCCCCTGTAGCTACAGCTAGTATTTCAGGATTCTTAAACTTTTCCTTAATTCCCAAACTAAATGTACTTTCTTGAAATCTAGACTGGTTTTTTTTTCTGCTATTGCCATCCACGGAGGGAATAAATTATTGGAATTCTCTTTATAGCAAACTTTTACAGACTGTCTGGTTCTTTTTCTACCTTCACTTCCATTTCAACCCACAATTCTCCCAACCACATGTTTTCTGTAATTTTGTATGACTGGGAAAAAAAAAGAATATAAAAAAGGCCAAGTAAAGAAAAAGCTGATACAAACAAATGTGTAATGGCATACCAGGGCCCACAGTCTCTTCCTGGTCCAATAAAGTCATATTCCTATATATATCCCAAGCACATGAATGCCAAATTCCTTCCCAATATAACTCCATCAGAATGAATACAATTACTAAGTTACACTAGACATATATTTGTTCTGTAATTGGTAACTTTGGTGTTAAACATCATGACAGGTACAGAGTTGAAAGTACTTTAAAAAACAAAGTCTGGTTTAGCTCTAAGTCCATCACCTACCATGTAGGGGTCCACTGAGAGATAGAGAGTTTTAACACGCACTTGTCCCTCTTGGACTGTATCTGCTATTGTACTTTGCTCCAGTCGGAAGTTTTCAGCCACTGGCACTCCATTCTTACCTAGAGTTATATTAGAATTAAACAAATAAATGAATCAATACAGAACTTCCCTTAATCAATACAGGGAGGTCTTTTTGTCAGCTAGTCCTTTTTAGAATAAATTAGGTTACATATTTACTCAGGTGTAAAACTACAACCAACTACTCCCACCATTCTGCCTCATCTGACTCAAGTGAGATTGAGGGAATACAGACTACAGCCACTGCACATGCTGCAAGGGCACCCCTTCACAGAGACTTCCTTACATTAAAGCTTCCCAGAAACATCCATAAAACTGTGGCCAGAACCCCAGAACTGGAGGCTTCATCCTCAGGTTGGTACCACTCAGCAGATCAATCAGACAACTGGAACCACCAGCACTGAGACAGCCAGACAGCCTTGCCTATTTTAAGTCACTCTGCACAGCTAGAGCAGGCTCCTGCTGTACCATTTGAAAGACTTAATTGCCTGTCACACAATACTGCTTAACTCTTAAAACTATTTTAGCATTAAGCAGCATACAATACCCCTCCAAAATTTAATGTCTTCTACACCAGATTTATGAACTCACTAGTCAAAATACTGCGCTGATCCATAACAAGGCAAATGTGTAAGCAAGCAAGTAAACAAAACCTCAACAGTGTAAACAAAAAACAAACCCTTTGAAACACGAGAGGAACAAAAGATTCAATATTTACTACAAGGAAACAAAAATTAATAGTAAACAAAATATTTTAGACATCTCTTATAATGCAAAAAAATAAATGTGAGAACGAAAAGTCACATTCCCTAATCTTTCTTCATTTTCAGCCCCTACTTTTAGAGTTCTCATATATTATACATTTTTCTCACCCAACAGTTTAGAAATCTGCATATACAGACTAAACAAATGCAGTTTGAATATATGTTATATATTTAATAGAAATGTATCCATATTAATACAATTTACTTTTATTAATAAATGTAGACAAATATATTATTAATAACTTTAGACAATTATATTCTTACAAATATATTTATTTATATTACTGGAAAGTAATACATTTATATATAAATAAATGCATGCTAAATAAATTTTATTATTGCATGCAATATTAAGATATATAAATATCAATATCCCAAATTAGTGTCTGTTTCTACCCTCACCATTTTGGAGCATTAGGCAATCAGAACAAACACATTGCTCCTTTAGTGGAGAGAAATACATACCAGGCCGTGAATTCAGCACTACTCTTTGTATAATCATCTCTGCTTTTGCAGCAATTTCACACTGGATTTCTACAAAAGAAATAATTAAATGAAACAAATTTTCTTGAAAAAAGAATATGAGGCAAAGTACTCAGTAATTTGGAAACTGGGATGAAATACGGACCTCCCCAACTTCAGCATCCACACCCAAGGAAGATACAAAGAATCATAAACCAACCTCAAGCATAAAACAAAGGTGTGAATAAGGAGTTTCCCTGTTTATCTTATAAAAGCCCTGATTTTATACAATGTCACAGGAGCACCTACTGGAAAACTGTAATGTACCATGCTCCTTGTAGGACCATCACCAGCCCCTTCCAGGCAGAGGGAGAGGGGGAGGTGTCTCATTTGCTTTCCTGTGCTGAGAACACCCTGTTCCCACCCAACAGACACAGAGGCAGCTTTGCACACAAAGCCAGGTGCCACTCAGTAAAAGGCAGGCAGGCACACCAGAATAGCAGTCTGCAGGTACATGATAAAAAGATATTGTTGTGTAAGATGTTTTGTAAGAAAAAGCAAATCTTTCTATTAGCAGTGCCCAGAGATGAGAAAGAATGAGATCATCACTCAATCTGTTCTACAGAAAAAATTGTCCTTGAATTTCAACAGTTTAAAAGAGGATTGCAAACCTGTGATTTTGCACCTGTGAGACTCAAAGTTATTAAGAGGAAATTACCCTGATTTAACAGGAGAAAAAACATGATCTCACATGCTTTCAGATCTAACACAATACAAAAAAGTGACTACTGTTCTCAGCCAACAGCCATAAATAACCAACCTGCACATGAAAAAAGGACATTAAGGAACGAAACATAATAGCTGACATCTTTGTCAAATGTTTATTTTGCTGACAAGAACAGCAAATTGGAGCAAATCTAAAAGACAAGCCTAGAAAGAGTACATCATCACTTATCCAACATCTTTATTCTTTGAACATTGCAAAATACAGAACCTTCTGTCTGTACTGGTACAGTGCTTACACAACAGCACTCACAAACTATCAAGAACTAAAGTCTGGAATGCTGAAAAACGTAATTAAAAAGTTATTAGGAGAAAAGGTGCACATCCCTGGCCATCCCTCCCCTTTAAAACACACAGCTGACTCAAAACACAAGTATCTTGTTAAAGAAACAAATCAAGGTTTAACATTTTATTGTGTTTGCACTTGAAAAGCTACTTATTTGGGAAAAGTTATTAAAAAGTTAATTTATTTCCAATATTTCAATCCCTAAGGATGCTACAAGATAAGCTACAAGGAATGAATCTCAAATGTGCCTTTAAAGCATCACATAATTGAAAATTAAGTGACCTGCAGAACTCTTTGGACAAAACAGTGTAGAACCACAGTCTACAACAAAAGGAAAAACCCCACACTTTCATGAAATTATTAGTTACTGTTTATAAACAAAAATAAGCATTGAAAATCAAGGACTTGACAATTAAAAAGTGAAATAAAAAAAACATCTTTATACCCACACAGCTGATAGAATCTCTAGAATATAAAAAATGTAAAACCCTAACAGGAAGGATGGCCCCCCAGAAAGTTTGGCTCACGTTAGGTTCAGCACTGTACAACACTGTACTCAGCTATAGATTTACTGCGTGATCATGGGCACATCACTCTGTATCTGTTTTACAGAATATTTTTCAGAACAAAACTCCAAATTCTTCCTGATAACATCTGCCCAACAAAATTACATTCAAGGAGTACAACTGTTATTCCCAGAGCAATTGATTTACAATGGGAGAATTTCTGCTAATACAATGAGCATTTTGTAAACGGTCAGACACATCCAGTTTAGAAGGACAAGCCTACTCTAGTAAATTATTTACACACATTTACAACTCAGCTGAAGTTTATAACCACTAATCCAACTGCTCTGTGCAGAAAGAACGAGTTAAGAAAGCAGTGAATATAAACCAAGAGAGCATCTGACAGCTCACATGAAATCTGGGCAAATCACTCCCTGATAGATACTATGCATAGCCACGGCTGAGGGTTTGAGCCTGTGTTTATAAACCACACAGAGCAGGCAGAATTGCTGTACAGCTCATGCCTTACACAGCAGCCCACTGTCAAAACTGCTCACTCCATTGTTGTTAGCCAGAAAATAAATGTTTATTATGCAAACACAAAACCCCAATCTGAACAAGAGAGGATGAAGATCATTTTTATTGTGACTAACATACTCCTGAAATATCTGCTTTCTATGACTATACAGAGGAAAAAAACCCCCACAGTTATATAAAGAAAAAAATCAAAGATATTAACATACTAAAAGGAAGACAAAGCAATACAGAGAAGCATAGAAAGATGTGAGTAGAAAAATTATCCAATGTAAGTTTAGACTACTTCTTTGAATGCCTGACATTCTGAAGGAACAAAATCACTGTTTATTTCCCAGTTTGTTTTCACAGCTTTTGTTTGAGGAGCCTGTGTACTGATTCAGTTTGAAGATCTTCCAAATACTGTGAGTGGGTGGACAAAAAGTGAAACTGGCAACTGCATTGTCACTCATTCTGTGACAGCTGCCACAGCAAACACAACACTGCAGATGGACATTTACTTTAAATAGGACTGCACCTACAGAGGAAGTCAGCAACACCATTACACAAGCAAATGGTCACAGTAACACCATAACACAGTAAGAATCAAACTCTCCTCACATTACAAATACAGAAGTGACTAAAGAAAATAAGTAGAGGCACCTTCTTTTAGCACTGTACAGTGAGGAAAGATTTTGGAAAAAGAGAACAGATGTTCTTTAAAGTGAAATAAAGGAGATTCGTATCATATACACAATTCTTTTCAACACAAGCAAAGTGCCAGTGTGCAGGATGTTTCTGACTTGCTAAAAAGACAACACAATTATTAATTTTTAGCTTTTCCAAACAAAACCCATCTGAGTTGGTTCTACTCTTTATATCAAATAGAGTAAAAACTCCAAGTTTTAACATCATTGTGCTATGCCAATCACCTGATCCACCCTATGAGTACATCAGGAGAATTAAGCAGCACAACAGCAACATCTTCAGGGGAGCCTCAAGTATGTTTTAGCCCAGTTTTACCTCTGTCTCCCCTTGCCTTTCTTTCCCCACTGTTTCAGAGACACGTGACCACTCCTTTTAAAAGTTAAATAAATTCCTCAGTGCTAAAATGCTCCAGTTTGTTTGCTCTGGGCTTGGTTCCCGGAACGTCTTGTTTCTGGGACTGCCCATAAGGCAGAGTTTTCAGTTGCCTATACTCTTGCCAAAACGAGACACCTGCCTCATTAAAGCCCCTGCCAGATGCAGTCTAGTTAAAAAGCAAAAGGAAAACCAGGTAGTCCTGTATCAGGCCCAGGCAGCAGGAGGAAGAAGGCAGGCAATCTAAATAGAGAACAAGATTTGCAAAAACTTCTGAAACTGTGATGTCAAAATGACTGGAGCAAGGATGCTTAAAGGAAACTCAAGGAAAGAAATTTCAAGAATGACTCTGAATGAGGAACATGCAGGAAGGAAAGATGGGAAGAACTGGGAACAGGAATCAGTAAGAACAGAGAAACATGGCAAGAAGAGCAACTTAA
Source organism: Hylia prasina (assembly GCA_013397195.1). Taxonomy (NCBI): domain Eukaryota; kingdom Metazoa; phylum Chordata; class Aves; order Passeriformes; family Sylviidae; genus Hylia; species Hylia prasina. The sequence continues at coordinate 36,331 of VYXD01005089.1, forward strand.
TGGCCAGTGAAGAGTAAAGCAGAGAAGAGTGAAACAGAATGTGGAGAGAGAACCAAAGAAACTGAGAATGATTAATAAGACAACCAAGCAAACTGAGGTGGGAATGACGTGGAAAAAAAAAAGAGACAACTGTAACTGGCAAGGTGAGGTAAATGGAAGTGGAAAAGCAAATGTAATAGATTAAGCACCACAGTTTCCACTAGCTCCACTAAGGAGCGCTACATTTGATGAATGTTAATTAATGGCAAGCCAGAATCAATAGCGACTGTCATGAATGGAGAAAAACACGTCATAAAAAGCTAAGTACTTTCATGAACCGAACCAATAAATTTAGATTTCCTAACGTTCATGTCTCATCACTGAATTATCTGATGATAAGTATCTCCCATAGTGTTTTCTTCATGAGGATTTTCTGACACACTATAAGAGCTGAGGGTAGGCTCCAATCTTTCCTCTAAGGAAGAAGCAGAGGAAAAAGAAGACAATAGTAGTAGAATCTTGATCCTGCCATCTCTTTTTTTACATTCCCAAGAAGCCTAATATCGCTCAGCTTTTTATCAGATTTCACTGACCTATAGAGCAAAAGTCACAGAAAGTATACACATTCACATCTACATACAATAGGATGGTATGAAGTTGACTTTTTAAGATTTAGTGCCAAAAAATATATCTAAAAGCTTTTAGGTACCACATCTTGAAATTATCATTATTATATAAATAAGTAGTTGCACTGTATTGGAGTTGCTGGAAATTGTTTAAAATATCATATATGTATACAGTATATATACATAAAGCCTATTTCTTCTTGACAGAATTTCACATAAGGAATGCAGATTGTTCCCAGGAGGGCAGGAGCATCACCCGATGGGGTTTTTGAGAAGCTTATAATGCAGTTTGCAGACTTCCACGTGAGAGCCATCTCAGAGAGCCTACTGACTATCCCGTTTCCCAGGTATGCCCGAAGACCAAGTTAGAAAGCAGCGCTGCCAAAGGTGGGAGAGCCTCCGGAGAGAGCCTTGCAGACGGGTCATTCCAGTTTCGAAAGCCGCAGACGGAGCAGCCCAAGAGGGAGAACCCGAGAGAGGCAGAGGCAGCGCAGGGGGCTCAGTCCTACAGGCTGGTCCGGGGCTGCGGTGGGCTCCGCTCCGCTCCTCCAGAATGCCTCCACCGCCCCGGGACGGGCTTTGATCAGGGGGGTCAGTAAAGCTCCATTCCAGCTCCCGTTCCAGGATCGGGCAATGCCAGCAGCCTCCTCCGCACCTGTGCCCCCGCCTGCCCTGCGGCGAGGAGGTGCTAATCCCTGAGGATACGACTGCCGGGAAGGAGCGTACGAGCTCTCCCAAGCACCTCACCCTGCCCCCAGGCCGAACCCCGGCTGCCCCCGGCAGCGCTACGTCCCCTCAGAGCCCGCGGCTCCCGCTCACCTTGAGCCGCCCCCGAGAACGCACGGCCCGGCCCGGCCCGGCCCGGCCCGGCACGGCCCGACGCGCACGCGCGCGGACCTTAAACAGGGAGAGGCTGAGCAGGGCCGCTCTTAAAGCGGCGATGCCCCAGCCCGGCCGCCGTGCTGTGAGGGGCAGTGGCGGGATATCCCCCCGAATCGCATAATCACACAGGATCGTTACGCTTGGAAAAGGCCTCCAAGGGCATCGAGACCAACCTTGCACTGAACACCACCCTTCTACCAGACAGGGCACTAAGTGCCTCATATGGTTCCTTGAATGCTCCCAGGGAACGGCAAGTTCACCTTTTCCCCAGGCAGCTGGATTTCAGTTAATGCTTAATAAACCATTCTGTGAAGAAATTCTTCATAATGTCCAACCTGGACCTCCTCTGGCATAGCTTGAGGCCGTCTCCTCTTGTCCTGTCGCTGGCTGCCTGGGAGAAGAGACCAACCCTCACATGGCTACAATCTCCTTCCAGGTAGAGACCAGTGATATTCTCCCTGCCAAGTTCTCTTTTCTCCAGGATAAACTCCCTCAGCTACTCATCACACTTGTGCTCCAGACCCTTCACCACCTCCACTGCCCTTCTGGATCTGCTCCAGCACCTCAATGTCTTTTTTGTCTTGATGGGCCCAAAACTTGGCACAGGACTCAGGGTGCCGTCTTGCCAGTGCCGAGTGCAGGGGACAATCCCCGCCCTGCTCCCGCTGGCCACGCTATTGCTGATACACGCCAGGATGCCTCTGGCCTCCCTGGGCACAGCTGGCTCATGTTCCTTCCACTGTCAACCAGCATCCCCAGACAGCTTTCCAGTCACTGTTCCCCAGGCTTGAAGTGCTGCATGGAGCTGCTGTAATGCAAGTGCAGGATTGGGCACTTGGCCTTATTAAACTGAGCTACTGGAAGGAGGCATTTACTGTTGATGAGGGCATGGTTTCTTTGTGTAACCCTGGGAGATGTTTGCTCCTTGCATGTTCCAGTGGATGAGATTTTGTTCATTGCTGCAATATAGGGTTGCTTGATAGCTATTCCTAAAATTCCACTAAAGTTGCTGTTGTGTGCAATATAATGTATTTACTATATATGTGCTATTTCTGTGCTTGAATACAGATGAAGATGTTTCTTTCCTTAAAAAACATGTAGCAAGACCCAAAGCTTTCCTGGGATGAGGCTTAGGTGCTGGTACTGCCTGACATGATTACTCTGTGTACTCTCTCTATGTTGTAGTGATTCACTGTGCTGTAAGGACAAACAGGTCTGTGAAGTGGCCCTGAGTTAGTGGCAATTACTGTGGAACCTGAAGTGACTGCTGCAGCCTGGAAAAACTCTTCCAGACTAATGATTCCCATGACTCTGCTTCTCACATAAAGGTAGGCAAAGCCTTTCTGTTATGGCTTGACCCATAGCACTGCAATATAGGTTTGTTTAAGTGAATTATTCATATTTGTTGTAGTAATGTACAAAACTTTGCATTTCACATTAGTTGAAATAACATAATTGGAACTAGAATGGTCCAGAGGAGGAAAAATTAAGTATGTTAATAAGGGGATTTATACTTCCATACTTTTTTTTCCCCAGCTTCTATCATCTGATCTCACAACAGGTGCACTGATTGCAGGTGTAATGCACTGAAAGCAAGTCATCAGGGTTGAAATCATCTTCAGAGTTTCAAATAGGCACATCTTGTGAGTAGGAGGCCTGTGTTCAAAAGAATGAGCACTGACTTGCCTCCTACTTGTGCAAGAAAAGAGCAGCACAATTACAAAAATAATTCTTTCAGAAAACAATGTCACGGGTCATGAGCAAATATGAAATGTATTACTGGAGAGCTTCCCGTTCATTTAGAAGTTGTGCACCTCAATGACTAATAATAATTGAAAGGAAAGTGGGGAAAAACAAAAGATATGTTGTATATTGGCACATGTACATATATTTTTACACTTGTGTTATATACTATAATGCCAATACAACTTCTGGTGTTTGATAAAAGTATGAAAAAAAACTCAAGACCCTTAACCCAAACACAAAAAATAGTATTTCAAAATCTCTGTACAACCCCTTTTCCTCTTGCTCGGCATAGGGTGGCTGTGTTTCCTCTACAAGCAAGGTGATCCTGGAGATAGTTGCAGCAATCATCTGTAGTTTGCTGTTTAAGGTTTATGGTCATGCACACACACACACCCCCACACCCCCACACACCCTGGTCTCTTTTAAGTACTTGTTAAGTGAAGCTATTGTAAAATAAACTTAGGCGTGAATTTAAAGTGCAGTAGCTATTCTGCACTGACTTGGCTTGTGGATACTTTTTCTACTCTAAAAATGCTTTTTTGGGGTTTAGCTTGATTCACTTCAGACTGAACTAAATGGCACAAAGTCACCCCACATGTGAATAAAACTGTTGATGAAAGCAGGCCATTGTGGAATAGTTGTTACAGAATAGATATTAAGGACTGCTACCACCTATAAACAAGTCTAAATGGACACTGATGTGATAATTTTAAAGTCAGTCAGAGGTGGAGCAGAGATGAAATGGAGATTGTGTTTGAGCTGGAAGATGGTTGTGGTCATGGACAACAAATCACTGCTGCCTACTCAAATAGGGAATGTCATTCAGGGGAGCCTTACTTCACTGAAGACATCCTCAAGGTATCCTCTGACCAACTTCAGGCAAATTTGAGAAAAGAAAAACATTTCTGAACCACACGGTAGGATAAAAAACTCCCATTTGATTCTTCTAGAACAAAGAGGGAGGGAAAAGATGCTTGTGGATAAAAAGTCATTAGCTCCCAAAATCATGTGTAAGCTTGGACAAAGTGTAAAATTGAAACAGCTGTCTTGTTAAGGGTGGTTAAAATCATATTGCCATCAATTTCAGTGAAACCAAAACTAATAGTTAAAATAGAACACAAAAATCAAAGTCTGGAGGCTTTTTTCCTCCCCCCTTTTAGGATTAACTGACTGTCTAACTGACTCCAAACCACCTTTTTGTTCATGTTTACCTGCTTTTAATATAGAAACAACAAACCTACATGTTCTGCCTACCCTGTGAGGCTTAGATATTTTTAAAGTACAAAGTAATATTAATTCCAGGATTTTCTGGGCTCATGGGTCATATTTATGAGTGTATGCCATACTAATTCTTTTACACATTGCCAACTTCATGGGTAGCTCATTCTTAGCAGAAATGTGCCTTTTCTTTATTATTTTTAATTAACGTCACTATAATAAGTAGTCTTTAAATCTCTCTAGATTAGTAAAGCAGATGTTGCTTATGTAACTGAAGTGCAGGTGTGTTTTGGCTGAAAAATTCCCTGGGGTATACAGGAGCTCAAAGTGACAGCAGATTCTTTAGCCTGTGTGTGTAGGGAGCAAAGTGGTCTATGAAGTGTCTCAGTAAACATCCTTCATGGAATCTATGAAGAGAAATGCTCAGATTACTCAAATCCAGCACAATTTAAATCTTTGTTTTTGATGTAATATGCCTCCTATATGACAGGAAAGTTAGATGTCATCTTCTGCTGTGAGGAAGCATTTCTCTAAGGGTACAGGAAGCTAGAGAAACGTTTTTAATCTATTCTTCAGAGAAGTGAGGTATCTTTAGAAAAGAGGTGTTTCTCCACTGATAAATAGGCCTTGTGGAAGAACTTGGTGAACCATGTGTAGCAAAACCAGTTCACTTACCCTACAAATTCTAAAGCACTCTTTCAGGCTGCAGTAAGAAAAATTACTGCAAAGTCATCCCTAATAGATCTGATATTTCCGTTTTTCTAAACTATTATTTATTAGATTTCAGTTAAGTTTCTTGCCCTTGTTGCTGAGCCAGGAGACCAGACAATGAGAAACTTCCCCTATTCACTCCATGCAATGTCCAACAGCATGAAGTGCTATTGAGTATAGTTTGAGCTAATCCATTTATGTTTGCATGAAGTAGCTTAGGAGTTTGCAGATGATTTGTTGTGGCAGCAAAGCTGTGGATGCAGTAACTTCAGGAGAGGACAGTAACACCTTAGGTCATTACAGCCAATGGCAGTGACTCTTTGACTCAGTGTAAGTGATGCAATATACAAATAGAAAAAATTTAGCTTGAGACAGCTGCTGAGGTTGAAATGAGCTATTCAGCTGACCTCATGTCAGAGTGACATCCCATGCTCTGGAGTTTAAAGGTGATTTGTGACCAGCTCAACTCCCTGTTGGCTGAAGATTTTAGAAAGGGTAGACAGCTGGGGAGACCAAATTTTCATCCAACTCAATTATGCCATCCACTTCTGAGTTGATTCTGCTCTTGGAATTTTTATTCATGCAGGTCCCCTTTCGTAAAAAGAAAGGAACTCCACAATATATCACTTATGGACTGAGGATTATCTTGAGGCAGGGATGTTTGTGGGGGAGTTTTGCAGGTGACACTACGATGTCATAAGAGACTAAAGCCTTCTGATGCTAATTGCTGCCTAATCACAAAGTGGACTTCACCTGTACAGGTAAGTATACAGATAAGAAACAGTTGCTACTTTTAATGGTAACTTGGTTTTCTGATGTTTCATGATTGGGAATGCCTCAACCCATCTTTCTTTGTCATCATTTCAAAACCTTCTTCTGGGTTCTGACAGGCCAAAGGGCAAAGGTAGGATTTGGATTTGCTCTGTCATTAATAATTTTTTGTGATGGTAAGGAAGCTTTGCTCTATAAACATACTTTGCTAGGCAAAACTGCTGATTTTGATATAGGTTTACACAGAAGACTATCTGTAGGACACTTCTTGAAGAATCACATTCATTTTAAGGTTAAAAAAATCTTCTTTTGTAAGTAAAGAAAAATATAATATGACAATAACATATCTTGATATGTGATTGCTGTAAGGAAAACACAGGCTAAAAAGTATTTCCCATAAATGTTTGGCCTGATCTTTAACCATCTGGTATTTTATAAAACCTTCTAATACCATAAAAAGTGAGCACAATATGTTATCAGTTTAATCTGATACTGATTATTACTGTTTGATCATCATAAACTTTCATTCATGCTTTTGATTCCTTAACAGTTTGTGCCTTTTCTTCATCCTTAAGGGAAGAAACAGAACGCTGAAGTGCTTGCTGCAGAGAGTGATCTTTGTGTTGTCTTTATTTTGTTATGATAATTTCTTAAATCCATTTTGGTGTAACTACTTATTTAATTTTTATAAATGGCCCAAGCATTATGTAGATGAAAGCAATCTTGTTGCTGTGCAGTATCATGTCAGGATCGCATCTTTCATTTTTTACTGCAGAACACTTGGGGAAATTAAAAACTTCTATTTTAGAACCACACTGCTAGATAAGCATCCTACATCTGTGTAGGAGGTTTCTTTCTTTATTGCCTTGTGTTCCATTTCCATTTAATGATATCTCGCAGTTACACATTAAAAAAAAAAAGGTTCTACTAGTACTTTCTGAAATCTGCAACCAGTGAAGTATTAATATAAGTAGAGTTTTTCTGGCATAGTCTAAGATTCAGATATGTCTGTTTCAAAACAAAATGACCTTAAATTTTCCCAATGGTATATAAAGCATCACCACTGAAAAGTTAATCAAAAAATGTTGTTGTTACTGCCTGTGGTTGTTGTATATGCTTTGTATTGCAAAGTTGTAATTCAAAACAGGAAAGATTGAAGGGTTTTTAAATGAAGAATACTGATAACCTTGAAAGTATTTCTTCTTACTGCTGGCTTTTCCAGTTTGTCTAAAATGTACTGCCAGATTTGAAAAGAAGTTATTAAATGCAAGTTATCCCTTATTCTTATTTGTTTCACAACCTATGTAGATGGAAATCTGCAACATTTAGTGAAAAGAAAACTAGATTTGTCATTTAGAAAGAACTGAGTTTGTTATAAACTAAGTGCATTATGTGAGAATCCGAGATACTAGACCATCCTGAAAAATGTAGCAAAGGAAGAAGTGTGATCACAGAAGCTCAAATTACTTAATCAGAACACAAAATGATCCTTGTACAATCAAACTTGAACTGTGCTAAGATATGTTTCTTTATTTTAAAATTGGTGGCAACAAATGGTCAAGACAAGTGTTTCTGTCTGAATCAAGGACAGAAAACATGAGCACCATTTGTTGAAAATGCTACTGATTGTTGTATCAGAGCAAGAGGCAGCAGTGGGTGACAGTGCTGCATAGTGCTAATGGCATATTAACAGAATACTTCATAGGATTTCTATTCTTTTTCATAACTGAAATTCAAATTAATTGGAAAACTGCTCTATATTTTTAAATTATGCACCCTAATGCTAGAGGGACTAATGCTAATGCTAATGGCTTACAGAAGCACAAAAAGAACAGAGTCTTCTAGAATCAGAAAAAAAATTGTTCATATGAGGGATGTGTATAGGGCTGTGGGAAGTCATACATATTATATGGAGTGTAGCTTCATTGTGAGACTCCTTGGTATGCTAATCCTTGATCAAATAGAATTGAAAAATCCATGTTGGGAGTTTCAAACTAACTGTAGAAAAACGATTTGGAGTGTAGATAAAGATGAAAGCTGATGAAAGGAGAATAAATGTAGGTGTAAACAAGGAGGAAAATGAATGAGGAGGAAGCTGCTTCTTCTTCAAGGAACTTCTCCACTAGCATCATGTTCCTGCAGAGCTATTTCTGAAAAGCAAGTACTGGTTTGTCAAAGAGGACTACATAGATTTGCAAAGTCTCAAGATAACCAAAGGCATATTTTTGGAGTTTTGTGTAGGGCTTGTTTCAGAGCTGCTGGATATTAGTAGAAAGTTTCCCATCCATTCAGTATGTGAACATTCTGGAAATATACAGCACTTGGTTGTTATCAGTCAATTATTAATGACTATGATATCAGTAAATCAGCTGTTGTGTTCTGGTGACCTAGGAATGAGCATTTGCAGAGGCATTCAGCTGTTTCCTCTCAGGAGGAGGGATCAGTAAGCACAACTGGCGTGGACAGAATTCATGGTGCCAGTTACTATATTCTAGGAGACTGTAGACTTGCCCTTATTTTCATGGGTGATAAAGTATTTTATTGAACATGTGAAACTTAGACAACAACTGTTCTCATTCTGCTAAAACAGCTGCAGAATAACTGTGAGGGTTGTCTTTCAGAGAGTGATCAACAACTGGAAGGACTGAGGCAGCTGGGTAAAACTGGCTTCAGATTGTAACTGCACTCTGTGTCTTACCCAGAATAGCTGGTAGGCAGTAAAGAGGCTTTCTGCCATTTCTGAATGACAGTCTCTTAAGGCATTTTGGGGATATCATTTCTGCATCTACTGGGGAAATGAGAGCTTGTTTGGATGCCTGCCTTTCTGGTTTTTGTGCAGCTTTTTGTCGTGTGCCATCCAGGATAGTACTAGCAGTACACACCTCTAGATCACTTAATGAGTACTGGCTTTGCAAACACTGCAAGTCACATTAATTTTAAATATAATTGTGAATTCTAATTGACAGGAATAAATAAGCTATATCTTAGTTCTGGCAAAAAAGTTGAGTATTTTAATTATAGCAATACATGACTGGTTGGAGATACCAAGTCTACAAATCAAGGAGCTTGTGATAGGTGAACTCGTCCAAGTGAACTTGTGAAATTATTTCTACAAATAGTCTTTTCTCACTGTTTCAAGCATTACAATTTGGAGGCTGAAATGACCTGACAGAATTTTGTTTGGATGTCAGAGAAATGAAGTCTGGATGCTGTTCTCTGGAACAAACTGGAAGAATTGTAGCTGAGGGTCTGCTGCCGATATTTGAATGACAGTGCATGCAGTAGGAGAGATTTATAATTTTTAATAACAATATTCTCCAAAAATATGTTCCTATTTAACTCCATTATCTGATTTTTTATGTCCATATCGATTTCTGTGTGTGCTTCCTGCACAGCAAAGCTCCACTCTACAATTAGAAAATCATCTTTCGTAATGAATTGTGACAGTGTTTTGTTGTTATGAAGTTCTCTTTGTTGTGTTTTGTGTTGCTTTGGACTTCTGATGTCTTCTGCTCCTTAGCATCTTTCAAGAGCTTCCACTAATCATTCACCAAAAGGAAAAACATCCCAAACATCCAACTGTTGTAGTCACCTGAACTGAACAGTGGTAACAATTGTTTTCTTAGTGGTACAGATGTTAGGAATGATGGCCCTATAATTTGGTAACTTTTCTTACTATTCATTTCAAGATAAGAGGAGGTTTAGGGGTTGTCTGTGTGGTTGGTGGTTTTTGTGGTTTTTTGGGAAAGGTTGTTTTGGTTTTTTTCTTAGTTGGGCAGTTTTTTCCCCCTGCAGTTTTTGGATGCAAATATCCTGAACCGCTTCCCATTCTTGAGAAACTCTAGAAGTTTTCTCCATCTTTTCTGTGATGCACATTGGTATGTGAGGCCCAATGTCATGATTCTCTGGTGATTGTTAGTGGACAGTGGATTTGCTTCTTCCTGCCTTGAGCACTGTGGATTTCAACAGTTTCTTGTTAGTAGCCCAACAAAGACAACATATTCAGAACACTTCTTGTGGGCAAGAGATTCTGCTGAGAACAAGACAGTGATTGCTTTTTTTATTGCTTGAGACAGTGGTGGTACTGGAGGCTGCCTCTCTCATACATATGAGGAAAGAGTAAAGAGACTAACAAGTACATATAAACAGACTATGGTAAATCCAGCAGAGACAGAATATTCGAGTTTGGTATTTGAATACTTTCTCCATGGTTGCCTTCATGGATCATGTGTATTCCTGGCTCTTCTACTGTAGATCTTGGTTACATGAGTCTCCTCCAGATAATATCCTTTGCTTTCTCAGTCCGCTGTGGCTTCAAGGAGCTGGAGAATTCTCTGCAGGAGCAGGGGTGGGGGGGATGAGGGAGGAGCATGCATTTGCAAGGGTCCTCTTTACTGTGTAGGAGAGGAGGGCTTTGCGAGTACTTGCAAAATGTCTGAGATGCATTGATAAAAACTTCATTGCTTCCTGTTGGAATTGCTGCATTTTCTTCAGGCTGGCAGTCCTGTGGCAGCCAGGAAGATATGTGTTCCTGTTGGCTAACAAAAAACATAAATAATGCTCAAATGCTCACTGGACCATATATATAATATAACTGCATCCATATTTGGGAAACAATCCTGCCTTGGAATACCACATTCTAGGTAGGGCTGTTGCTATGAAATTGTGTTTTATGCCCTATGTAGAAATGGAAAAAAATTGTTGTAGATTTTTGATGTAGATACGAGTACAACCCTTTCAAGGTTCCCATTGACAAGAAAAACATCCTGTAAATATTCTATTTAAAACGGATAAGGGGAGGAAAAAAGAACAAACTCCATAATGAGACTTGTACTAATAAACATAGAGAGTAATTGAATTAATTTTCCTTATAATGGAATATGCTATGTACTATATGCAAAAAATATGGAATATTCAGAGATCACAGAGATAAACAGACCAACTGGTTAGGATAGGTCACAATTTGGTATTGGAAGGAATCATGGAGTACTGCCAAAATACTACTGGAGTCCAGGAATGGAAATCATTATGATGCAACTTGCTTGTGAATCTGAGAAAAATAAAAACTGCACAGCAATTCACCAAAAACCCTACAGTGTAATAGTGGTGACAGAAGAAGCTGCAGCCTGGCTTGCACCAATGCAAACTGCCAGCACAGGCAAGCATGGAGTGACAGAAGGATTAAGAAGGATTAAGAAGTAGGGGGACAGATAAGGTCATCAAGGTGCGTAATTATGTGGTAGCAGATTATCCTCTGTGTTTGGTACATGCCTGGCACATATGTGTTATTTATACAGGTTGGTGTCTTCCACTGTGGTTTATGTTCTCTTGCTGTTCTATAATTTATTTATATGATGGAATAGGCATGAATCCTCATGAGAGAGTACCATGGGCTACCAATGGAACCTGGTGTTAGCAAATGCTTGCTTTTTGATTCCCTTGCTGACCCTAGATTTATGCAGCATATGTTTCAATTTAATTGCAATGGTACTGAGGCACTAAAATCTGCTTGGGCTGAAAGTTCCCTGAATGATTGTAAGTGTCAAATGATTTCAAATGGACTTTGAGATTGCTACTTGTAATATATCAGCTAGTGTAGCTCAGAAGTTCCTAGTTCATCCATAAGAGATGACTTTAAGGATGATCTTATATATATGCACATACATATATATATCTTGCATACCTAAATAATACATAACACAATTATTCCAGAATCCTGGAAATATTTATACACAATGCACCATTAATTATGACTAGTTTCTTGATGTCAATGGAGCAAATCTTATTTTTATATTATTGAATAGCCTATAGATCAAATTAATTAACTTCTGCATGCTTCAACAAAAAATTTGGTCTACTCAGAGTATTAAAGGAACAGCCTAGATAATTGTCTGTAATACTAATTCCTAGTAAACAACATTAATGTTATACAAAGGCAGAAAAATATCACAGCTTATTGTTTCAAATTCCAGTCTTTATTTCTGTTATTACACTAAATTCAACCGAGCTGTAACTATTACTTTGCAGTACATGCTGTCAGTATGTCTTTTCTTGTTCATTTGTTGTTGTTAGTTGTCGGAGTGCTTTTAGGGGGTTTCTCTGCCTGGGCTCAAAGCCAGTTTAAAGAAAGCACAGCTGGTTATCTTGAGGAAGGAGAGACAGAAGAAGCTTTAGTGGGAGTTACTGCCAAAACAAGCTTCATGGGGGGCTTCTGCCACATTTCTTGGGAGCTGCTTTGAGCTGAGGCTTTTGCATGTGGCTGTGCCTGAGCTATGTTGCAGCTGCACCGCAATCATCTCTGTGCCTGGCATTTGATCTTGGCCCCAAACTGTGAACTTTTCTACCCCCTTAACTGAAGTTAATGTCAGCCTGATGTCATCCCATGGGGGTGCCTGTGGGTTTTGGACTGACCCCTGGCCTGCCCTCCTTCCTCACTGGGTGTAGTGGGACCAGCCCCAGATGGAAAAGGCCCTGCCCTGCCAGCATCAGGAATCTCTGGGGCACCTGGCCCCTGGGGAGCAGCCCCTTGGTGCTCCCTGAGAGCCATCCACTCAAGCCTTAATCAGACTATCTGCTACCAGAAAGAATATTTATCTTTTAATTTTTTTACAGTCTTGCATATATATTTCACAGAAACTGTGGGACTACTCTCATACTTTATAAAACATTCACTGTGAAACCAGTGTGGTGCAGGCTCCTGAAAGCAGGTCTACAAACTTCCAAACCTCCAAAGTTTTGGAAATTACATGTGTATACATCGGTAGCAACAGAGTGTGTTCCTTTAAAGGATGCTGCACTCTTGTAATGCATAATGAGAGGTAAATTCCAAAAAGAAATCTCTTACAAATGTAGCCATTGAACCATTTAGTGATCATAGCATTAAAAATATGTATTAGGATTACAAATTTACATGTGTCTGCCAGTTCTTGTTATTTCTTGCCTGCCATGTTTTTCAGGAGTATTTCCACTGATCAGAAGTATTCTTGATCTTGTTGAGAGCTACTAGTCCATGGACTTTTCCATAGGTAGTAGTATTATTATTCCTGTTATCTAAATTATAATGATAAATAGCTAAGTAGAGCTAAAGAATTTATGGTGCTTTACATTTTCAGAGTTCTGATATATATATTCATCAGTTCATTTTCTAATTGTTTTTCTCACACACTATGTAAGAAAATATAATCAATAAATATCAAAGAAAAAGTCAGAGCCAGCTTACAGACATTTTTTTAAAAAAACTTCTTTTTTTTTTTTTTTTTTTTAATGTCATCCTCCTTAGGTAACTCGAACCTAACTTTCAGGAGGACTTGTGTCACTATTCAGTCAATTGAACAGCAAGAAACATTTGGTGTCCTATTGTATGTGTAAATCTGTGACACTTCGATGATGGGGCATGTTGGAGTTTAGTACAATTTGCATATTGAGCTCCTAAAATACAGGAAAAGTATAGCATGACAGAAGAGTTTACATGTGGACTTGAGTATTTGGAGCTAACCAAAGCTCAGCTATTGAACCTCCCGTGTGGCCTTCAGCTCACCTTAACCTCTTCAAATACTGTATTTTTCTCAATTTTAGTGAACAAGGTTACCACAGACTGTTGTTTGTAAAACAGACAAACAAACAAATAATGTGACATTCTGGGAAAAGGGATAGTAAATGCAGAAAGACTGTGAAGTCTTTTTAAACCTACACGAGCTAGCAAAATCAGGAAGAAAGGTTCAATAGTCCTTGTTTTCAGCATGCCATATGATTTGGTACTTCATAGATTCCTGCACTGTCTTTCCCACCGTGGCATCTGAGCTTCTTTCAGTAGTGTTTAAGCAATGTGAATAACTTTGTTTTACATGTGGTTTCTTCTCTAAACCACACTGTCCCTCCCTTTCCCCCATGTAACAGGGCTTCCTCATGGTTCTAGGGAGCCAGGTCATGACACACTCTGTGTATGTGTATACATATGTATTTACACATGCATGCTCTATAAATATATGTATTTTCTCCCCAGGTTGATCAAAGAAGCTGAATCTTGCTCAAATGTTGCTTGAGTGAAGTGTTTTAATTTTAAACTCAGATATGAAGAGTAAAATATAAGTACAAAAGTTTTTTCTTTTTGAAAATGCTTTTAAATAAGCCAAACCCCCTTCTTTACAAACATTCTGTCTGCATCAAGTTTCCCCAAGATAAATTCCCCTAGCATAATATTTCAAATATAGCACCTTGAGTGATTAATTCTGACAGAGATCACAGCCAGACATTGGTATTGTGGAAATTAAAATTTCTCTATAGTAGAGAGTAATTGGTCTTGCATAAAAAACATTTTTATAAACATTTTCTCCTGTAATAGTGCTGGCAAATGGTAACTATGAGGGAATGGCTTTCTTTGTAATTAGGCTGATGGTCTTCTTAATTCACAACCTCAAAACTAAAGCCCAACAAAACTGAAACAGATACAATCACTCGTGTTTCCTACAAGAAATTTTCAAACTATTTAACTGTAATTTCATTAAGTCTCCTGTTCCATGAGTTAGGGGATTTGCTTCTTGAATCATAGTATCACTTAGGTTGGAGGAGATTTTGGGAGGTCACCAGTTCAACTATCTGCTCAAAGCAGGATAAACGCTGAAACCAGACAGTGTTGTTCATTGGTTCACTATCCTCACTAGCTGGTTGAAATGACCACGGTTTCCATTAGCCTCTCCTTGCTGAGGACATCTGTTCCAGCCCCTGACCATCTTGACTTTCTACTGGCTCCAGTTTATTAACATCTTTTTTATATTGGGATGCCCCAAACTGCATACAGTATTCCAGACACAGGCCACCAAACGATGAGTAAAGAGTAATAGTAATTTCCCTTGACCTAGTTCAGCTTTTCTTTATACAGGCCAGGATGGTGTGAGCCTTCACTGCTGCCTGGTGTTTCTCCCACTGCCCACCAGGACCCCCAGCTCTTATTCAGTGGCACTGAGAGTCCTGCCAGTCCCATCCTGTGCAAAGGCAGGTCAGTCTGGGCATAGTGCAGGGCTTTGCATTAGTCTGTGTTGAATTTCACGTAGTTCTTGTCAGTCCATTCTCCAGCTTCTGTAGAGGCTGCCCCGCCCCTGAGCATTGAATATATTTATGGGATAAACACTGCAGCTATTCATTACTGGCTTATGCTGACATTAAGATCTTTAAATAAAAATCACATCCTATTGAAATTTTAGAGGAAATTTCAGTGTGATTATGAGGTGGAAGCTTTAGGCTTATTAGAATCTGAAACTCCTATTACAAAGGGTGTAAATGCTTTCTTATTAGCTATAGTGGTTAAGACCTTCATTTTATACTTAATTTCAGGGAGAACTAATAGCTCCAGATTGTTTTCCATCATACTGGACCACAAGTTCAACTCCTGAGAACTGCAAAGAGGATGGGGCCTTGGCTCTACTCCGACCCGGTGAGAAGAGTGCCACCTACTGAGCCTGTGGCTCGGGTTTGCAAATTTAAGTATGCAAAGCATAGTCTTTAATCCAAATTCTGACTCAGTGCAATCCAGTGTATTAATGATATGTGTCAATGTTGTTACACTAGAAGATGTGTCCATACAAGCCAAAGAAAACTAAGATTTTATATGCTGATAGCTAGGAGATCTTCCAATCTCCTTCAGTGTAGTAACAAAATAATGACGTAACAGGGAATGCGTGTGTATTAAGTTTTGTCACGGTAAAGCTAACAGAAGTGCAGCCATCATGTAGTCTCAGCATATGCTGAGAAAAGGAGGAAGAAAAACCTTCAAAAAGCATAGCAAAAGCTGTTACCGAAAAGAAGAAAATTATCACAGCTGATTCGGGAGAAATTGTAAGGACCATGTAATGTGAGGAACAGAGAAACAATTGAAGTGTATAACTGTAAAATCCTTACAAAACACTTCATAAAACTTTTATTGCTCAGTAAGATAAACACTGACATACAGCTCTATAAACACCATGGTGTCTTTGAAGTGTGTTTCTTCTATTTTAGATCTATAAACGAGTTGGTGCACCTACCTGCTTGCTTTTGTTCACATCCTACTTGGAATGTTTAGGAAATACAGCCATCCTTTCCTGTAGATTTTGCATCTTACAGTGTGTTTCAGCTTTGTCCTTGTGGTTACTATATTGTCTTTGACTCAGCAGGATTCCTATCTACCTGATACGTTATTTAGGAGGGAACTATCAAACCCAACAAGTTAAAATATCTCCTAGAGCAGAGTAGAAAGCACACTCCCTGCTCTGCGCAATGTTAGCTTCTGTAGCCAGATGATGACGTTTCTGCCATTGTCTAATGCTCTTACGTGATTAAGTATTGTGAAACACAAGATGCTGCTCATCGTTTTGCTCCCAGCCTCCAAACAGGTGAAGTACAACATGCATTTGTTTTATCTGGAACAAAAAGATACATTTTGCTGGTAGAACATGATATAAAATCATAGAAGACTGGCGGGGTTTAGGTTTATTTTTGGTTGGGTTTGTTTTCCTCCCAAGGAAAGTTGAAATTTCAATCTCATCAATATCTGATGTTCTTCATGGGAGGTACCAATTGCCTAACATAACAGAGAGGAAATACCTCCAGTTTATTGAATCTCTCTTTTCAATCTTTATTAGGGCAAATTAAACGAATGAGTTGTATGCCTTTGACTACAGCTAGTTATTATATGTTCAATAATTTATGTTTTCTTTACATATTAGGTAGTTTATGAACATCTGGGAATATTTTGTCTGTATTGATTTAAATAGTCATTGACCTATTGTTCCTGTCTATTGGGAGTCTGGAAGAGCAAATGTATTAATGGTGCTATAGCAGAGTTTTCCTTGAAGGTCCTATTGAGACGGTGTTGCATCAAATGATACCTCTGGTTGTGAAAGAAAAAAACCTTTACCAGTAGTACCTGTGGCTACTATTTTGCTCTTCACCACCATGTGTCTCAGTGTTATCCTCTGCACCATGACAGGAAAAGACGGGGTGTGGTAATTAGACTGTTGACCTGGGACTCATCAGTGTAACCTGGTTATGCATCTGTAGTCATGGGCAAGTCACTTCTCTGGGCTCCTGTTTCTACATATCTTGGGCCTCCCTGGTAAAAAGTTCTGCAAGGAGCTATTGTGAAAGAAACACGAACTACAGTGAGCAGTGCAAAAATTAGTTTGATATTTCACTCTATATAAGGCAATACATGCTGGAAGGGAAACTGCCCCGCTGGTCTGGAAAAAACCCCAAAACCCAGCAATGCTGCTGTGTGCCCTGAATGATCTGAGCCTGGATGAAGGTAAACACGTGGCAAAATGCACATTGGAGAAATACCTTTGGCACTTTTGTGTTGCTCGACGTTTTATTGAATGTGAGTCTAATCTGTGAATGCTATCTAAAGGTTATTTTATAATCCAAAAGTTTCACTGATTGTTAACAAACTCGAGTAGCAGAGCAGTCTACAGAGGGAGCAATGACAAAGCAGCTTCTTTATTTCCTGCCTTAGTAGGGTAGAGAAGTGTGCCTGGGTATGTCAGCACGCTGTGTTTTTTGTTCCTGGACCAAGGCAGCAGAGGAAGCCATATTCCAGAAGAAGAGCTGGACATTTTTAGAAACCTCAGAAGTATGAGTTCTTGCAAAAGTAAATTTCAGGTGTTGGTAAAACAGCCAACAATATAGACATGACCTGAGGATTTGCATTAGACTCAAATCCTTTCTCCCTTACTTTTTTCCACTTTTTCTTCTGAAAAAGTGAGAAAAGGGACTGAAAGGGGGAAACAGAAAAGCATGTTTTCCTTTGGTACAAGGGTTTCCTTAAAAACCAAAAGCTCTGTTTGTTTTTCTTTAGAGAGAAAGGACACAAAGTCTGAAAGGACACAAAGCTCTCGCTGAAGAGGCTGGCTCTGAACTCGGGGCATCAAAGCGGCGCTTTCCGTCGGGTATTGGACACGGCAATATTTTGCAGGGCTTGGCTTTCAAATCAACGCTGCAAACTCTCTTCCCGGCCCTCACTCGCTGGGGATTTCCTCTTCTTCGTTGCCAACAGCAGCGACAGCCAAGTGCAGAAGGTCAGGCCGAGATCAGTGGAGAAGGGCAGGGGGCTCAGGCCCGTGCCGGGATGAGGCGCTGAGGGCCGGCGGGAGCTGCGCCGCGGAGGTAGGAGGAGGAAGGCGGGAGGAGGAGGAGTTGAGAAGCCCGGGCCCGGGAGCCTCCCCGCTTACCGCACTAGGAAGTGACGCTTTCGTTGAGTCCCGGAGAGAAAGAAACAAAGTTTGTTGGTTTTTTTT
>VYXD01005089.1:54586-123675 GCA_013397195.1 Hylia prasina
ATTTGCACGATATGCTTCCGTTTTCCTGCCATTTTGGAGAGGGGGTGTCTTTCCTGAGGCTTTTCTTTGGGGGTGGTGGTGCGTGCTTTGTTTGTGGGTCGTGGGTGCAGGATGAGGAGCAGAAGTGCCCGTGGAGGTGACGGGGGCGGCTGGCTCCGCGTCCGGGCCGCGCAGCCCCAGGGGGCCGGGACAGCGGCACTCCCGGCCCGCCTGCTGCGGGGGACCAGGCTCGCCTGCTGAGCCATCGCCTCTTGCCGTACCCCGAGTTGTTACAAGCGCTCCGGAGGGGTTTCTTCGCGGCTGCCTGGCTGCGGCAGCACTTTCAGGATGTGTCTGTGCCCGGGTGAGCTGCCTGCGGATGGAATTTTGGGGGGTTGGTTTGGGGCGGGCGGAGGTTCTCTCTGCTCGCGGCGTGGCGGAGCCGGGGCAGCCCGGCGTGTGCGGAGCCCCGGGTGCTGCGGGGGAGCCGCCGAGTCTCGGCCGCCGCTGAGCGCCCATCGTGGCGAGGGTCGGATCGCTCTGCTGGGGTTTACGCAGTGGAGGGGGGTGGGGAGGAATTAGTTAGATAATTTTTGAAAAATCCCGTGCTCTTAAGTGTACAGCTCTTTTCTGGCAGCAACTGCAAAAGACCGATTCGTTGCAGTTTAGCAGTAAAAGCTGACAATACACCTACGCGCGTATGTGAGAGTCTTATATAATACTTACGGGTTTTTTTTCTTAACAGGCGTAAGCAGGATTTATTTTTGGTTTGTAAAGTCTTGTGTGGTTGCAGCTTGCAGAATTAGCGAAATATTCTATTTGCTCAACAGATATTTACTTTACATTCTTTTTTAAAAATCCAAATTCTTAATAATAACTTGATTTCATTCCGACTACGTGTTTTGAGCTTAGACTAAAGGCCATCTGTACTGGAGCAAGCAGTTAAGGGAGGGGAAGAGAGAAAAAGAAATGTCCTAATGCAGAGACTATTAGGTTGTTTAGAGGGCGAGACTGCAGTTCCAAGCAGCAACAGCAGCAGCTTTATGACTGTGCGTAATTACTGAGTGATTGCATAGGACAGCATTGTTGGAACGAATACGTATACACAGGCTATTGTGCAAGATTTCTGTACCGAACAAAACCTAGTTTTGCATTGCAAATGCTAAAAAGTGAATGTGTTCTGCATTGAACTGCCTCGTTCGTCTTAGACTGACTTCTTCGTAGAATGAGAAGTGGAGTGAGGCTGATGGTAGAAATCACAGATCTGAAATACTCAGCAGAAACTCCACTAGTAGTTTCTGAAATCACAGCAGACAAAAATTGAAAGCTCATTGAATCTGCGGGTTCATGTTTCTAAAGTGATTATATAGCAGGTGAAATCCAAGCAGGTTTGCTACAGTCCTGCACGTTTAGCATAATTCTTGCTCTGGTCTAATTTTTTGTTTGGTTGTGTGGGAAAAAGACAAAATGTTAAAATAGGCAACAAGTTCAGCTAGCTTGCCTGGAAATGGAGAGAAGATCATTTGGGAGAGTTTCTGTGTCAGGCCACAAAAACTTGGAGCTTGACCAGAGATACATTGAGAGCATGCTTTTTCAGCTTTAACTCAAAAGTTACATCTGGTTCAGTGATCGTGCAGGCAGTGTTGTCCGAGGGATAGTATGAGGCACTGAGAAAGTGTGCCGCTGACACTGTATTAGCCAGGCTTTTAACTAAGACTTTAAAGAACATCATAATTATGCCAAAGTTCTTGTGGGTACAACTTAAGGTCCCTAAGATTTGTTTTTCAGAAATGTTGGTCACCTGTCATTTTTATCAACTTAGTTTTGAGAGTACTTGGAATTCATGACATATCATGAATGGTGCTCAGAACCTGGCCTTTGTAACATTAGAGGCAGTTTTCTAGGAGTGTTATCTTCAGGTATTATAGCTGATGTCTTAATAAATGCCACAAAGGCTTGTAAAGTATTTTGAGCGCTGCAATGAGAAGTACTATAAAAATTGAAAGTGGCTTTAAAATTTCTTGATGTTCAACTAAAGCATATTTTAGCTGAAGACACAGATCATCTTATTATTGGTAGTTTCCTCAGGTGGTCAAGAAAATACTTCATGTAAAATGTATGTGGCTTTGTTAAGAATTAAGGGATCTGCTAACAGTGTTTTCATGTTTTGTTTGGTTTGGGTTTTTGTGTTTTTTTGTAATTTGATAAACTATCTTAGTGATCCTTCTCTAAGTTTATTAGAGCATTTTGTTTTAATAAAACATATGAAACAAATATATATTAATCCATGCATTACTCTGATGTTCTCCTTGTAGATTTTTCTTGAAATTGTACTTAATGTCTTGACTGACTTGTAAATCTATGTTATACTGGATGTTTTAATGTCAAAATTACCTCTGGAGTAGTTCTTAAAGATTTCTTGAATCATTTGTGGTAGTGATACAATATAGTCACTCCTTACCCTAAGTCTTCTGGTTTTTATAACCTATGTGGTAGGAGAGAGTTTTTGCCAGGGTTCTTTGGACTTGTACACAAAGGAGTAGGTAACTTGCGTGTCCTTGAGTTGTCCTGTGGTTCTCAGTGGAATTACTCATCGATGTATATACATTTGTGTGCATGTTAGCAAAACAGAGGTGTAGCTGTGCTGGCCTTTAGCCCATCCAGGTGCGTGCAGATAGTTGTGATATGAAACGATGAGGGCTGTAGCACAATGCAAGCTTTTCAAAAGCCTGCATGAATGCTCCAAATGTTAGTTTGCATTTTTGCATTTGCACTCTTATGGTCACTGTCAGTGGTGGCTGCAGAACCACAGGAGATATTTTCAAGCCTGTCATCCCTTTCATGATACTCTTCTGTCAAGCTGCTAATCGAGCCCTTAAGTTGCTCCTGACTTGAGGACATGCAGCCTTTCTTTGGAAATGGCCACCTTGGTGCTGTGTGCGTGGAGGTGTGCCCAGGCATGTAAGGAGACAAGAGGGACTGCCATGAATCAGAGTGGAAATCTATCTAGCCCGTGGCCCTGTTTGCAAAGGTGTGTATATTTTCTATATGCTTAGCAGTTCTTGAAGGATTTCTGCTCAAGAAAATTACATAGTTTTCTGTTGAGCTTAGTTAAACATTCAGCAAATACTTTTTTTAACTTACTGATCAAATTGTGGAATGCAAATATTGGTAAGAGCTGATTTTTTTGCTGTTTCACTTTTTCTGAACACTCCCCCCATAATAAAAAACAAAACACCCAAAATACCAAAACCCTGATTTTTAATTTTTTTTTTTTTTTGTCTGGAGCATTGCATAAAATCCTAGTACTGGTTGCAGTAAATTACAGTTTATGCTGCAATGAAATGTAGTAAATATGAATGTTGCCTCCAGTGCAATTAGTTACATTCTAAGAGACATGAAGTGAGAAATAAACCACTTTTCTTTGAGTAATCATAGTGTGAAATGGGCAGGTGAGGGAGGCAGGAGCTCTGGTGGTGAGGTTTTGCAATTCATGCCCAAAAAGCTGCAGGTTCTGGCGCGGGCAAACCGAGGCTCATGAGTCACATCCAAAGGGAAGACTTGTCACTGAGCAATTTGTAAATAGGAGGGATGAACTGCTAATTCAAGGAAATATCCTGAGGACCTTCCCTCATAATTGCAAGTGTGGCAGAGGGCTTTATGTCAGACAGGAGGTGCTTGTACTTTGAATCACACGTTCCCCCTGGTGTGATTTGAGCCTTCCAACTGAGAAATCCTCGTTATGTGTTACAGAGGTCCCTGAAAGAGGTCGCTGGCCAAGTAGTAGTTCAAGTTTTTGTAGCTGCATAGCAGCCACTTGCATTCCGTGTGGAAGCTCCTTGGCAGCTCCAGCAGCTCGCAGTGCACAAATGGCAAGTGTGTGCAGCAGGAGGCTGCTCAATGGGCGCTTCACAACGCTGTGCACAACTTCTGTTTTCTGAACAGGCTCCAACTGTAGCCCGTAGTGCTCCGCTGATCGACTCCAGTGACTGAACAAGTTATGAGGGAAAGCTCTACTCTGCACCCCGGGAAAATGCGTGAATACATGCATTTTGAAGGCAGTCAGTGTCCAGGTATTTAGGAGCAACCGCTGGAATGTGGATGCAGAGATAATCTTGGTAATTAATTATTTGCTTTTCAGACTCTCTTGATGTTTTTTATTGTATTTTGTGCAACTGACAGCCACCAGATAACAAGGCTGAAATTAATATAATACATTAGTCTGTATATAATATGATGTACGGATAGTCTTTGAAATGTACATACCCCAAAATTAATGTTCTTTTTATGTACAAGTAAATTACGTGAATGCCACTTGTTGAATTGACGGCTGGTGTTAATCAAGAAGTTGAAAATGGGGAAGAGCTAGGTTGGGAGGGGGTGGCAAAGTGTTCAGTGTGTGTTAATTTTTTGTTTGTTCTTAAAGACATTTTGCCTACAGCATGGAATAATGCTTTCCTTTTTTCCTGTAATTAGTGAAAATTAATGTTTAAGTTCTATATAGTTTGACTTTGACGCTGGTAAGGATTGAAACAAATTAAGTGCTATTAGTACCTGAAGTAGTAAACTGATAAACATTTCTGATATTTTTTTTTCTAAATACATTACTGATATATTACATGTTCAGATTTGGGATGTAAAGACGCAGGAAGAGGAATCAAGTCAGTGTTCATGCTTTGTTTTTTTTCTTTGCTGCTTATTATCTTCTCACATTGGTTCTCAGTTGCTTGGCTTTCCCCATCATAGGAGAGATTACAGTACAATGATATATACTGGTACAGCCTCTTGTCAATTATTTTAGGAAGTGAAATTAAATGTTTGTGTATGTTTATATGTACACACACTGTTTGTTATATACCCTTAGGTCTCTCATTTTATAACTCAGTTCCCCTGAGAAGAAATGTTTCTTTTCCTTGTTACGCTAGAGTAGTTTGGGAGGTTTTGTGTGGGTTTTTTTTTTTAAACCATTGTTGAAGTTTTTTCATTTGACTGTTTGTACTATTATTTCAACCTTGAATATAATGCTGTATTTTGGGGTTTATCTTAATTTGTAGTCTTTGATAATACTGCTTTTGTTATTTCTAGAGGAATGGTGATCAAAATATGCATGATTTATAACTGCAGGTTTAGTTCCTGTCTATTTTTTTCTTTTTTGAATGGCTTGTAACTGATAGGACTTTTTGAAATACTAGTTTGGCTTTGCAGCCCGTGTGTGGTACAGAGTTGTATGGTGGATTTCCAGCTATCAGAGTGGCTGCTTCCCTTCAGCATGGATCAAGCAGAACCCGTTGTTCTCTGGAGTTGCATGCTGTGGGGCAGTCAGCCTGCTGAAATGCTTGTCACCTTGTCTGCGCCGTGCATCGTAATGAGGTCCAAAGTTGAAACCAGTACTGGAAGTCTGAATAATCTCCAAGTAGCCTTGTTATAGTGTAGTTCATAGGTAAAAGTGCATTTTTGTTTGGATCCCAAGTTGAAGGATGTTGCATGATTTCAAACTTGACTTAATCACGTATGCTTAGCAATGGCCTTATCGCTATGCCTGTGTACAGCTGGGATTCCTTGAGCATTTCCTTTTTTGACTCCTGCATATATCACCTGGTAATTTGTCATGAATTGCATTATTTTTTATAGTTTTATAATATCCTTAACGATACTCTTGGGAGTTTAAACTGTTTTGATTCCAGGCTTTTATTTCTCCCAACATAATGTATACTTTCATGCATTTGCTGAGAGGAGAGTCTTCTGTCTTTGTGGGAAATTACTACATTTGGGTGGAGAAGAATTTAGCAAAGCATTTTGCTATTTAAATTTGTTTTTATGCCATTTGAGAACAAAATTCTAGCACTGCCAAATTCCTGGTGAGAGAGAGCCACAGCTGTAAGACATTGTGACTGCTTTAGGAGATTCCAATGATGACAGCTTAGGATCCCAGATACTTGGATATGTGAAACTGACAGGGAAATCTGACTGCCCCTATGATTTAGTTTGATTTCATGACTGAAAATTCTGAGTTGAATCTTTTGTGGCAAACTCTACATGTTATCCTACATGCTATATATTGGGGACAATTATGGTATCTACAATATTTAATTAATATTTCAAATTTATTTGGATTTTTTATTGGAAAGCTATTGTATTTTCAAATTTTTAGAAAATATCAGTATATATGAGTAAATAATGTAGTCTTTCCAAACAATATTTAAATGAACATGTTTTAAGGGATGTTGAGAAGGGATGGCTCTGGAGAAGAAAAGGAATATATTAAAAGCAAAAGCTAGGCTTCTGTCATACTAGACAAGCATTACTGTACCATTAGGCATTCTGATTATTAGTGGCTTGAGGTGTCCTCCTTGAATAACTAGAAAGCCTTTGCACATAAAGGATGTGATTGTAAGTAAAGAACTGTGTAAAATGTTGCATTTGATTATTGGCCTCAGTTTCTTCTGATTTAATTTCAGTACTGAAGTGGTCTTTTGTTAGTATGATTTTTTAAATCATTTAAGAGTCAAAAGGATATTTAAGACATTTCTTTCCTTTTGAAGTATGGGAACTGCTTTCCTTTTGAAATATGGGACTCCTCCTCGTTTTAGTTTACTGTAAATGTTTCTGTAGAAAACTTCGATCTGTAATAAAAAGACCTTTTATTGCCTAAGAAGATAGAAGAAGAATGTGAGGCTCCTTATAAACAATTTATTTTAATTTTTAATTTGATATGTAAAGAATAAACATTTGAAGAATTGAGGAATTCAAAACCTGAGAAGTGTGATATAGCTGATACTATACTCAGGGTTTGCATTTTATAATAGTCAATAAGGGGCTGCCCTGCAAGAAGCTTTATTGAAGTCAGTGATGATATTGTTCTATTTAACAGATGAACAAAGCTGTCTGGGCATTTTTTATTTGCAATATAAATAAACCTAATTACCTTACCTTTAGAGAGGAAATTAAAACACAGAGAGCTTTGTTAGCAAAAGAAATGCAGATTTGAAGCCTTGATTTGTAAAGTTTTTCTCTGCAACTGGAGGAGCTCAATAATAAATAATAATAACAACAACAACAACTCCTGATATAAATTGCACACTGGAAAATTCAGTTTTCTTATTCATGTAATATCTCTCTCCTGGCATTTTAAAATGAACTAGCCTGCCTGTGCACACATGTATGCCACGATGCAGGTCTCTGTTTGTCTGAGAGTGGCATAAACGTGTATTTGCTGAATACTTAAGCACAGGAGACAAATGAAGTTTGGGTGGACTGATCATAAAGCAAATGCATTTCTAACACAGAGGTGACAGAACAAGGCTAGAGACCCTTCACTGGCCTCCAGCTTGCACTGCTGCTTTTTAGCAACTTTATGGATTTCTCTGCCAGGCACCTCTGTCAGAGGTATCATTAGGCAAGTATGAGACCAAGGGCAGTGGCCCAAATACTTGTCAACACCAGCAATTGCTTGACCACATATACATGGATATTTAGTTAAAGGGACAGTGTATTTGATACTTGGAGTTAATGTCAAAACATCCATGTTGGCAAGATGCTGCTGCTTCTGTGCTGCATCATCTAAAGTGATGTTGAAATGGCTTTTACTTTTTTCTTAACAGAAGTGTTTCTTTTTCCCCAGTGGTGATAAATCAATTATCTGTTCCAGCCCTGATCAGCAATATTCTGTTGTTACGGTACTCTCAAGTTACTGTTGATATTTGTGGAAGAAATGACGCCTAGATGAAAGGGCAAAAGACAACCCACAAACTAACAAATATTCTCATGCTCACACAAAATAAAAAAGTGCCAGTATAGGAAGGTGTAAAAATTCTTAATGCTTCCTTCATGAGAGACACTGGTATTTAAACTATATTTGGAATTTTGATCTCAAATTTTCAATGCTTACTTCAGCCTGTGTACTACCATAATAGCACAGTCCAGGGACCACATGACAAAAAGCAAACAAGAAAACTCAGTGTTTAAACTGGTTCACATGTTACTCAGCTGAAAAGCAAGAGATGGCACTAATGTTTGCAGCAACCCTTTGGTGTCAAATACAGAAAGATAATTTCTTATGAAACAAACAAAGAAAAAATCCAACTTTCTATATTCTCTTGAGTTTGAGATCTGCTGAAGAGGGATTTTGAGTATAATTCAGACCTGCACAAGATGTTTTGCTTCTGCTCTTCTGTCAAGGTTTAGGAATGGCACGCCCCGATTCAGTGTCTCCACTCTCCAAACCACACACCGGTTTCTCTCTTTTTTCTCCTCCTCTCCCACTTTGATGGGCTGAAGAGGAGAATTGGAGGCCCAAAAGGCAAAAAGCACGGCTTGAGATAAGTACAGTTTACTGGAAGCAGCCATGAGATAAGGATCAGGAAGAGTAACAAAGTAGCCAGTGGCTCCAGATGGCTCTCTGCCACATTTCTCACCAGAAGGAGTCTCTGTTCCCTGGAAGAGAGTCCCTTTCCTCCATCCCAGCAATGACATCAGATGGTGTGGAGTAACCTCCATGACCTAGTCATGCCCTTCATGGCTGGAACCAGGACATCTCCACATCATGAGCATTAATAAAAAAGACTGCATCTGGTCTCAGGCTGCGTAGGTAAGTCTACAATTTTACTTTAGTTTTCTGAGGCAATATGGTTTTACAATAGTTTTTTTACCATTTTAGTTTGAATAATATGCTACAAAGGTGCAGTATATACTTAGACCTTTGGAAAGCTAAGCCATCTATAGGTGTCCCTTTTGTCAAAAGCAGATTTGAGGATCTCATTTACTAGTGGAGGTAGTGCTGGTACAGGCCCTGTGCTGTGATAGGGCCTGTACCAGCAGTCCTTAGGGAGATCTGTTTCAAGAATATAGCCTGGAAATTAAAGCTAGGGGGAGCTTTCTAACAATTTAATTGGGTTAAAGTATTTGAGAAGTCACATCCACATTCTTCCCAAGAAGGCAATGAAACCTTTTAAATCTTAAGTAAAATCTTGTTCTTAAGCTTTTTAGTAGCCTGAAGTGCTTTTATTGTTCTGTCTGTGGCGTCCCACTCTTAAAGGGAAGTGATGATTTATGATTTCATTGAGCCTTTTATTCACACTTAGACACAACAAGCTGCTTATATGGAAACTAAAATGGGCAGCAATAAGGAACAGGCACCCCGAGCTTAGAACAAGTCATGCTCTTTGCCCTCATGCAGAAGAGCATTAGGTCTTCCAGTCATGGAACTTCCTATTTCTAATACATGAGTCTGCACTTACATCTGCAAGCTGTTAGCTATAGGATAAAGGCCGACAGACCTGAAAGAGAAGACAACAAAATGCAATTCAGGAAGCATTTGTTTTCTGGTCCATAGGACATGCAACAACAAAATGTTTCAGTCTTCTCCTTTCTTGCAAGCTCACTGCTGACAATTACTTTACATCGTTTGTGCCATGTTATCGTCCTCGTTTAAAGGTGAGGTAATCGTCTTCAACCTGGAGGCTACAAAACCATACTGACCTAACATTTAGTGGCATCATGTGAATAGAAATGGAGATTCTGCCCCACTCAACAGAGGAGTTGATTGATGGGGCCTTTTGATAGGGGAAGGTGTGGTATGTGAGTCTGAATTTGCATCTCTATGGCTGGGTGAGTGTTTTGTCAGCAGGCTTTGTAGAGAAGCCCAGACCCTCTCACACTTTCTTGAGGAGGAGCTGACATCGCTGTTCAGAAATGGTTTTTGGCACCCTCTGTGGACCGCCAACAGGTAGAGGCACTTAATCCTTGGGTGAAACAGCAATTTTTCTTTGAATTGCAGATACGTGTTTGCCTGTATGCATCTGTTATGGGCCCTCTTGACTGGCTTTTTCCTGGACATTGTGATTAAAAGCCTGAATATTGGTTCTCTGCTTAATCCTATCATGTTTGTTCTAGAAATCTAAGATGTGGAATGGAGGCTTCTGGATTGCATTCTATAAATGCATGCATAGAAATGAGTGCTCCAGTTTCTGTGTGGAGCAGATTGTGTCGTTTCCCTAGCCAGGTTACTTACTTGGCTTTCAATCATGTCAGTGAACAAAATTATTAGCTTCCTAGTTCTGTGCACTTAAGTGATTTCAGTCTGCCTCTTATGTAGAGTTCATACTTTTCTGTTTCTCAGTTGGGTGACTTTGGTAGTGTCACTGAAAAGGTCAAAGATGGAAGAAAAGTGGTGGATGAACATTCTCCCTTGTAGCATGGGTTCAGGGGATTTTTTACATCTCTCAGCTGCTCTGTTGTGGGTTTTTTATTGTGAAGATGAATAGAACTACTCAATTTTGCTATGTGCTATAAAGCGTTTGAAAAAGACAGGTCTTTTTGAGTGACTTGATTTATGACAGAAGTACAGTTTGGAGGTGGAAAAATATTCTGTTCAGTGACAGCTCTAACAGAGTAATTATAAGTGACAATTTGCTTGGGAAAGTGCTCTAGGTTAAGTGTAGGATGCCTGGCTGTTTACAAGTAACAGTCTAAGCCATGCAGTTTGGATGTGTGGAGGCAATGTGAAAATCTATTGACATCTTTAGTTAGTCAACTGGTTTATTTTTGGGAGCTCATGAATTGGCAGGACATACTGACCCTGTCTGGAGGAGAAAAGCATAATGACTTCGTATGCAGGAGACTTAGTGAATATGTTGTCAAGTTACTTGCTCCTCTTTTCTTTGCAGCGACTATCATGGAGGTTTTAACCCTTTGCTTTCCCCTCGAACATTTCTGCATATTGTTGATGTATTTTAATGAAAATCTAATACTAGTCTGTCAAGACAAAAATGGCTTAATGCATCCTACAACAGATATGAAGAGTGTGAGGTTTTCCTGCTTGAAAAAGGGGGAAAAATATTTGGTGATAGGTTGCTTGTTTGTAACCCTATATAATATTAAACCTTCACTTGGAACAGCTACCGGTTGGATTCAGAATTGGTCCTGGGCACAAAAGGCTACAATGTAGGCAAGACGGGGCAGTCTTGGCACAGGTAATATTGGATTGTAAGGAAGTAGGCAGCTGAGAGAAGTTGTATTTATGCTTAAAAACACAGCTGTGTATTTTGTGAAACTGATACTACTTTTGCTCTCTGTGACTAGAGAGACCCAGCAGACAGAATCAAAAACTGACAGTGACAACTGCAAAGTGAACGTTTTAGCTCTTCCTATTACAGGGTTTCCGATTGTGACTGATTTACACAAAACTATTACACACTGTACATAAGAAAGTAAAAGCTTTCTTGTAGGAAGGCTTTCTTGCAGCGTTCTCCTTGTAGCTACTACTTATGGTCCTGATTTGGAGAGCTGGTGCAAGGTTGCATGGAGTAAATAGGGAGTTTGTCATGGGAAAAGGTTGTTTTTCTTTTGGCTTTCAATATTCAGTATTCTGACACCATTAGAAAATCTCAGCTGTGTTGTCAGTTTAGTTGAAAACAACTTCTTTGCTGGAAATAAGTAACTTCATAACATTTTGCTTGATGGTACTTGCAGTTATCTTACTGAAAAGTTAAAGTTGTGTTTGTAACTTAATTATTCCATATCCCTTTATTCAAGTCACACAATTAACTTGTAGTCTCACACCGGCATTCCAAGATTTCTTCCAAATGCTGAATTGTGAAAGAGATGAGTTACCAATCACTTAGAAGGGAAAGAGCCGCTGATTTGACTTTTGTGTTACACAAGCAAAATTTAAAAGAAACCCAACAGATGAAGAAATAAAATAAAGTACGTCTTCACACTTGGTAAGCTGACTGGACGCACTGAGATAATTTTGCTTGAAAGGTGTCTCCTTCACCATCTTTTTGTTTTAAGTAAGTACAAATGGTGGTGAGTTTTTTGTGTTTGTTTGGGGTTTTTTAAAAAAAAATTAATACGGAAAGGAAGATCTGGAAAACTCGTGTGTCTGGAATGATGTCAGCTTATCTGTTCAGCAACAGTCCCTTACTATTATTAAATACAATTGCTGGAAAAATTTGCCTTGAGGCGGGAATGTTAATTTTTTTTTTTTTTTCCCCCCCTGAAGTATGTATTGGACATTAGTTTCAAACAGTTGGGTTTTTTTTCCCCTCAGTCCTATCAGGGCTACTTTTCAACTTATTTTAATATATTTGTGACTTTGTTATGAAGTTATACAACTAATCATTTTTGGACTTTGCTTTCCTTCCAGTTCAGAAGTTGAAAATGAAGCCGTGTTTATACAGTTACACACAGCTTGTAGAAATGCCAAATAAGTAGTGTAAACAACAGAAGAGGCTGAAAAAAAAAATGAAAAATCCTCATTCAAGACCTAAATGAAACGCCTGTATTCCGGAATGCCTTTCTGTGCAGGATTCTGCGCTACAGCCTGGCGTGCCTTTGCAGGGGGTTCAGTGCCCGGCTGGCCCCGGCGCCTCACTTGGGCCGGCGGGGCCCGGCTGTGCCGCGGCCGCAGGTCGGGGCACGCCGCGCTGCCTTGAGGGGCAGGGGAGCTGCCAGGCGCCTCTTCGGGAGGGCAGCCTGTGCTTCGTGACTCGGGGGGACGTAAGCTCAGCTGCGGGGTGGACACAAAGCCTTTGAGAGATAATGTTTCTTCAGGCTGTCGCTCGGGCTCTTGCTCAGCAGCTGAGGCGTTTCGTTGGGAAATGCAACATCAGAAAAGCACGCTTTTAGACTCCAAGTGGCTTTGGAACAGCTGTACTGGAGCAGCTAAATAAATACAACCCTCTGTAAGAGGAAATAACTTTTCTAACAGATATATGCACAGATGGATTGTAATCATCCTGAGGCCAGTGCTTGCCTGAGCGAGAGAGGAAACCTTTTAATAGAGATCTATAAATGGAAATTTGTGCTTATACCAGCTTCTTCTAGCAGCGATTGGAGAACTCTACTCCTGCCTAGTGGGAATGAGATAAGCATCTCAGGGAGTTTGAAAAACTAGATGAGCTAGGGAGACACCAGCCATGAGCTACAACAGCAATGTACATTAAAATATATTGGTGCCCAGATGCCTACAGAAGTGTCTGGGAGCAGTTCTTTTACAGGGGTGTGAGTGGGGTGGGTAACAGAGGTCTGTGTGCCAGAGGTACCCAGTATGCTTGGACAGAGCAGGGAAGCTTAGCATTCCTGTCAGGAGGAAACCCAGTTTTGCTACCTCCAAAATGCAGAAAAATAAGATACAAAAACAAATTTCAAATTTGGAACAGATTTAGTAATTACAGATGCACGTCCTAAAATATTTTATAATAATAGAGCAAAGCATTGAGCTGAAATTATATGCAGACAGCACTTATGAGAGTTGCTGTTTTAGGAAGGAATTATGATTGTAAAATAGTGGATCTGGTAAAAGTTCATTTCAGATTTGGAGTTTTTTTAATTCATGAATAAGGGAGTTCTTTAATGAGTACTTTAATGAAGTACTGTCCGTACTTTTCCAATTTTATTGGATTTTAATTGTCACTTACTTTTCAAATTTTAGATATCTAATGAAGAAGGAGTTGTTACTGGTGGTATTTTGCTTTAAAACAGCAGCTTCAAACTGAAAGCAAATTGGTAGATTTAAACGCCAATCTGTGTGTCTTAAAATAGATTGATGGCATCTCCTGGCAGACATGGTGCCAGTAATCCAGAGGAGGCCTTGGGGCCATGTGTTGCATGCCTTAAAGAGTAAAAATGACTTTAAGTTAGTGCATACATTTGTGTTTGTATGTCTGTGTTTTTTTCTTTGGGGGGAAAAAAAGGGGGGGTGGGTATTAAACTTTAGTGTGGGAGGGAGGAGGTGGTCAGAGATTGCTTTTAAACGCTGAGGTTTTCCAGAATGCCTGGGAAGGACATGGTGCTGCTTTTGTGGTGCACGTTCGCTGAGGTCTGTGCGGCAGCAGATCTCTGGCAAGAGCTTGCTGTGCTGCACAGGCCAGTTTTCCACAAGCCTCAGCAAAGTTGGTTGCTGTGGATTATTCCTTCCACATGTCGATTTTGTGCAAGAAGCTGCTTTAGGGAACTGAAGCCAAAATTCAGGAGTTGGAAGGTTAATTGTTTTCCTAGCCTTTTGTATGTCTGTGTGTGCTATTTACTTGGAGGGAGAGGGAAGAGTGTTAACCATTTACAAGTTTATGTCTCCCCTCATTCCTTCCCAGAATGATGATGGAAAATATTCCTAGGCTAGTTTTGTTTAACAGCTAAGTGACTCTCAGTAGTAGATACTGTTCTAAGTACACAGATTATTAGAAAGAAACACACAGGGCTTGGATTTTATTACTGAAGAATTAGTTTTCCACGGGGAACAGGAAGAAAATGTCTCCATGTTCAGCTGAGGATATTTTTACTGATGCAGCTAGGCAAGCAAAGTGTATTTATTGCTATGGACTTTATTTTAAACCATTTTTTCAAAGACCACCAGAAGTGTCATTTTACCTACTTAAGGCATAAAAAGCTAAAAAAATCTGAACATGGAAGGCAGTTTCCCTTTTTAACATTGGAGCTGCAGATATACTTATTTCAGAAGTTGACTAGAGAGCTAGTGATACTGGGAGCTGAGGAATTGACAGGTAGGGTTTTTCCAGCTGCTGCTTTTAAAAACCCGAACTTTTAAATCCAGTGTCTACTGGAACGCTAAGGGGAGCTTCGTGTATAAAATTTTTCAAATTATTTTTAACAACTTGCAATATTTGAAACTATAAGCAGTTTTCCCAATGATATTGAAAAAATTGGCACACAACATTCTCTCCATATATAAGAAAAAAGTGCAGATTTCTCTTTACCATGCAAATATCTGTGCATAAAATTAAAAAGTAAATATATTAACAAGCAAAATGTTTTAGAAAACCTTTTATGTCTTCAAGGATGGGAGCTGAGAACTATTACAAAAATTATAAACAACTTCCTTTTATTGGATGTAGCTTGTTATATGTCCAAATCTATCTTATTATTACCAGGTAAGGTATAAGTAAAAAAAATCCATTAAAGAAATTACCAGTTATAAAAAGCTACCTTAAAAAAAAGGGGGTGACACACGAAGAAGTCATTATTGTGGCTTAATTGGATGGGTGGTTCATGTCTTTTGGAACAGTTTGAACTGCCATGATGTCTTGGTGGAACTAAGTATGTTTAACTGGAAGGCATTATATTCTAGATGGACAAAATCTACTGGAAATGTAGGAGCAAGAGGAAAGGCATATGGAGGGGCTGATACACTTGTGGTTTGAGGAGACTGTCTTTTTTCTGCGAGCTGTTTTGTCGTCTCACCCTTTTCTCACTTGTTGGCTTGTTGCAACATGCAAGACGAATGGAAACCAAGCATAGTACTTGACCTCAGTCTGAAATTGAAAGCGTGAGTTCTTCAGCCGTGGGCCTCTGAAAGTGCTGCTCGGGGGAATCCCTGTCTCTGCACTGATGCTACTGTGAAGCTTAATGCCAGCACCAGGGTCACAAGTCTTGCTGAAGGTGAGCTGAAGACAGCTGAAGAGTGTGGAAACCTTGCTTAAGCAGAACCACTGAGTTTAGAAACGTCTGCAGTAACACAGATTTAGCTTGCTACCTGCAGGAACTATATATGAGTAAAAGCCATTCTTTTATCTAAATTTTTTCTCCTGTGTGCTGATAGCAATGAGTATGAATTTCCTAATGCTTTTTTGTTCATTTTTGTGGCTCTGATAGTACCTTTGTGACTCTGATTTGTCAGGTTTTGTCTGCAGGGGAAACTGTTGTGCAATGTTCAAGATTTTCAGTAAGACAGAGAACAAAACCACAAATACAAGTGGTGCAAGACTTAGAGCATTGACTTAACGATTTAACCTACTGTAGTAGGTGAATGTCATCAGTTAAGTGCAAATTACTACTCGGCCTTTCTTTTTAAGTAATACTGTGACAGCATTCCTCATGCATAGCTCTCAAGGCTTAGTTCTGTTCCTGTTTTTTGTTTGTTTTCCCCCCCTGTAAATAGCTGTGTTAAGTACATATCTTTTTATGTAAAGGGAAAAAATGACATTGCAATTTCATCCATACTGTTTGCATTTAGAAAACTCTGGGCCTTTCTTATTTTTTTGTCTGTGAAACGGGCTATATTTCACAACCAAATGTGTGGTGGTTCTGACCCTCCCTTCCCCCTCTCACCCCTTCAGTGACAGAAATCTGACATTTGCTGCTGCAGGTCAAAACAGTAGCCAGACCATGGTGCTCCCTGACTTCTAGGGCCCTCAGAAGGGGCAGTGGGAGCAGTGGCAGAGCCCTTTGCACAGTCTGCTGAAAGAACCCTTGTTCCCATAGTCCAGCTGCTGTGATGTGTGCTGTCCTGCTAAAAATCAGTACAGGTTGCTCTTGTCCAGGTGAAACAGAACATTCAGTCAGAGGGTTCAAGGAGTGGAAGATGTGGAAGCTTGTCCCTGCAAGGGTGAGCTCTGAACACGTGCACTTCCTTGTGGGCCTGAAGGCTGTTTCTTATTTGTGGCATCTCAGATGTTGCAGTTGTGGGAAAAAAATAAAAATTCTTTTCCCTTGGAGTGGTGGTTGGGAAGGTGGTTGCAAAAATGGGAGGAATATACATGTCATGGTAGTTGCTAAAAGCACTCTTACAGGATTTTAGAGCCCCATTTTTTAATTATCTGATTCCAAATTGTGCTTTTATGTTTATGGTGCTCATAAGTGATATAAACAGATGAAAGCTTGTATTGATGTTAATCGACTAATAGGTATCAATAAATACCTTCCCGTGTTTCTTCATATGATTTTGTAATTGCATTCAGGGAAGGAATTGGGTGAGATTTTTCAGCATTGTTATTTAATTCCTAGGCAAAATTAGTTAGAATGTAATGGTTGCAGCTGACTAGGTTTGCCTAGTATCCTGAATTGTTCTGTGTCCCCTGGACAACACCACAGCCAAGGCTAGTGTATGTGCACATAGTCTTACAGATGACAACTCCAGTAGAATGATATTTTTAGATCCACAATAAACATGCATTGACTGCTGTATGCTTATCTTGAGTTTATTATTATGCATGGCATACGGTCTTGTGGGCAGGCTGAAATAGGAAGAAATGTTTTGGAGAGGTTTCATGTGCTCTTTAGCCAACCTTAGGATGGGATTTCAAGCTGAGTAAGAGACTAAATATGATTGAAAGGATAGGCACTAACCTGAGACTGAGTTAGTTTATCTCCTCTGTCATAGACCTCTTCAGGCAAGTAATTTCAAAATCTCCCTCTCCTGAACTTTGCTGTCTTCAATAAAAAGGAAATAATGGTTCAGTCCCTTAAAGAGAGATTGCCAGAATAAGTGCATAAAGAATGTACTCTTTATGTATTCTTTAGTGCTGTGATTATGAGAGCATGCAACCATGTAAATTAGAAATTGCTGTAATTCAGTTTTTCTCCTATAGTGCAGGAAATGAAGCCATGGACAATAAGAGCAGTACACCTGGCTAGTGTTGTCATTTTCTTAAAAAAAAGTAAATCTAAAACCCCAATCAACACAGATCATGCAAATGGAAGAGCCCTTCCTCTTAGGCTGCAGTTCCAGGCAGAGCTTGTTGACAGTGCAAAGGCATTATAGAACACTGCATCTGTGGAGTATCAGAGATCTCTACTATGACACTGACATATATTTTAATGTTAGAGCCATTAATGTCTACAGGTGAAATTTCATGTGCTGTAGAAGACTTTCTGACTTATGTAATTGCCTTAAAATTTACCTCGGGGTGGGGGGAGTCCTATGGCATACTTAAAAAGTAGTGTTCTATAGTAGTTTCTGAATTTGGTATAACTGTTCAAAATGAAGATGCTTTACATCTTGCAAATGCAGTCTGCAAACAAAACTGAGATAAAGGAAATGCAGAAAAATAACTTCATCTTGACTACCTTTTTGCTTTTTAGTGCAAAACAGGCTGCTTTGTCTCTGTATACCTGTTAGAAATACAGAATGTTGCACGTGACACAAGTTGTGAAGTTGAATGAACTGGTGTTAATATTGCTTTAACTGTTGCCAAGTATTACGTAAATGGTGAGTATTCTGATAACATGAAGTTTGTCCATGGACGAGTTCCTTCAACTACTTTCCCTAGGAGAAATTTGTCTGTGGTATAATAAGTGGTAGAATATTTTTCTGCCTTGGTGGATTCATAGATCTTTTCCAAATGGGGAAGAACTGTGTAACAAATGTCAGCCTGCTGAGGAGAGACTGGGTGTTCGTTCTGATTGTTTGGAGATTCATTGAAAATAGTAATGTCATCAGACTCTGTGGGACATAAGCTTGAAGTAACCTACTTGAAATAAGAGAGTGCTATCTAACTAGTGTGAAAAAAATCCTTTAGAATCCATTATCACAAAATCAGAATGTCCCTTCCAAAAGCAAAGGACCTTAAAGATCATGTCATTCCATCCCTCTGGCAAGGGCTGACACCTTTTCTAGACCAGGTTGCTCAGATCCCCATCCAAACTGGCCTACAACTAGGTGACATTATGGATCGTAAAGGAGCATCAGAATTTCTTCGGTGTGAGACAATCAGGTTAGTGGAATCCATATACCTGAACACATGATTAGTTCATTAGCCCTTCATTCCAAAGTGAAAACTATATAATGTAGGGGAACTTATTTTTTTCTTTCATGTTTAGTGATTTCTTTTGTAGATGTTCAAGTGTTTAGTGCAGATGATCTTACAAGCTTTTCTAGTAAGTTTCTGATCTTCCAATTATTTATGTCCTGGGGTTTTTTTGGTGTTGTTTTTTTTTGTGTGTGTTTTTTTTTCCCCCACAATTTGCAAGGACTTATTGTTACTGTTAATAGCAATTACATAGTCTGTATCTTTAGCAAATACAGCTGTTCAAAGTATAATGTGGGATTATTGAACCAAAATGTTATGACTTCAATTAAAATGTATTTATGTTCCAGGACTTGCAGAGTAAACTATGCAAGTGCAGGATACTTCTGATCTGCTTAACACTCACAGAATTCCATCTACAGGTGGATTAATGCATAAACGTTAGTTCTTTCCCTTAGTATTGAACTTAATCATTATGACCTTAACTTTGTTTTACTGACAACTGAGTCTTTTGATCAGTTTAAAATAGCTTTGTAAGGGTTCTTAGTAGAGAACACTTTTCCTCATGCTGTTATTGAATGACTTTCTAGTTATAAAGTACAGAATGAGTGGTTTGTTTGGTTTCAGGTAGGCTTGTTGAGCTGAATCTTTAGGAAATTTTTGACTGCTCTGAGTCCCGTATGAGGCTGATGTCACTTATGCCCCATACTGGAAGTGCTCTATAATGTTAGCAAGGATACAAGTAAGCCACTACAGAAATGGAAGTGCTTTGTATTTGATCCAGTATTGGTGCCAACCATCTGCTCTTTCCTTCCTCCACTGAAATCCCTGTGGCTAAAAGGAGGAGATTGGGCAGGTGTCTGTCAGGTAACTGGCAGGGAGCTCTGAATCTGGAGACCTGGAGAATGCTTTGATTTTTTAATTAAAGGTTAAGAAATCAGAGTGTTCTTTTAGCCACTGGAGTCTTAAAACCTTGCTGTTTTCCACTGTGATGATCCTGCTTGCCCACGTCTTTCAGTGTTTCTACTCCCAGTGCTAGTGTGCAATTGCTTAGCTGCATTGATGTAATGCCTGACAGCCTCAGTCATGGCCAAGAGCTTACTGTACCTTGTAATAGAGCAGCACAGTAAAGAGACCCTTTTATAGTCAACACTGATTGCAGGAATTCTTAAAAGACATAATTTTAGAAATTTGAACTAAAGCCCTGTCAGTGCTGTTTAAAGACTGACTGCGCCCAGTCAATACTGTCATCTGTTTGCTACAAGTGTGTGAATGTGGGCAAACCAAGGTCAGCACTGCTTCAGCTTAGATAACTGCTGATAAACAAAGATGTTTCTGGGTCAAGTGAGGCAGAAGCAGGCGCCTGACAAAGAACAACTTTGTTACTGGGTGACCTTTTTCCTTCACTTTTTGTCTTACTCCCTCTTCTTTGGTTATCATGACCCTGATTGCATCTTCTCTGAAATTAGACTTCTAAGCCCTTTGTAGAAGACTCTCCATCTAGGCTGTTAGTGGCTACTGTTAAACATAATACAGCTTTTATGACCTCAAAATATTCCATTAATATCAATGTATTTGTTTTCAAGTATTATTCTCATTTTATGAAACAATTTGAAGTGGCTTGCTTAAGATGCATGTCTGTAGCAGACCTGGAAGCTGATCCCAGATCCCAGGGGTTCTGCCTGTACGTGTAGTCTCAGCTATTGTCCAGCCAGACTTGGGTGAGTGATAATGCCTGCTTGATGGTCTTAAGAATGTCTCTGCCAAGGGCTCAGGCTGAGGTATTGAGTACATTTATATTTCTCATGAAGAAACCTCCAGGAATGGAAAGTATCACTGACTCTATGAACTTTCACCATTCTCTTTCCTTATTTGTAGCCCATTACCTCTTGCAAAGCCTCAAGGAATCTGTAAAACACTGACTTTGTTGTTCCTTACAGTGGACAACTGTGCAAGCCTGGTTTTGTGCTGGTGTGGTGAAGAGGTTGAGATGGGAACAACTGAACCTGCAGCAATCTTTCCTGTTGCAGCTCAGTGCATTCAGACATGTTTTCTTCTCAGGGCTAAAGTGCAGAGAGATTTGGTCTGTCTCTGGGGTGTCCATGCAATTCTGCAGCTGGTGTGTTTGAGGCAGGAGAGGCATTTGTTGTGGTCCTGTCAGGTATGTGAATGTGAGGGCAGGGAAAAGCTCTTGGCCTGCTCTTTGCCATTCTGACTTTGGAGCCTGCTGTGATTCCCGCATGTTGGTCTCTGTTGCTACCAACTGCCTTCCCAGACAGCTCCAAACAAAAAAGCTTAAAATAACTGTTGAAGGGCTTATGATTAGAACTGTTAACCCATTTCCAGTGGGAATGAATTATGGTCGTGTAACTTTACAAAGCCTGAAAGCAGCATTTCCTACTCTGTAATTACTGTGCTCATTTCTGCTCTCTAAGACTGCCCAAGCCTCTTCAGATCAGCATTTATCATGATGGCAGACTATAATAACAAATATTCCTAACTTCATAAATGTTAACCAAGATAAGAAATGCACCACATACCTATTTTATTAAAGGATAAGTCTGGTCTGTGTTGCAAAGCCATTTGTAAAGATGGACTTTCCTGTGTAGGTGTTTACAAGAGTCCAGATTCTGGAGCTGCCTCTCTGGTGGTGCAAGACAAAAGACTAGTTTGGTGCAAATCATGAATAATTTGTTCTCATGTGATGAGGTTTGCATGAAATTTCAATTATTTTCGAAACAGCAGGCAAAGTTTTGCTTGAAAATAAATGAAGATCTTACATATCCTTTTAATAGCTGGTAGAAACAACATTGTCAGTTCCTTAAAAAATCAGGTTTTGTCTTTTTTCCCCTTTTGTTGTTGGTTTAATTATCTGTTAAGTTTTAAAATTTTAGTGTGTCTTTTTAGTAGTTTTTCTTCCTCATCCATGCTGATTTTCTTGTGGTGGAGCTGTTTAGGTAAGTCAGGTTTTGTCTGGTGTGTTTGTTATAAGGGTAAGACTAATCAGCACTTGATGGGCATTTTCTTTGTAGCAACTTTTTGTCTCTTCCTCATCCATTAGAACAAAATTATGTGGAAAATCCTAGGTGTGTTTTGAAGAGGAAGCCTCCAATACTTGCAACCAAGTTCTTGAATTGAGGAAGACAGCCCCAAAAAATTGGTTATTTTTTAAGTGTTCATCGACAGTATAAGACTTCCCTCTCATAGAATTCTTGCCTGAAGATATCCCTTTGAGGTACATCT
This sequence comes from Hylia prasina, assembly GCA_013397195.1. NCBI lineage: Eukaryota > Metazoa > Chordata > Aves > Passeriformes > Sylviidae > Hylia > Hylia prasina. The sequence goes on from VYXD01005089.1 coordinate 76,291, forward strand.
GTGGTGCTTTAGACTCTGTAATTCAAAATACCAAAATTTCTCTTTAACATCCTCCATACTAGGATGGATCCGTGTGTTTAGATTGGGTGTGGAAAATTTGTGGTGATGGGGATAAATAAAACCACATCCATGGATGTAAATAGTAGGTCCAAATAGAATCAGAATGCATGCTTTGGTGACCTTGAAGACCATTGGAACCTAATTAAATAATGTTTAAAGGGTTGCATTTTCACTGTCTCACCTTTATTATTACCTCCTTTACCTTAAACCAAAATCTTTTCTTGAAGTAGAATTTATATTTCTCCTTGGATTGATTACTTTGTGAAGTGTAGTTCATGTATTTCCATTTGGGTATGTATATTTTTCCCGCACAATATGGTAGTTCTACATTTTATAATTAACCTCTGGTGGTGCTGAATGTCAGGAATGGTTTCAATTGGAGCAATAGTTTGTGGTATCTGGTGGTGCAGTACAGTAACCTGATTTTGCTGGCACATAGTCCTTCACAATATGACCATTTTCTCAACACGTTTCACCTCACAGAGCTGATGGGTTTCACTTCTGAGTCTCTGGTTAGTACAGTGGTTTAATAAAGCTTTATTAATTCCCAGCCTCTAAAAGTAGGAAAGTGAAAGTGGCAGCAAAGTAATTTTGAGCATGTCCTCAGGGCAGAGGCGCCCCTGTAGTCAGTCATAGCTTCAGTCTTTCTCTGCAATAGAAATGGGCCAATCACATGAAGATTTGGGTAGATCATAAACGTCTGCCATGCATACTATTTATTTAGGTGGTAGGTGTTTGCTAGCCCCAGGCAGGCACCTTCAGGAAACAGTGGAAGTTGCCAAACTTCCTGGATGCTGTGTTTTCCCTTTTGTTGTCTGTCTGTGAACCAGCTTTCCTTTCATCTCTTTGTCTTTATTACAGGCCTGCTGTAGGATTCCTTTTTTTTTTTTGCTATGCAGTGTTACACAACAAGTAAGCTTTCCCCATTTCATAGGCTGTATTGATTCTAGAATTTTGATTTGATAAGCTCCCTAGATTAGTTTCAAACTCGGAGGTGTTAGGGGAAATGATTGATACCTAATTACATTCCTTTGTAGTGGGCTTCTTTTAAACTGCCTTGCTTGGTTGGTTTTGCTTGTTTGCTTTGGACTTTAGCTATTGCTCTTCTGTAGTCCCACACTGCTGGAAAATACACCTTTTGCTATAGAGGCAGACATTCTGGATGTCTGGAAAATGCCATACCATTTGTGATAAAGTTACAGGAACCTAAAAGCATCATCTTTGTATTTATGTTTTTGGCTTTCTTACACAATATTGTGTTTTGCAGTTGCTTTGAGTTTTCCCCTGCTTTCTTCAAGACAGATTGCTGTGCTTTGCTGTATAGAATTTACAAAAATGGTTTATTTTCTGTGCTGTGCTGTTATCCTTCCTGTTCAAGGTGTCTGAAGGTGGTAAGTGGGAGGTTGCAAACAATCTGCAGGAATTTTGATGTACCTAGCTGTCTGGAAGAAAATGTGACAAAGTGAGTGTGCAGGAGAGGCTTTGGAAGGAGGGATTGAAGCTGTTTCCATATACAGCAGAGTGAGCATAGGCTATGTGCAATAAGCTTTGCAAATCTTTTACAAACACAAAAAACTGACCCATGTTTTCATCCCTTTCTCTGTTCTTACTCAAGACTGTTGCAAATGGTATTGCCTCTGCAACAGAGGCAGATTTCTGCTAGCTGGAACAAGTTTGTGATGCCCTATAAGTCTCCAGTCATTTTCAAAAATGCAAACCGCAAAAGCCAGAAACCAAACCTACCCTACTGAGCCTCCTCTGACCTCCTACTGCAATGAAGGAGTGAAATTTTTTTTTCCCTTTCTGCACACATGTGAATAGCACACCCAATTTTTATCTTTCACAGGTAAATTTAATTAAACCTGTGTTTTCTTCCAGGTTTGAAAGGGAAGCTTCCAGGTTTGAAGATCGTTAATATATTATATATTGCTTAATTTTTGACCTTGCTTGTTGTGTGATCTTAGAAGTGAGTTGCTTCCTCTGTTTCTCTACCTCATTAGTAAAATATATATTATAATTCTTTACATGTTTCATAAGTGTGGCATTTGACCATAATAATGAGCACATTGGAGAAGGAATTGCTCTGTCTCAGGAGGACGCAGAGTAACTTGCTGCATTTGTCTTATATATAAGATTGTTCTTGGAATCTGTCCATCATCATGATTGAAAGAGATTGAGCTGCTTACAGGGAAGAACCATAATTTCAGTTGCTGGCAGCAGGAGGAGTTAGTGGGAAATGATTGTCATCACCCTAATCTGACAGATTTCCTGTAAGGAACAGTGACGGCATTGTTGCAGTTAAGGCTGAGAATGTGCATTAGCTAGAACAGAGGAACACTTTATTTTCCATGAGTAAAACCCTAAAAGAGAGGAATTTAAAAGCTAAGATGATGCAATAAAAAGACGGTCTGCAACTGCAACTACAACTTGTTATTATTACCATCCATAATTTTGATGAAGTTTGAGGAGAAATCAGTCTTTCCTGAGTCATTTCTGCAGCATTCTGTCAGAGAGAAATGCTTGCAAATGATCTCAAAGGAGAATGAGGAATGTGCACAATTTAAACTTGCTTATCATGCCAGATACAGCTGATGTAGCAAATGGACTAAACAACGCACAGGACAGCACAGCCCTCAAAAAGTGAGCCGAAGAGTAAAGTTCAAGATTACTACAGTGTGTGAGATCATGAACTTGCTTTGTGAAACTGTACAAATATACATATGCTTAGTTAAGAGAATATTTATAGAAATGGAATAATGGTGGATAGTTACCAGTCATAAAGGCAACAAGTTTTAAAGATAGATATTTTACATTAAATGGCTACCATTGAGTGGTTTTAATTTGTTCTGTAAATCAAATAATCCTTAACTTCAGTTAAGGTTTTATAGCAGGCTCTCCAGGCTAATAATAAACTGTGACAAGACAGTTGCACTGGGTAGGGATGTCTCAATGATTCTCCTTTGGATTGGGTAAAATCTGCTGATGGTAACACTAGGTAAAAGCCTAGTGAGTGGCTCTGAGTGTCTGTGCCCTGCACCCTTCCCATATCCCTTTGGAAAGGACTTCATCATTTCAGACCAGAATCCTGGATGCAGGAAGAGACTCCTCTGTAGTCGTGTTGTGTACTTCAGGAAGTCCTTCAGCATTATTTGCATAAATGTATCTCATATGGTGTTTTATATGTGTTTATGATTTTCTTTAATGCATTAGTGTAGATACACTAGAGGGTGTTTTAGCTAAAAATGCTAACTCTAACTTTCTCAGTAAGGTGCCATGAGTTCCTTTCCTTATGTATTTTTCATTAATTTGTCATTCTTTTTAGGTGTAGAAGAGAAAGCCTTGCAATATCAAAAATTCCTTAGAAATCTGAAAATATTTACAGTATTAAAGGAGGTGATGTACAATTTGTATTCATCTGGAGAAAGTTCAGGAGAAGTTCTTGAATGTCAGAAGCTCCTGGAAGTGAAAATAACTTGATGGTGTTGCATGCCAAATCTTAGAGTTATCAAAACAAAATAAACTGATGCTAGGTTCTGCTTTTTCTCTGTGCAGTGTAAAAGCAATGCTAACTAACATAACACTTCAGTATATTTGGAGGCAAGACACAGTATCTTCTGGGAATTACAGTATTGGAACTAGCTCTGTGCTTTGTTCAAAGGTAAGGAATGGTCTGGGGTGTACTGCTCCAAAGCACTTAAGCCTGGAAGCCTGTTGCCATTTTCCTGTGCTACTGCAGGCTGACTCTTTTGCTGAAATTCAAGTAAAACAAAACAGAAAAAACCCAAAGCTGGTAATTGGCTAGGATGATGATTGTGTGAGCTCATTCTCCCAACCTCAGGGAGGGAAGCCTGTTTAGTCAGAGCCAGTAGTGCTCATGCAGTGCAGCTGCCAAGCGTGAGCTTTCCTGAAGCATAGTCATGCTGCGACTTGAGCATTTATCACTGCAGATTAAACTGTGAACTGATATTATTGGGATGACATAGAAGGTACTTTTCTGTAGTTTTTCTATATAGAAAGAACTTGTAAAAAGCTAATTTTGTGATATTTTCTTTAACCATCAAATACCGGATGCACCAAATCCTCCTTTATCTTGGTGATCTCTTAGGATATAGTTATTTTTGCATGTAACTGGGAGAACTGGGGTGTTCAGTAAGCATGTTCAGAGTAACTTAAATCTCTTTTCTCCCTGGTAATGTCCTTTTCATTATCCTGGATTTTGTGCTGAATAACAACTTCAATTGTACATATTCCTTTTCCTCATTTAGGTTATCTCTGAACTTACTCCTTTTCCTACTTTGCATCTTAATAGTTTTCTTAGATCTCTTTGCCAGATTGCTGCAGTTCTAAACTGGTCTGAGTTGGACCTTGTGACTCTAGTGTGTTCTTATCTAGTCATATTAAAAGCAGAACCAAAGTCCACACAAGTGTAGATTTGGAAAGATGTGCTAATGCAATGCTTTCTTACTAATGTGAGACTCCTCTTGCTAAAGGTCTTCTGGGTACTTTTCTGTGTGGTAGCTGCAAATCTCACCCATGACTATTAGGAACAGCATCAATTGGGCTCTTTCTTTCTCTCTTTGTTTGAAAACAAGGACCCTTGAAGTTGTCTTTTTGACAATTACTGTTGCATTTTTCTTCAAAGTGTAAGAAGTCTACAGCAGAATTTCAGAAAGCTGGCAGGTTAAAATTTGATCTAGTGGTAATGTCTTCTAATATACAGAAAACCTGGCATTCTTTTTATCAGAATGATGTGATTGATCAATACAAAAGCATCAGCAGAAGGAAAATGTTGCCTAATTTGGAAAGAAAATAGCTTATGATGATTTCCCAAAGTAAGACTGTCAGAAACCACTCTTAGTAATATTACCTCAGGTGTTGAGGTTTAGCTGTTATCTCTGATACATTTGCAGTGCTGCAGAAAGCAAGAAGAGAAGATAGAAAGCATTGGAGCTTCTGAGAGGCATATAGCAGCTTATCCACCTCTATATTTTTGCTACCAGGGATTCAGTTTCCTGCTGTAAGATGTTTTTTTCCTCTCCTAGTGAAGTTTTGAAGTAGGAAAAACTTACTTTATGAAATCTTCTTTTGTGTACTAGTTGCAGTTTAGGGAGAATTTTCCATCTCACGTGTCCATAATTTCTCCTAGAGTTATTTTCGTCCTGTTGTGATAGTCTTGGAAAATGAGCTGAGACGTTGTGCTGAGAGGAGGGAGGAATGCCCTGGCTCCATGATGCGGGGTGGCAGAGGTCCATGGTTTGTAGCCAAGGTGAAGGGGAGGCGGTCCGGGGGAACAGCTATGTAACAGCCTGAGGAAGTGAGTCACTTCACTGTGAAACACAGTCCCATGGTTCCAGTAGCACTGAAGCCAAGCTTGGCCTCTGAGGTGGAAGTTGCGTAAGTTAATTAAAACTCTTTGTCCTTTCCTCCTCGTCATGTTCCCAACCCCACCTCAGTATTAAAACCTGCACTGTACCCATATCCGTCTGAGGAAGCTCAGGTTACAGGACCTCAGTGTGCTATGTAATTTTGGTTTATTATTTTTCATTTTAGGAAGAGGGATAAATATATTGCAGATTTCCTTGGAGAGAATGTGTGTGTTAGTCTTACCTGCTCCACTCAAAAGAAACTTGATTATACAGCAGAAGGGATGTAATAACAATAGGTTTTTAACAATAGGTTTTTAACAATACTGTTTTTTTTTCCTGGAATATATTGGCAGTGGGATTTAAAGTGGTTTAAAGTGGAACAGAATGCCCACCAAAAAGAGTAGGAATAGAGACTTACACAGTGTTATAGTGGTAATCTGAGAATATAATTTAATTTAAAACTAAACATCTGGAAAGGTTTTAGAAAGGTGTCCAAGTAGAAATACTAGTGTATGTATTCATACATACCTTAATCCTGCAAGCTAGCTTCTTAGAGTTTGTGGATAGCTTTTCTTCATAGCAGAAGAGGGTAGGAAGGTAGAATTGTCGTAGAGCACCTGTTCTGGAAAGGCTTTCTCCTATTACCTTTGCAGCTTTACACTAGCAGATATTTGCTGATGTCTGTGAGCAGCTGTTACGGGAGCTGCCTGAACTACCTTTCAGTGAGTGTGACCTGAGCAGGAGCAGTTTCTTTCAGCTGTTGAAGAAAACACCTGAGAGAGCAACAGGTTGAGCGGGCCCTGGCCCCAGGGTGGACAATTCTTGACTGGAAAGCATCTGTAATCATTGGTGGTGTGTATATGACTGATGGGCTGTTGCCTGACCCTTTTCCTTCAGAATACTGAATTGAGCATCTTGCTGTGTGTTTGACTGCAGCCTTCATGTACACACGTGTCTTTTAAAGGTCTTCAGGATATGTGGCCTTTTGGCAAGCCATGAGGGCTTTTTGTTTTGTGGTTTTGATTTGAGATTAAAACCAGATTATTCTGGCTACAGGAAGATGTGGAAGTAATTGGCCAGATCAGAGGTAGTTTAAGAGTAAATCTTTCAGGATAAACTTCAGTGATTAGTCAGAATTCTTTGTGCAATAAGGAGTTGCATCATGCAAGTACAGTGTGATATCTATTTTGTAAAACTAAGTGGGTTTGTTTTGCGTTCTTCTAGCAGGTCAGATCTGTTGTTTCTTCCATCTATTATCCTGGTCTTCATTTCTGTGGGGAATGGGAGAGACATACACATTGTTGCTTATCACATGAGCATTCATAGGCCAGTTATGTCTGTTGATGATTCATTGCAATTGCTTCTCTATTTCAGGACCTGTAACTAAGTGGACCCTACTGACCTCTGAACCACAAAGTATAAGAGTGAAACGAAGTGGGAGAAGCACACAAAGAAAACGGAAGTGAATGCACTTTCATCTGGACTTCTTTCCTGCCCTTTATTAGTAAAGCTGAATGGAAAAGAAAGACTGCTGTGCCTTTTCTCCCCCAACCTCAGGGATGGGTGGATTATAAATACTGTGTGTGTGGCTGGGAGAATAGACTGAACCATGAATCTTCAGGCTCAGCAAAAGTCTTCAAGCAAACGGACTGGGAAACGAGTTGCCTATTTTAATGAGCAGGACATAGCTGTGCCATCAAAAGAACCTCAGCAGCAGCTTAAGGAAGGACAGTACTATGGTCATGGAGGGAATATACCAGTCTCCCAAACTGTGGAGATTTCTCATCCAGGAGGCTTAACAAATGCACCCAACAACATTGCTTTGATGAACTCTGTTTACAATCAAGATAGGGGAGAATCAGTGATGATGCCCCAGTCAGTAACAGCTGTCAAGTGGCAGAATTCACTGATGGGAAACCGGTTGCCAGAGAGGGGTGACAGCCACTGGCAGTCTCCACCTTCGGTGTGGAACCACAGTATGGTTTTTGGGGGCAACCCAAAAGGACCCCACTCCAATGCTGGTGCCCCAAGCTTCTATGGCCACCCAGAAGCCCTTAAAAGAAATCAAGAGAAAGGAGTGTTTGTGTCACAGCTGGATTTATACGGAGATGCTGTCCAGCAGATGATGTCCCAGAAGGCTCAGCTGGAACAGCAAGCCCTGGTTAGACAACAAGCTCAAATGAATTCTTTTCATCAAATGCAGAAACAGCAGCAGCAGAATCAAACTCTGCCATTGCAGCCGTTCCAACTTGCATTTGGTCACCAAGGCCAAAAGCAAGGTCTTCCTGAGTTGTTACATGTCTTTCAAGAAGCCCCAACTTCTTCCAGTCCAGCATTTACTGCACAACAAAAACAGCAAGCTCTTCCCCAGCTACAACTCTTTGAAAATTTCTATCCTCAGCAGCAGCAGCAGCAACAGGCTGCCACACAAGCCTTCGGTCTGCAGCAAACAAGTTCTATAGCACAGCCTCATGTGGCAGCTGCAGCACCCCAGCATCACATGATGCCACACCAGTTTCAGCAAGCAGAGAGGAACCAGGAGCTATTCAAGGCATTAACAGAGCAGAACCAACAGACTGTGCTACCTCAGACACAGATTCCCTTTCCAAGAAGGTCACGGAGACTCTCCAAAGAAGGTGGCCTGCTGACATCTGCAGGAGAAATGTTGACTTCTAAGCAGGCAGAAGAACAACCTAGCAATTTATTTCTGCATCACTGGCAAACACATCAGCAAGAGGTCCCATTACAGCAGCCACCTGAGTCACTGGCCCCCCATAAAAGTGGCTATTTGCACCCCAGAAGATTGGATCTGGGGCAGAAGGATGTCCTGGTCAATAGTGAGCAGTGCCAGATGGAAACAGACAGGCAAGCTGCAGCCCAGAACGGTAGAGATGAGGAGAAACAGGCAGCAGCACCTGAAGAAAACACTCAGAGAACTAATGATTTTCAGAGTGTCAGAGGTGGTGTGATCCAGAGTACCCGACGGAGGCGGCGTGTTTCTCAAGAAGCCAATTTGCTGACTTTGGCCCAAAAAGCTGTTGAGCTGGCTTCTCTTCAGAATGTAAAGGTAAGGCATAGAGCCTAACCAATATAGCATGTTTTACACTACAAAATAAGGGTGAAAGGGAAGGCATTTATGTACATATGCAGGATAGGATGGTATCTTGAAGTGTGCAACAAGGGCAGCTCTGGTGTGGAGGTGTGTAAGTTCAGCTACTGTAATTCATAGATGTGGGAGAACAGAGACTAATGTAGTGAAACCACTAAGGGACAATTTTCACTAACACCAAGCATTATTTTAGCCCATGACATGAAATATAGATGTTTTCAGCTTAGATCTCAAGGTGATCAGGAATTTTGAGAGGCAAGTATAAGCAGTTTACTTGTTGGCTTTTTACCAATTTAACATTCTATTTTCTGTTAAAAGACTTAGGCTTACCTGCCAGTTTTTCAGTTTCAGCACTTAAGTATTTCTAAAATGTGCTATCTAAAAATTACATAATGCAATTTATGTGTTCAATAGTTCACAAATATTAAAAGTCTAAGAAAGCTTCACTTACACGAAAACCTATACCAGGCATGTCAAAGGCCTGTCTCATGCAGCATCCTGTTTCTAAGGATGACCTGAGGGCTATAGAATGACCAGTCTGCCTGAAGACCTCCTGTAGGACTTAAAGGGGAGGAAATTTAGTGCTGACTGATGTGGTAGTTCACTACTCCTAATCTTTTGATATCCCATCAGTCTACACTGCACAGTATATATTCCATATGGCAAGATGACAGAATGCAAAATTAAGTAGCCTGTTGGGAGACAAGGGATGGGATTTTTGGAGTTGAGTGGGGGTTTTTGGAGAGATTGTTTTTGCATGTTTTTGTAGAGTTGTGGTTTGACTAATCTTTTATTGAGTGCTTCTTAAGAGGCACACTTTTCCTTAGAAGTTCTGTTGCCGAAGGCTGATGAAATATATGTTACATGAGCTACTTCTACCTACAGTTTTGATGCCTGAGTTGCTATCCAGTCAGACAAGAAAGGGAAGGGCATTTTATTCCCTGTTTTGTTCTCATCATCCTTTTTATCCTAGTCACTGTTTTTTTCATCTTCCTTAAAGGAACATGCTGTTTGAGTGAAAGAACTAAACTAACAAACGAGCTGAATATCCATAGCCTACTCCGTCTCTTGGGCAGCAGAAAGCAAACAGTGACTTGGTTGATGCTTCAATCCTTTTTGCTCTAACTCCTGTCGAACCAGCAGATTTGATAAAGAACTGGTAGTGCATAGTAGCGTGGTGTATTTGCTCATACTTGCCAGCCATTGTGTGTTTATATTGCAGAAGGTCTGCAATTCACATTGCACTTGGATCACTAACAGAGTGTCAAGAAGAAGCAAATAGAGCATTTAGGAAAAGGTGCTGAGAGATGAAGCAAGAAATTGGCTGTTTGAAGGCACGTCTGCTTGCAGTCTGATTCATAATGTAAAGACCAGAGAAGTGTTTTGACAGATGCTCTTTTGTTCTTTGCAGTTATGCAAGCATAATGACACTAGCAGAACTCTTTATGTTTAGATCTCTTCAGGCTTTCAGGATGAGGTTTTGAAAGATGATAAAATTCTTATGAGAGGTCTGATGGATTTTACATCTTAAGGTGTTGGATATTGTGTGAGGGAGAAAAAGAAAATATGTTTGTTGAATGAGAGTGGTCTGCTTCTTTTATGAGTGTCTTTGTGATAAAAATGACCTAGAAGCCTTCTCTGGACAGGTTATCTGAAGAGTGTGTAGAAGGCCATAGAGTTAAATTATTGATTAAAGAAAATAACATTCATAATTTGAATGAGTTGTTTGAACATCCCAGTCTAGTTATGTATACCTTATGCAAAAATAATATTCTGGACAGCAATACCTGTCTACATGCAGTGTCACAACTGATGCTTTGCACCAGAGCTGCCTGTGGCTGCCTTTTTTTCAGATGATGCAAGCTTATTGCTGCCTACAGACTGCAGTAAATCCTCAGCTCTTAGTTTAATGGTTCCAGTGTCACTTGTTGTCTTCTAAAAGTACGGAAAACTTTTTTCAAATCTGAATGGTTGTCTTAAAGGGTGTCTGAATTTAAATATTCCTTTTAGGATGGAAGACAAGTTTTGGTTACCTAGCTGCTTTCCCCTGGCCCAGGGCAGGGCACCAGCTGCTACAAACAAAAGGAAAAAAAAAAAAAAAGTTTTTTTTGCAGAGTTGTAGTTCTGGGCTCGCCTCCTGCATGGACAAGCTTTGGTTTGACAGAAGTTGCCTCTCCTTGATGCAGATGATGCAGAATGATGGCAGAGGCACTTTGTGGGGAGGTGTTTTTAAAAGGCTAGTGCGGTTTCTTATCAGATCGTAGATGTGACATTGGAACAGTTCTTCCAGCTGCTGCAGTTGGGTTTTTCTGTGAATTCTAAGTTTTTTAGCAACAGCTTGAGGGATAGACAGTACCGATACCAGAATGTCTGATGGGTTTCTGTGGGTTTCCTGGAGGACTCTAGATGACTAGTTCATACCTCAGTGTTTATGCAAGAGTCTAAATGAAAGTGCCACATGTTGCACTTGTTGAAGTTATCCAGCAGCCCTCCTGCCCCAAATTCTGCAACAGGGATGCTGAGGTAGCAAAAAATCCCCTAACAGGTCTACAAATTAAGGTCCCCATCCCTTATTAAGAGACTGCTTTCTGCTTACCTCTGAGAATAATCAAACAGCTGAGAAGCTTTTTAGGGATCTGAAGCAAAAGGCTTAATTCCAAAATTAGTCATGTCCCCTCTTAGTACATGTTATGTTTGTGTGAACTTTTGTGATCAGAAAAGTTCTGGTGTGGACCAGAACATCTTTAAGGATGTCTCAACTATTTATATTAAGTTCCTACTGGTGTCTTTTCTCTATCTGTTCTGTATCTTTTACCTCTATTCAGGTCTCTTCTTCTTTTGTCTTGGAGGAATCATCTCTCCCATCACTGAGGAGGAGTCCTTTGCTAATTGCCCCCTGGTTTTGAAAATGAAAGGAACAGGGTTAACCCATCATAAACCCAGAGGAAAGTGACACTTTTGGGTGACTGGCACTTTTGAGCTGCCATAATTTCCTCCTTGAGTCAGCAAATTAGATCAGGTCTCTTGACCTACAGAGGTCTGTGTAGCACCCAGGAAGTACCTGAGGTTTTTAGATTGTTCAGATATTCACATTGTCATTACATGTTGCTGTACCCAGAAAGTGGTGGAGGCAGACTACAAAATGTACAAGAACCCCTTACTATGTAGAGTCCCTGGACTCTAGTGATGTCTGTCAGCATGATGAACATGATAAATGCCCTCCAAATCCAAAATAGGTAGTTTATGGGAAAGTACAGGAGCCTGTCACCAGCCTGAAGTGAAGGTACATCCTCAGACCTCTTATTTTCTCCTGGGGCTTATTCTGGGACGAGGAATGCACTTGTGACTTTACAGTTGTGTGTTCCATCACTGTGTAGTAGGGATGTACATCTGCAGTCTCTGTGAGGAAGCAGTCAGACTTGTAAACTGCAGGGTCTGTTCTGGGATAAGCCTTTCTGTGCACACTTAACCCAATTCTCATAAAAGATCTTGAAAGGAAGCAGTCCTGATCTTCTTGATATGGTAGATTTTATGTGCTCAGTCTTGTTACCTGGCTTATTTTGAAGAGGCAGGGGGAAAAAAAAAAAAAAAAAGAAAGAGGAAGCAAAAAGCTAGGTCTGGGTTTGGGGGGGTTTTTTGTGTGCAAGAGATTTAATAAAGATGATATCATGGTTCAGTCTTCCCTGGAGAAAAAATCCAGTATTTGAAATTAATAACCTGCAGCTTTTGATCATTACTAAAATTAAAGAGCCTTTGTTAAAAGTTATAAAGCAGGACAAAATCACATAGAAAATAAAATGTCAAAACATAGGAAGTGAAACAGTTCATAAGAATGACATGTATAGGTGTTGTAGCAGTTGAGACTACAGGCAGTCCTCAAGTAATTCTATGAAATTTTAGTAATGCTGTGAAGTTTTCCTTTTCCTCCAGTAACACTTCCAAATCCATTTCAGCTTGCAAATTGCATCAAGAAACTTGATATACATTGAAAGTGAGATGATATCTCATTTATTATGTAAGTAATACAGAACTTTTTAGGAATCTATTTTTCTTCTCAGGAACTGGATAATTCCGAGGAGAAGAAGAGTGTGCTAGTAACAGCTCCAGGACCTACTGCAGCTTCAAAAAGTGTTGTGGAATTTGCCAGTTCTTCACCAGCTCCCAAAAAAGCCCGGGAGGATAACAGCCTTGTGCCTCTTATCATTCCTGTGTCTGTGCCAGTGAGAAAAATTGACTTGCAGAGCCTTGAAAAGGAGAAGTCTGAGGACGGAAAGCTCCAGAGAGGCCAAACAAACGATCGAGCTCCTTGTGAACGGAAGCCATCTGTGATAGTCACGCGGAGGCGATCTAATCGTAATACTAACATGGAGACCTCCAGTCAGGTAGGGATGGACTAAGAAGCCAAAGATGAGCCACGTCTGTTAGATTTAATCTAAATCCAGTTTTTATCCATTAACTTCTCTATTAAAGTAGTTTGATCTCAAGGCTTGATCTTGGAATATATGTAGTCTGGAGATTTTTTTTTTATCATAATATTGCCATGTATTTGGGCATTGCTGGCTTTTCATGACCTACAGGTAATGCTAGTAAAGCCTGGCAGTGCCTCACTAAATTCACTAAACAGTGAATAAAGCCAGATGGGCAATAAGACTAGAATAATAGTCTCTCTGGGTCAGGAGTGCTTTCTTCATACATGCATAAATACCAATAAACTCTAAGTAGTGCACATATCTCTTAATGTGAATAAAATCCAAAGTGAAGATTTATTCTCATGCAGTTTAACTGAGTTTTACTGAGTTGTGAAGGTCAGTACTTGATTGTTCCCGTGCAGCGCAGTAGTGACAAGTGGGTGGGTTCATTTTTTTATTTTCCCTCTCTTCTATCCAGAAGTACAACAGAATGTTCAGATACCAGAGAAATGGCAGGCATCTGGGGAGGTTTCTCTGCATTTAAATGCTTGACCATCTAATAAAATAGTTACACTGTCTTCTGTTCTCTTACCACTATTTGATGTCACTGTGTATCTGTTTCAGGGTTCTGGTGTATCTGTACCAGGGTTCTGCTGTGCTTTTTTGTTCTCTTTTAATGCTGCCATGTAGGTTGGACCAGATGTACATGCAGTTCTTGTAAAATATAACTTCATAATCACATGAGCTAGAGCTGCTACCTAATAGTTCCTGTGTCCAGTCCATTCCATTCCCTGTGTTCTTCCTCTCACTTTCCCCTTCTGCTGATTGTTAAGACATCCTCCAACTGTCCTATCCAGATTTTGAGCTGCTGTGAAAAAATGATGTCATCTCACTGAAGTTTTTCAAACAACCTGAGGTTTTCAATTAAATTAACGATGTAATTGTTTTTCCTAATAGCATGAAGATGCTGTTCCAAAGGATGAAGCAGAGGGCTTTGTCCGAAAACCAAAGCAGCGGCCAAGACCCGAGCCACTCTTCATACCACCCAAAGCCGGCACCTTTATTGCACCACCCGTTTATTCCAACATTACCCCGTATCAGAGCCACTTACGGTCACCCGTCCGTCTGGCAGACCATCCTTCAGACAGAAACTTTGAGCTACCTCCTTACACTCCTCCACCAATCCTTAGTCCAGTGAGAGAAGGATCTGGGCTGTACTTTAATGCTATACTCTCTTCAAGCGGTCATTCGGTTCCACCTCCAATGACTCCCAAAAGTGGTCACAGAACTCTGCTTAGATCAAGTAAGTTTCATCCTAACCTTCCTTTCCTGCCTAATTTATGATTGGGAACTGTGGAGCATTAGGAGGAACATCATGCCCTTAGGAGGCGTGATTGTGTGAAACTGGAGCTTCTTGCTGGTTGTTTGGAGAGCCAGAATAGAGGAAATGCAGTGTTGCTCCATCTGGGCATGGATGCGAAGAGGCCTTCACAAGCAGCCTGCAACACCCCCTGCTGACGTTCTTGGGAATGAAATGTCAGTTCATCTCACAGATTGTCAGTATCTTGAACTGAGGGGAGGAAGGCAAGTTCCTGGCCATCTCAAACTCCGTTATTTAACCTGGGGGTACCTTTTTTGAGAGATTAAATTTGCAATCTGTGTGAAAAGTAAATCTCAGATGTGAAGCTGAGCAGTTCTTTCTTCTTGTTGCAGACAGTTCAGAAGTTACCCCTCCGATTCTTACAGTAGTGGGGGAGGCCACCCCGGTCAGCATTGAACCGTAAGTACCAATAGATTCTCTTAGCAAAAGTGCTTCTTTGCTTCCTCCTAAACCTTAAAGCTGCTCTCTGTGCAACTGATGTCTCTCTTAGAAGCATTAAAAATATTCTTATTGGTGGTTGTCCTGACATAAAATTACACCATATGATAAGTAGTGTTTGTTTGGGCAAATGTAATTCTGGTGACACTGCTTTCTATTACTGCTCATCTGTCTCTAGGCTGATTTACTGTTAGTTACCTCAAGGTGAATCTGTCCTGTGTTGTTGTATATGAGCACTTCCTTGTATGCTGCATGCTTGTTTTAGGGTGGGAAGATGACACTCCTTTAGAGGAAGGACAGAATGTAGCATGCAGAACTGGAGTTAGCTCTCACATGGACTGGTCTGATTGCAGGTGTGTTGTAGCTGCAGCACAGCTGTGAGCACCTCACTCCCCCGGGTGAGCTCAGCCTTGAAAACACTATGGCCAGTGGCATATGGGGTGTGTGCCCTGAGCTAATCAGCCTTGTTAGTCTTTAGCTGGCTGTGTGCTGGGAAACCTCAGACATATGTGGACACGGCAGCAGTAGGGAACACAGTCTGGAGATACTGAAGCTGGAATTGTGGACTTAGGCTTGGTGCCAGTCCTGCTAAACCTGAGCAGAATTGCAAATGTCTCTGCACAGCCTTTGCCAATGCTGTGGGAGTATGATCAGTTCAAGCTCAGTACTGCAGAACTACAGCAAGGTAGTTCCAGTTCATTATTTTACCTAATTAATGAACTCCTGCAAAATCTAATCATGGAGATGCATGGCATGGAAGCGCCCATATGGCATAGAAACACCCACATGGCTCTGCATCTGACTGTGCAGTCAGGAATCTCTGCTCTAACTCTGCAGCGTATCCTGTAACATTTGAGATATTTGACTCAGACTTTGCCCAGGTAAATGCAACTCTTCTTTTGCTTTTGTCCAAAATGGTTTATATTTTAAAAATGGATTGGAGCATTAGCTAACAATTTTATTTTTTCTTGCCCTTTTTCCATTCTGCCTTCTTGTTTGAAGCTCAGTTTTCTGCACTGGTGGCAGCAGCCTGTCCTGAGCAAATGTTAAAATTGTGAATGAATATTAATTGTTGTATAAATTTATTTTCAAAGTTGCCTAATTCATCTTTTTCCTGTTGGTTCATTTCACATTAATCCAGGGGAACCTCTAACAGATATTTTTTGTGTTCTTCTCAGGTCTTGATGTTTGACCTCTGGTGCAGTTGTCTTTCTTGTGTCTGTTGGCTTCAATTGCTGAAGTTAATGACATGAAGTTAATTGTGATTTTAGTTGTGTGTGAAAATTCCTAAATTTGCTGGAAATTTCAAACCATAGTAATTTAGTAGTGCAAGTTCATTTCTTTTTGCCAAAAGATAGTTACGTGCAGAGTTGTCTTTCTGTCATCTTAAGTCTCTTACTGAACAGATGCTTATGCAGGTAGATAGCTTTTAACTTTTAATGACAATAAATTAATAACCTGGTGTCATTCAGTGTTTGGCAGCACTATTGTGGTCCATAATGTAGACATATCTTCCTTAAAGAAAATATGGCAGGAAGCACTTTTTTTAAGCAGAAAAAAATTATTAATTGGCTTTGTAGTCTTGTCAGAAGTTGACTCTAACTTGTGATTACCCAGTATAGTGTTCTTAATTGCTTGTGCTTTGCCAAACCTTCTGTTAATGCTTCTCAAAAGGTTATTTAATAGCAGTGATTTGAAATAGGAAATGTGATAATGAAGCTTAAATCTTTGTGGAATGGTACAATAGCCAGCTGTTGTCACATCCGTGTGTCCTACTGGTTTTGTAGTTCAGTTGCATCAGAGTCTTGGGGGTCATTGCTGAAGTAGGCAGCTTTAAATATACCTGTGGTGCATCAGCTGTTATCTGCCTTCCCAATTCACTTCCTCAGTCCTGGATGTTGTCACACTCAGCTCCCATGGCATCCCAGGGGCACCGTTGGTGCTTACAGGCAAGAGTTCTTGATGCATTGAAATCTAGACTTCATCAGTAAAGGAGATCATCTGGTGCAAGCCCCTGCGCAGAGCAGGCCAAATTTAAGTTACTCAGGTCAACTCTTGTGGGAGAACTCTGGTTTTATTTGGGCGTTGCAGGTACAAGGTGTAATTCAGTTTTTTCCTGCCCAGAGATGTCATATTCCAAGTTTGGTTTCAAAATGAAAAGTAACTTTCAAGAAGGCTCCCATTCTTTCCCTCCATATTTTGCAGTTGTCTCTTTCCTTCTCAGAAGTGAGGTCAGAGGAGTCTGTGTCCTGAGACACGAAATCTCCCAGATTTCCCAGCGCAGTTTTTTACTGCAAAAACACCTTTTTATCTGTTTCCAGGTGACAGCAAAGTGTCAGTTTCAAGCAGTTGTTCCTTCTAGGGCAGATTATATCCATAACCCTTTCCTCCTCTGTGAAACTGCATGCCATAACAGTAAGCAAGACTAATCACAATGAGTAGAAGACTCCACATGAACATCACTCTGCAGTCCATCTCAGTGTGCTCTGAAAGGAGGGCTGGTTTACCAGGGTGGTTGTTTGGTTTTCTTTTTTTAGCAAGGTCTTCTCAAGTCTTGTATGAAATCTCTTGCTTTTCATTTTTAGTCTGGATTGTGCTTTTTCTGTCCAAGATGAATAGGACAAGTGAAGGAAAAATGGAAAATTATATGGTATTATAAACAGATTTTTGTACTTGTAAAATACCCAAAATCAAACTTTAATGTTTTCTTGGGGTTCTTTGTTCTTCATGCATGTTCTACTTTAGTGGAATGAATTTGAATTTCATTGCATTTGAAATGACATTACTTTTGAGAGCCAGATCCTGAAACAGTTATAACAAGGGGCATCTGAGATGAGACATTTTCTACTGCTTTAGTTCATCCCTGCCCACGGCTGTGATTTGAAATGTGTGATACAGTCCCTGTTGCTTTATCTTCAACAGGTATTGGAAATAGTGTTTTTGGGAAAAAAGACAGATAGTATATGGCAGCCTGCTTAAAACTTCCCTGCTTAAATCTATCATGCTTGATGCCATCTTGCCATCACCTACTGAGAGGAAGTTAGCATCAGTCTGTGCATCTAGCAGATTCTGAAGAAAGGAATCCAGGAAGGAAGCCCACCCCACTTGTTGGATTGAATGGGTGATTAAGTTGGAGCCAGTGTGTAGGGTAGTTAACTTCTGCATTGCTTTGTTTATGCATGGACTGTTCCCCTTAAGGAGATCTGAATCTGCTATACATGCAACAGAAATAGATTGCAAAATCTCTTCTTATGTGTGTTAGAAGTCAGTAATTTTCTTGATCATGGGCTTTTCCAACACGACATCTGATGATGCAGGTGCTTCATGACAATACCAAAATGAGGAATTGGGTGTAAAAGGGAATTTAGGTATTTCCTTCTTCTCCTTCCATACCCATTTCCTCCCCTTTGATACCAGAGTCTCTTAGGACTTCAAAACACCATATTGAAACAGTTGCTAGTATCTCTCTGGATTTTTTACAGGTTATGTGTTGTTTCAAGGCTTCCTCACACCTTTTCCAAACTGCTTTTCATAATAGACATGTATCTATCATTTCAAAGGATGGGAAAAGTCTGGAGGTTGGCATTTCTCAGAAGTTTTTGTTATTATTCCTTATTGCACTAGACCATGTTCTTTCTCTGGTTATTTTGCTAGTTGTGGGGGACCAAGCCAAGACTTGAGAATTATAGCAAACCTTGCTCTGGGCAAGCAGTTTTACTTTCTTCTAGTGAAGCAGCTCCAGAATTTTATAATCTTCTGGGCACTGCCTGATTTGCAGATTTGGGGTTGGTACAAAATGATCAATACAGGTTTCATCATTTTAAATTTTTGGTTTCAGTTGTTAGAAAGAATACCTAGAAGTCTCCAGCTCATGTCAAGGTCGTAAAGGACCAAATTTTGATCCTGCTTTGAGTGGGAGGTTGGACCAGATGGCAATGCTTAGGTTGGAAAGGACTTTTGGAGACTCTGGTTCAGTTGTTGGCTGACAAAGTGTTAATACTAGAACATGCTCACTATCTTATGCCTGAGGAGCAAGCTTGCCCTAAGAAGACCCTGTATGAGAGCCTCTCAAAAAGTGTTGATTATTGGAAGCTATTAACTGTTCTTTGAGCAGCTATTAGGGGATGCTAATTTAAATACAGTTTCAACCCATGCTGATAAAAAAATAGGAACTGGTAATAGATGTAAAACCTCTCAACTTCTGAGTTATTTGTGTAACCTACAACACTGTTGCTGTTATATGCGAGAGCCTGTATTTATATATGCTTTTTTTCTTTGTTTGGTTCTTCATTATTGTTTCTAGCAGAGATGGAGACTTCCTGGATGTTGTAAAGATGGCCTGAATGTAATTTTTTTGCTTCTCTGCAGGCGGATAAATGTAGGAACTCGCTTTCAAGCAGAAATCCCATCACTCCAAGACAGATCTCTGGCAGAGGCTGATGAACATAAAGCAGAGCTGGTGTGGCAGCCATGGGGTGATTTGGAAACCAATAAAGTCACCCAAAAGAATGGTAAGAAGGTGAAAGGCTGTTAAAGAGGACAGAGTTGTCACAGTGGTTGTAGGGGTAACCACATAACTACTACTTAACTACTGTAAACTCCATTAAAAATCTTTCAGAGCTGCCATTCAAGTGGCACGTTTGAGTGATCTTGAAAACCATTTTAGGAGCAAAACCTGTTTGTCAGATTGCATGTATGGGGCCAAGGGGAGGTTGGGGGGATTCGTTCTTTAAATCGTGAAAAAACGGACCATTGCTTCTGTCAGGCCAAGAGCAGCCTTTTGCTCAGTGAAGCTTTGTTGGTTTTGTTAACATTTGAAAACCACACACACTCAACTCCTGTATTTTTGAGGGATGTTCTCAAATTGTAGGCAGAAGTCAGGATGAGGAAGCAAGAGTTGTGGTGGCTAGTAGCAGACTTGGGGAGCTGTCTGCTTCTGTTGCACGTGGGTTGTGGCCTGTATAAATCCTGAAGGGAAGAGGAGGTGGGCAAGCTTGGAAGAAATATTTTGAATGAGAAAGAAAAAAGGGTTTTGTGAAATGGCAATTCACAATATAAGGGTGAATTCAAGAAATGTCTGAGGTGAAGGGAGGTGGGAAGACATTAGAGGAGGGAGGAGATTTGCAAGAAACTCTGTGTGTAAATAGTGCTGCATGACCTTGTAGTGTAATGAGTGCTGGGGTCCAAATTTGACCCAGATAAATTTGCAAGGACATTCAGCTTCTCTGAGTTTTACTTTCTGTTTACTTTCTGTTTTGTGTATTCCTCCTTCAAAAGAGGTAATTAATCATGTAAATCCTGTAGGAAACTTCATTTTAGTCTTCTTTTCTGGTTTTTTTTGGTACCCTGGTGGAAACAGTGGAAAACCTGCTAGCTGCTGCCTGTTCAAGCATTTTTCCTGGGGCTGGAACCAACCAAGAGCTGGCATTGCATTTCTTACATGAAGAAAAGGGAAGCATTCTGGTAAGTCTGCTCAGCTGTTCACCTCAATGTGGTCAAAGATGTTAAAGAACGTCAAGTAAGCTCCTATTCCTGCAAGGAGAGCCTTGCAAATTCCTTTCACTACATCTGGTTCCCACTGTTTGGTGTCCCTTGTATGTCCCTAAAATGGGTTCTGACCGATGTACAGTGCCATGTGCAGTTACTGTCTTTTATATTTCCAAGTTGGACGTGTTTGGCTTTTTGACAAACACACTGAGTCTATCAGGACAAGGGAACCAAGACTGCTAAAGGAATCTTAGATATCTTCCTGGAGAGGTTACTATGTAGAAAGGAAGAATAAGAGGCTGGGGCTGAAAGCTGAGTCAGAGGGCAGTGTCCTGCATCTCTTTGTTTTGGTAGATCCATTTGACTTCTCTGTCTGTGTCTGTAGAACAGCTGTGCAGCTAATTTTATATCAGTATTGTAAGACATGATACACTTTTATTATTGCCCTTTGACACACCTGGGAGGTAATATCAAAGAGCAGAGAAGAGCAAACAGCAAAGCTTTGTCATCCTTTTGTAGTTCTATGACTGATTTAACCTGGCATAAATCAACCCTGTGGTCAGGAGTATCCCACACTTTTGCCTGTCTGCTTGTTTCCCATCCTCTGGCACTGACACTTGTGAGGCTGCATGGACTTGCATTGGAGAAGAGATCAAACAGAAAGTAGTTTTTATGTGTATGTGTTAGGTTTCTGCCAGCCCATCGTTGTGAATGCTGTTGTTGGCATTAGGGAGGAGCAGAACTGCCTCTGGCAGCAGGAGCTCATTGTTCAGGTGGCTTAAACTGCCAGTGGAAGCACAATTCCATGGTCTCCTTCCTACAGAATTTGAAAGCTTTTCTGGTTTAAATGAAAACGAAAAAGCAGCTTGAGAGGTGGAGTTTTTGTGTGTGTTGTCTTTCAGTGACATGACTGCTGTTCTATTTTGAAATATTGCTTACTCAGGTGAGATCAGATTACAATTACTTGGATGTGTAAGACAGGTATCATTTAGGGCAGCATTTTTGGATGTGTGTGTAATAGGCCTTTGGTTAATGAGAGGAAACTGATGCAAGGTCTCTATCTATGGAATTAACTCTCTCCCAGTACCCTGGTGGTTGTGTCAATTCACAGATGTGAAGAGGTGCCAAGAGTGCACCACTTGCCTGTGGTACCCAAGATTAGGTGGGTACTCAAGAATGTGGTTTTTAAAGTTGTCCCAGGTGGTAACTTGTGCTCTGGTTCTTTTCTGTTAGCCTGCCACAGAAAAGAGGGGATGAACAATTGCCTGATCTTTGTTTTTAATACCCCAAACATTAAATTAATTATGTTTACTTGTGTTTATCCAAGGGAGCTCTGACCAAACTGCTGTTGAAGAAGCCAGTGCGACCACCTACCCATCCTTTGGCAGATTATCACTACACAGGTTTGTTAACCAGAACAACTCTGTGCTGCCTGCTTACCATACAGGGATTTTTCTATCCTTTTCTGACTTTTGGGGTACTCTGTTACATTACAAGAAGATTAAAAAAGCAGTCCTCTCTTGTAACTCAAATGATGGCTTGCCAGAAATTTTGCTTGTGCTAATTATGACACTTTAAATGTAAGAAACACTTCATCCTTCTGAACATGGTCATGTGTATTGGGATAGGTATGAGTTCTGATTTTCTTTATGGGAAAAGGGAAGGTAATCCCTTGCACTAAGCTACAGAGAATGTAGAAAGATGGCCAGTATGTACAAGAAAGGCTGTGGTAACCTTAGAAACATAGCCTCTCTGGTATGAGTTTCCAGGGTGGAGTTAAGCAGGGGTTTTATGGGGAATAGTTTTCAAGCTTGCTGAAGAAGCCTCAAGGAACTATGTTAGTGTTTCTGCAAAATTTAAATGCCATGAACTGCCTTTGTAGTCTTTCACCTAATTAGAAAATAGTCAACTGTGTGACACTGACTTCAGTGATCTGGAGTGACCCAGGTCACCTGAAAGACCTGATGTAAAGTGCTAGAGAGACATCTAATAGCTGGTGCCACAAAGCATAAAAATTATATTTCTTCATTATTACACATTCCTACTGTAGTTGTTGGCAAATATTACTTGAATAATATCTATAAGGAAGGAGGGGATTCAAAAATGTGTTTATTATTAAAGGCAAGGAATATTTGAGGAATACTGGAGATGTAGTGAATCTTTAAGTACAGATTGCTGCTGAAAGAGGAGATCCTGTTCTCCTGCCCAACCATTTCTCTACTATGAAATCTTATGACTGGGCAAAGTATGTCACTTCACCTTGCTTGGGCAACATCTTAGTTCATCTAATTGAGTGGTTTTTGCAGCTGAGTTAACCCATGGTTATGAGCACTAGATCTAACACAAAGGAAATGTTGAGAGGAGGGCTGAGGTGGGGCAGTAAAGGAGGAGTTAACTGCAGTCTCAGTTTTGCTGCAGGTTTGAGGAGAGGCTGCCCCCTCACATGTGTGTATTGGTCTTATTTAAGGCAGACATGAAGAAAAGGTATGTAGAAGAGTAAACATCTGAAATTTTATGGGCTTCCATTACAACTTACTTTTACTTACAGGATCAGACAAGTGGAAGGTTGCCGAAAAAAAACTATTCAACAAAGGCATTGCAATCTACAAGAAGGATTTTTTCTTGGTCCAAAAGCTTGTAAGTTATATTTGTTTGTTTGTTTGTTGATTTTTACATGTTTGTTGAACATTAAATACAGGAAGTTCAATCTTGATTTTTCTGAAATTTCAGTTTTAAGCATTAGGTTCTGCACTCAAAAGATTTCAGAAAAATGTCAGCATCCAGCACAGCATAAAATCTCAGCAGAAATCTAGAGCAATAATGTTGGTTTTGCTGTTGTTGTTTACGTAACCCTGGTACTTAAACTGCATTACTTTCATTAGTCCATGCTGCAGATATCTCCTCTGCAGAACTCATTTATAGAGCACTGGCAATGTTTGGCTTAAGTGGCTTGCTGATAAAACTAAAAAGAAACACATCTTTGCCAGTGATGGAGAGGACCAAAGAAGGATGTGAGAATGATGCATCCTTTAGATCTCTCTTTCCAGTGTTATAACAATGGTAGTAAAAATAATCACTCCTGTATTTTGATGAGGTATGACATGTCAGCAAGGCAGAAATCACTGAAGGAGAGTGCAAAACCAGGAGCTGCAAACATATTTACTGACTAAATTCCCCAAAGGCATTTAAATGGCAAAAGCTCAAAAGCTAAGAATATATTCCAAACTTTTCAGAAAAATCACTGATGCAGAATATGTAGATGATCACAAGTCTGTGCTGATAATTGTCTACCACCATATGCCTACAAAATGCACGTGGTCAAAACAGGAAAGGGCTGCAAACCTTCACTTCCATTTTTGGATTGGTATTCTGGTCTGGTCTTCTCTGAAGTGCTGCTGCAAAACAAAGCTCCCCCATAAAACTGAGAGGCTGCTGTCAAGCCTGATAGCTCAGCTGGAACATTTCAGAGGCTGAGAGGTGGATTAAACTTACAAAGTTCCAGCTTCTGTCACCTTTACATTAACCAGCTTTTCTTCAGAAAGTTTGTCCTCTGGTTCTGAGTGAATAACAATGACAGAAGGGGATAGGCTGCGGGATGAGGCAGACAGGCAAATATGACACAGAGGAGGCTTGAACAGCAGCTGTGGTGGAATGGAGACTACTAAGGAAAGAAAATACAAAGTGTATTTATTGCATATCTACTAATTATTTATGTTTATAAGTCTTTTTAAAATTGTGTAATCCATTGGACTTTCATGTTTTTTAAACAACAGATAAAAACCAAAACAGTGGCTCAGTGTGTGGAATTCTACTACACATACAAGAAACAGGTGAAAATTGGTCGGAATGGGACCTTAATCTTTGGGGACATTGATGGTGCTAATGAGAGATCCATGAAAGATGAAGCTGAAGTTGACATCAAGGTAAGCAATTTCCTAAATTTCTCACCTCTTCTGGGCTGTGGTTTGAAGTCTTGTGTGTTGTCTCATTTACTGGTCAAATCAAAAGCACAAACAATCTGGCTTCTCCACAGGAGTCCAGACTCACAAATCTGTGAGTCATGTAATGTCATTTACTTACAGACAACAAAATTAACAGTTCTTTTATCTTCTGGCGAAGAGTTCCCATAGGTTTGCACGCGTTCTTCCTCTCAGAAGGGACATCTTCAGTGAGGAACAGGGGCATGTGGAGGAGGAGGAAGAAGAAGAGGAAGAAGAGGAGGCAGAGGAAGGGTTTGATAACAGAAAGAGGAGTGCCAATGCTCTGAAAGATGAACAGACACTACAGGATGGGGTAATAGTAAGTGCTGCATTGTGCATGTTGTGCTGTCTGTGCCACCTTCACTCTGCAAATAGTTCAGAAAACAGGCGGGCGGTTCCAGATGCAAAAAGTTTCCATCTCTAACTATTTCTGGAGCACGAGATTGGGCTGAGGTAACTCAGTGTTACTATCAGTCAGACTGTGTGCTGTGATGGGAGGTCTGGGATGCGTAAGGTGGAAAAATGCAATGTGTTCTTTGTGGCTGGTGCACACAGAGGGCCATAATGAGAAATGTCCTTAAAATAGCCTGAAGATTTTCTCATTAAATAAAACCTTTGTCTGGAATGAGTGAAGCACAGGAGCTCAACCACTGTCTTCCTTCTGATGATGGGTTGAAGTGTCAGTTTGCCTCAACTCTTCTCCTCTTTGCAAAGGCCAGCGACACGAATATGAGGAGTCATGAGGCAGCTCTCACAGGCAGAATTGGGAGGAAGCCAAGGGAGACAACAGTGAAGCCTCGAAAGCCTATTACTGCTCCAGTGCAGAGGAAGAAGAGGAAACAGAAGATAAAATCAGATGCTACCAGTAAAACACAAAACACAGAAAACACATTTCCATGTAAAAAATGTGGCAGGTAAGACCAACTCTGCTTCCAGCAATAGTCTGTGGAAACTTTTTTCTCAAATGAGCTTTCTGTCTTTCTATATAGGCCACAGACATTGGCAATAATTTTCATGAATTATTGCCCTACTAATACTTGCAGATTAAGGCTTGTTTTTCTTCAAATGGCATGAGATACCACCTGCATTGCAACTGTGTACAGTATTTGGTGTTAAGCTACACTTTCAATAGTATAGACTTCAGAACAGTGGTGTAGAAACGTGACACTACCATTGTTACAGCAGCAGCT
Source organism: Hylia prasina (assembly GCA_013397195.1). Classification (NCBI taxonomy): domain Eukaryota; kingdom Metazoa; phylum Chordata; class Aves; order Passeriformes; family Sylviidae; genus Hylia; species Hylia prasina. The sequence continues at coordinate 101,711 of VYXD01005089.1, forward strand.
ATTAGGCCAGTAGGTACATAGCTCATCTGGTTAAATTTGCAGCTGTCTTTGGTGCATGTCAAATAGATTTGTATTTCCTCACACAGTTTCAGTAGTTTTTGTAGGTTTGTTGCCAACAGAATCATAACTGTCAAGAAAATTCAGTTCCCTAAGTAAGTTGCTTACTCTTAAAACAACAGGACAAGCAGACAAGGATTCTTAATGGTGTTTGAGCTTCACTTGTGGCACTGGATGCAAAATCCAAATAGTTAATGGTGGAGGGTGGAGGAGCAGATCACCGAAATGCAGAGTCAGAAGGAGAAAGCTCAAGCATTTTGAGCTCTGTGGACAGGGCTCAGGAATGGCATTGGGCCATCATTTGCCTCCATGCTTATTGTTGCAGCACAGGGGTACGCCTGAAAACCAGGGCCATGTTGTGTTAAGCAGCACATGCATGATTCAGATACCACCACAGCCCCTCTGAATTCAGAGCTGAATGAGAAATGGCCACAGTAAGAAATGAAGCAAGTGGTTTAAGGGTGCTCAGGATCTCCTTGCACCTTGCCCTGGCACATGCCGAGCGGTGTTTGCTGTAGGTGCTCTATGGCAGTGCCAGCGGGAGTTCCGGAGCTGAAGCTCACGAACTTGAGGCCGGAGCAGCAGCAGCTCTCCTGGAAAAGTGTTGAAGGAGGCCATAGGAGAGGCCAATGCTAATGTACATGTGTGCCTTCCTCAGGGTGTTCTACAAGGTGAAGAGCCGCAGTGCTCACATGAAGAGCCATGCGGAGCAGGAGAAGAAGGCGGCGGCGCTGAAGCAGCAAGAGAAGGAGGCGGCGGCAGCAGCTGCCCGCAGCCAGGCCCAGCAGGAAGAGAGCAGTGACAGTGGGAGCAGCAGCAGCGGGAGCAGCAGCAGCAGCTCGGATGAAGACGGGGAAATATAGCAGCAGACCGAAGTGGAGGGAGTAGCAAGGCTGGACCCAACCTCCCTCTCGGTGGTCTCACATTTTTTTGCTTGCACTTTTCTTACCTGAACCATCAGGTTTTGGTTTCAGTGCTGCCATTTCCTCATGCCACGTGTTCCACTTCACCTTGTCAGTACTGAATGGTGGATAACAAGATTTGTTTCAACTTGGATTTTTTTTTTTTTAAAAGACTAATAAGATTTCTATTCTATTTATAATGATATCTGAGGTACATGATAGAACAATGTCACCCACAGTGGAAGTAAGTTCTCTCAGGTCAGTCAGACCTTTCTTTTGGTTCTTGTCAGCAATCGTGGTAGTGGGACTCTTGGATATAAAAGTTTCCAGACTGGAGCAAGAAAATGAAGCTCTACTCTGAGCTAAGTGTATCCAGTTACTGTGACACTGGTGATTTCTAGTTGTTTCCTTTCTCAGCGAGTTTTTCCTTTTATGCTTTCCTGCCTTTCTTTCTGAGCAGTTATTCAGGCAGACAACAAGTTTTGTGGAAAGATGGTGTGCACTTTTTACCTCTGTTTCACTAAAATGAAAAGTGTGGTGAGCAAGACACTCTTCTTCCTTATGAGGGTAAATTTTATTTTTCAAACAGAACCTGAAATCAGTTATCTTATGGCATTGAGAATGTAGCAATGGATATAAAAATATCCTGTGGGATTAGAGTAGCCACAGGCCTTGCAGGTTGTCTCATCTTGGAAAACAAAATAGTCAGCCTTTGATTAACTTAAAGGAGTGTGGGCTTCACAAGTGCAATTTGAAATGAAAACTCCTGGATTTGAATTTACATAAATGGGAACAAGTTTATTTAGTGCAAATGAACCCAGATCTTCTTATGTGCTGGATTGTGTGCACCTCAGAAATGGGAGGAATGGACTCGCATGTCCAGCAGTGATCCCTCTGTGAAATGTTATTACCTCTCAATATTCTCTTCTCTCTTGTAGCAGCCCTCATTTACTCCTTGAAATTGCCATCATCAAGCTTTTATGGCGGGGCCCTAGTTTCCCAGACAGTTGCTGTCAGACAGTATGTACAGGAGAAGCTTGTCACCTATTTGCACACCACTGGCTGGGCACTGCTGCCTGCTGGCTTGTCCTGTTAGGAGCTTTGCTTTTTGCTGAAAGGCTGACTCTTCCTTCAGAACTGACACAAACTAGTAGCCCAAAAAGTCTAGCCACCAAAAGCTGCTGGTAAAAGAGAGTTAAGAAGAAGTGGCCCAGGTGGCAGATGTTAGGTTTGCACAGGATTCTTCTGGACATCTTTATAGCCCACATTTGTCATTATTTGTAAGGATGCAGAGAATACTTGTGGTTCATGGCCAGCTGGTGCCATCCTGGCTGCCCAACTCCCTCCCTCCATCCAGTCCTTAGGAGCAGCACTGATCCCCAGCTTCTTCACTGTGTTATACCAGACCGTACTGAAGGAGCTGATCACTCCTGCCTTCCCCAGCAGGGATCCAAGAGATGTGGCTGTATGTGAACTACAGAGTGTGCCTGACTGGCACATTTGTTTTTTTTAAAATCTTGACCCTTCCAGCTGCTGGTTCCTGGTTAACTATAGAAAGAGGCTGTAACTCCAGCATGTCATCTGTCAGTCTTCTTGCCCTGTAGTTTTATGCAACCGTGACGGCTTCACTCTTTTGTTTGAGAGATTGTGTATTGTACAACATTTGCTTTGACATATCTATGCTTTTGCATAGAATCATTTCTCCGAACAGCAGAAACAATTACTACTCTTACAAATTCAGGAGGAACATCATTAAGGACTGCACTCTTTGCAAAGTTGACACTTTCACCTGTAAGTGGTCAATTTTCTGTCAAGATTATATTTTTCATTCTTATCAAAACTGGGGTTCCTTTCAGCATTTGGATGACTGTTCCATGTTCCTGCATTGAATGGATCTTGTTGACTAACCAAGAAGCACATGGCACATCATGAACCATTAAAATCATTCAAAAACTGCAAAGAACTAAAAACTGCTTCTTTAAAAAGAAGCTTAGGCAAATTAGTCTTCCTCTTAGGGATTTCATTGTTGATTTTTATCTTTTTAATTTTATAAATTGGAGAAAATGCTTGTCTGCCATTATCTTAGGGCTCTTGGAGGAAACAGAAGCTTTAGCACCCTGTGTCAGGAGGAACAGTAGGTGAAGCAACTGCAAGCATTATTACAGTCTTCCAAAGGCCAGATCTTTCACTGATTATCCCTATTTTAGGAAACTGATATAATTTTTCCTCTTGTCAAGGACAAACCATTGAGGTGCTGATTAGAACAAAGCAGAGATTTTCTTACTTGCATAAAAATGTTGTGTATATTATGTGCTGATTCCAGTACTGGTTGTCTCCCACCCTGCTGTAGTATAAGTAGAACAGAACAGGAGAACTGGACACAGTCTGTCACTGGAAGAAAATCAGAAAAGGGCTTTTTCTGAGGATAACAGCTGTGGGTTAGCAGGGCTGACCACAATCAGGTAAATGTGCCAAGTAAGTGGCATGAGTTGGAATGAGTATGTTTCTGAGCATACTTCCAAATTGCTAGTAGCCACCAGAAGCTTCTTTTGTGGCATGGTAATAAGGGGAACAGCTCCTCCAAGTGTCATCTTAAAAGACAAACAAGCAAACCAAGCCTTCTATCCAGTGGCTTACAGCAGGAGTTTGGAATTGATCCTGCATTTGAATTAGAACTTGCCTACTAGCAAAAGTTGACAGAGAATTGTTTTTTAAAAAAAGAACCAAACCAAAACCTAAGCAGCCAACCCCCAATTTCTGTGGACAAAGCATTTAAATGGAATTTATCTAATCTGGAACGAGTTATGTTCCTACTCTTTGTGAGGGAAAAATAATTTGAGTGGCTCTTTACTGCAGCACAGCGTTATGTTAAGTTCATTATTCCAGTTAAGATTTAAAAAAACTCCACCCCAAACAAACAAAATTCTTGTCAATGTTCTGTTGATTTGTCTGTTTTAAAACTCCATGCTCATCATTTTCCATCGTTTAAAGGCCTATTGATTGATCCCCATTTAGTGTAAGGGTTTGCTGCTAATTTAGGAAACAGGCAGCAGAACGTCGTTAATTTGAACAAGGTGTCTCTTGGCTTTAGTTCTTTTATATGGGAACAAATGTTTCTAGAATGCAATTCTGTAAATGTGTACTGATAGATTTTACAGTGCAAGATCAGGCTTCAGGTGGTCATGTACCCCATAGTCAGATGGCTGCATTTCAAATCATTACCTACTTGAGTCTTGATGCCAGCACTGGGCATCACAGAGATGCAGGGACACGTTTGCCCTGATCACGTGCTTCTGCCTGTGCTTCTGCCTGCCCTTTACAGATAGATTCAGTCTTTCAGGTTTGTGATCTGCATGGGATAGCATCTGAGTTTTGTAAGACTGTGTGTGTATGTAATTACTACATAGATGCATGCACTTGTGATGCATATCTGATATAGCTGCAGGTGTTTTGCAGTGTAGCTGCAAGAACCGCTCTGCATTTTAATTTATTTGATGTTTGTTCTTTTACTGATACAGGTGATGGTATCAGAGAAAACTTGGCTCTGTAAGTTGAAGGCCTACAGAATTTCACTCAGCTGTGCAGGACCAGGACCATGGCATTTTGCTGGCTAGAAACAGGTAGAGATGTAGCTGCTTAAAGGCAGGGCAGAGGTAGAAATTCAAAAGCTTAAAGGTAACTCATCTGTTAAACCCATTGTAGACAAAGTCCAAAATAACTAAAAACACTCTCTAATTTATCAGATTGAAGCTTTTGGTCATTTTTATCATTGCAACAAGCTTCGATTAAAATCAACACTTTTCAAAAAAAAGTGTTTCTTAAATCACAAACGTGATCTTTCTCACTCTCAGCAGTTACACACTTGTTAATTCTCTTTCAGGCAGCAGACTAGAAGGTTCCTACAGATACATATTGTATTTTAAAGAAATGAGAGTAGGAAGGACTATAGCCATAGGAGTCTTGTCTGCTTCATACAATGGCACATTTAGTCCAATGCTTACCAAAAACCTCATTCAAATACACATTTTCCCACACAAACTTTCTCCCTGCTTTACATTCTGATGTATGTCTGGAAGTTTATAAAGCTTTAAAGAGACAGAGAAGCGAGTGTACAAGTCATGGTTTTTTTCTGGGGGGTGAGTTTCTATGTAAATTCGTCGCTTGGGTTCAGCTGCTTTACTTCCCCTCCCTCTCTCCCGTGTCATGTTAGAAAGATACACACTTTGAATCCCAAGCTGTCTAAGGATCTTTCTTTCCAAGACCAAGATTCCATGGACAGCTGAGCCTGAAAAAACCCTTAACTTCTCCAGATTAGAAGACAACATATATTTTTATAGAAATGTAATTGTGTATTTTAAAAACGTTTCCTGCAGCTTCTCCACATGTATTTTTCCTCTTGTAGTTCAGATTTGATATAAACTTTTTTTGTGTTCATTCTTTTTATGTTCTGTTTTTAAATTTGTAGTCAAAGCTTTGGTGTACTGTACAGGAGCAGTCAGCCTTTGTAATTACTGTATAAATGCTTTATAATAAAGTATATTACTTTTATTTTAACAAGTGAGCAGACACTTCCTTTTGTGTGTCTGCTGCCTAGGGCACCTTTTAAAAGACTGTTACATGTTTAAAATGTACATATATAAATATATTTACCTGTTGCTGTACAGTTGTGATAGACTGGACTGAATTTATTTTTTGTGTGCTTTTTTATAAAATATTAATACACTAAAGGAAATCTTGCAGATGTGATTGTAATGTACTATGTAACTTATTTACTTAATATCTTCTATATATCTAAAACCCCTTTTATTAAATGAGGTTTAAAAAATAGTTTCTTAGCTGAGTTTTTTGATGGTATGAGGGGGTGGCTGGGGGCTTGTGCAGGCTGTGATGCACAGGAGGCTGTCTTGAGTCCTTCTGGCTGCTCTGCTCTCTCTTTGTACTCCCCTGTGTTTTCCACAGCAGCCCTCGAGGCTGTTTCTCACCTCTCCCAAGACACAAGTCTGCCCTCTGTTCTATGTCTTACATCCAAGAAAGTAACTGGCATGTGCAGCTGTAGGAGACCAGAGAAATCTGCAGCTCCACTGCTTTACAGAAGTGTTGATGGAATGTGTGTCCCACTCCAAGCCAAGCACCCTCGCAGAAAGAGAAACAACCTTGACAGTGTGCTGGGGATTCCTGGGGAATAGTTCTAGGTCTGCTGCGCTGGAAATAAGGCTGGTGTGATTCTGACACTACCTGAAACAACTACAAAAACCATGGGCAAGGCAAAGGATCATGGAGTAACCGAGTACCTGACAGGCCTCAGATGTGAATTCTGGGATGGCTTCAGTTGTAGATCATACTGTATCACACTTTTCAGTGACAAAGTTTGAAAAAACTTCTAGTAAATACTGTCTTAAAGGCACTTACCTGTTACCTGAATCTAAGGCAGGGGGTTTAATAGGTTTTGTTATACAACACATGTTTAGTTTCTTCTGGCAGCAGTTGAATCTCTTGCTGTGGATTTTAAATACGCTTCCATCTATCCTCAAAACATCTTCCTTCTGTTTTGGTATTTTACCTTTTGGTTAACTAGGCTACACAGGTGTTCTCACACCTATGGGCATGATGTCTTTAAAAGCTACAAATGCTACATAAAGCAGATGGCAGAAATGTGTGTCAGTCCCTGACTGGTCTCCTGTGAGATTGCACTTAGGATCTAAGGCAGCACACCTGTTAGTTTATGCTGACCTTTTCATTTCAGTATTTTTGGCAAAGCTGGCAAGAGAAAGACTCCATCCAAGATATGAAAACACTAATTTTTTTCAGCTCAGTGTAGAAGTCCTTGCTTTAGTTTAGTCCTGTGCCTGTGGCAGTTGATCAGCAATAGCATTTGGAGAAAAGAGTATTATGCTTGATGTTTGAAGAGACAGGGAACACTGAAGCCTTCACCTGAGATAATGGACCAGGACTTAAAGGCTTTAAGTCATGGATTTGTTCCCTGTCAAAGCCAGCTGGCACTAGTGCTGAAGTTGAGTACTTTGCACTAAATCTGAGGCTGTGCAAACAAACCGTGGACAATCAAAAAACCCACACATTTTGAGCAATTTGGGTTCTATCTTTTTTAACTGCTGGACCTAAGCCCAAGCTTCTGGAAGTTATTTCAGGTACTGAAAGAAACCTTATAAAACATTTTAGTGATGACTAAGCATTGAGTTAGTGGTACTGTGAGGAGTTCTGCAGTAACTCCCTCTGTGTTTTCTAAATAGCATTACAACCATCACTGTAGGATGCTGCTCTTGTCATTACTGAGACCTACTGCTGTGGGCTGTGGGGTAGGAAGAGTGTTCTTTATATCAGAGTTCTGAAATTACATTTCAGTGACATGGTCTACTGAAGGCTGAAGTTTGTGTTAGAGAAGCTTATGAATCAGTTAGTCTTCCCCGTCTGGCTTTAATGGAACAGATTGCATATTACTGTTAACAGAATTTAAATTCAAAGTGAGTTAGTGATTTCGTACTGAAGAAAGACCAGCCATTTCTCTAACTTTTTTCCACATATAACAGTAGTAGACTTTTCTCTTAGGACCTAAGAACAAGTTCTGACATCCAGTGTCTTAAAAGATTGAAAAATACTTATGTATGAGATGACAACAATCACAATATATAAGCATTTTTAAAGCCTTACATTATTTTCTATTCTAAAATATAGAGGCAATAAGGAACGGCATTTACATGTTATCATACTATAAATACATTGCTTCTTGAGCAGCTAAGAAAGTTTAATGAGAAAATTTAGTTTCCAAATACTCTTCACAAGCTGAACTATTCCATTACACATCAGCCAAAGACATTTATATAAAATAAGGTTATATTATTTTTGAACAAGTTGCACAGAATAACATTTATAAACATAGGCCTAAATAATTTAAACACAGCAAATTTAACAGTTTGTCATGCTACAAAATTACTGTATATGAAAGATTGCCAAAGGGGATGTTAAAAGTGCTCTCTTGCTTGTTAGTTTTTCTAGATGAGCCTACTTCTAGTGTAACCTGAGTCGTCTGCTGGTTCTCAGGTCTCTTCTGTCATTTTTCCAACAGTTCTCAATAATCACTGCATACATCAGTCAGCTCTTTGAAGACAGGTGAGTGTGCCAACAAGCAAGCAAAAAACCTAGCTAGTTCCTACCACTAATGTAATTTTAGGATATTTCTCTAAGGAATAAAGTGGATGCTAATCCTCTGTAACTTCACTGGGAAAAGCAGAATTCCACATGGCTTGCACATTTTACATGGGTGCTCTTTTCATCCATGAGTAATAGTGTGCTTATTATTGACTGGGTGTGGTGTGATAGGGAACAGCAGAGTGTACAGGTGAAAGCCAGCCTTTCCAGCATCTCACTCCAATGTCCCTGTGGGTGCACAGGCCAAGGTGTCACTCACCTTATACATAACATTGTGTAGCACCATCAGTATGAAAACCAGCTGGTTTAATTCTACCACCTCTCTATGTCTTCTACCACATCCAGTGCCTAATTTTAAAGTGCAAATTTAAAAATTTAGGGAAACTTTACTTCGGAGGAGAGAAAGTTTGGGGGGTGTGGGGGGGTTTTTGTTGGGGTTTTTTTTGGTGGTTTTTTTGTTGTTGTCCTTGAGAGTTGACTCATTAGGCAAAGCAAGGTAAAGTGAAGCTATGAGCTTTGAGACAAAGCAACTCCTGACAAACAAAAGCCACAGTCAATTCTTTTCTTACTCTTGTTTCAATGAGACTGACACATAGTTTTTATCAGAAGGATTTTAAATTACATGCTAAGACTGGATGCTCCCTTCAATAATGATTTTTTTCCCTTTTTTGTTGGTATTTATAATGCAGCTTCCAAAGAAGAGAGCTAGAGAATTTGTGCCATTTCATCTGTGGAAAGCACCAATACCATTGGGCCACATAAACCACCCAGCTCTACCACAACCTACAATAGTTTTGGACTGATTCCCATAGGTGTAGCCTCTACTGATCACTTACAAGAGCCAGGATCTGCTCTTATCCCTCACAACTCATCAAGGGGTCTGTGTTTCACTTCAATCATTACAACATAGTCAGAACACTCTCTGTTCCACTCTCAGAATGCCCCAGTATTGCCAAAGTGTAGAGTATTTGCTGTATCTAACATCACCTTCAGAAATGTACAGACTTAGGCCATATTTAAAGAATCAACCAGCAGGATTACCTGGTACTGGATGGTGCTTATCACTCCCTTTTCCTTCTGTCACAATCATGTGTGGAGCTATCCCAGCCATACCCACCACTCTTGCAGCTGTGCTAGGAGGGACCAAGTCCACAGCTTCTGCAACTTTTCTTTGTGGCCAAGCACTAGGAGAAGAGCACCACGTGGTTTATTCTCAAAATATCTCCAAACAGAGAGATGAATTTGGCATTTCTGCTTGTTGGGAACATTCAGAGTCAAGTTTTAAGTCAGTCAAGCTCTGGATCACAAGTCACCCTTTAGCTACACTAGTCAAGGGCACAGCCAACCCCCCTGTGGGTCCCCCAGCAGATGGGGCCAGCAGGGCCTTATTGTGCCAGGGGCTCTGTTACTGCCCAGGCACTCCCACCTTGCCAAGAGTGTTTGGCTGCAAGTGAAGAGTGGCTTGGCTTCAAAACACCTGTGAAATGACTGCTGACTGTAGACACTCCTCCGTGATGCTGCTTGGTCAATGCTCCTTTTACTCATGATAAAGCTAGGAGAATATTTCTAAAGAAATAACAAATGAAACTGAAGTTGTCTAAATCCAGTGAACTAGCCAACATAGTTTCTGGTGAAGAGAACAGCTGCCTGGAAATAGTTTGTGCTGGGAAGAATGTTCACCCAGAGTTCTTGCCATTGTGCTCTTGACCTTACTTTTAGTAACAGATCCAAATCAAACTCAAACCTCTTCAGCAAATGCCAACTTAAACAGGAATGCTTTAGAATTCCTCTAATAATCACAGATTAAGTAGCATATATTGAAACTAAACTGTGATTGTCTTGTAATCATTTACTTCACAGTGTTCACTTAGAAACTGATTAGAAAGAATTGCCTACTGCAATTATACCTGGAGCTTGAGATCAGTACCAGTCTCTCCTGGGCCAATTCTACCATTTCGTCTCTGAACTTGACTTTCAACTCCTGCCACACCTTCATGAACAAAATAATTAAGAGTGGCATTCTGCTCCCATTCCTTCTATGCCTGGGCTGGAATCAGCAGATACACTTGTTGCCACTTCAATTTAAAAAAAGATGGCAGCACAAATTAGAAGAAAAGCTTGTTAAAAAAACAAAAAGGAACTGCAGAAAAATCTACTCAGGTGACTCCATCTATTCTTCAAAGAGAAGAACAACTGCACTACTGGCATCCCACGGTGCACTCAGGTATGTCTTCATTGTAGTTTAATGCTTTTCACTGGAAATAGCCACATAAGGGGGGTTTACTAAAACTGGTTACCCTGTAATATAGCACATTCAATACCTCTTCAATACCTTTTTTTACCAATGCCCACTTCCCATCTCATCATCTCGTCTCTTATCTCTTATATCTCATCTCTCATCTCATCTCATCTCATCTCATCTCATCTCATCTCATCTCATCTCATCATCTCATCTCATCTCACTGTCCCCACTAATTATATATACTTTCTCTCACTGCTTATACCTGTGCTTTCACAAAAAATGAGTATCCCCAAAATCAAAACTTTCTGTCCTCAAGCCCAGGTCTTCTGTTTGCTGTTAGTTTCTCTGTTACTATCAGCCTACCTAGTTACAGGAAGATTCGAGAGCTGAGAAGGATTATGTCCACCAGTGACCCAATCCAAAGCCAGAAACCAGCTGTAGGCTAACAGGCCACATATTCCAATATAAACTAATTTCTCACTAAGAGACAAAACCCAAAGTTAGCAGGTATTTTAGTCTTACTGAAACCATGCAAAGAATTCCCATTGCCTCTTAAAAATAAATAAATATATAAGTTATACATGACCTTCTAAGCAATGCAGTAGAGTTCCAATGTGAGAAGCCCATTTCAAGACCTAAGGCCAGGAACAAGCGCTCATCAATCAGACCAATGTCTTTTTGTGCGTATGTCTGCAACTACTGGGCCTGTTTGGCATGACACTTCATGGAATGAAAAGGCAAACTCACATATTAAAAATAGTGATAAAGTCCCATGACAAAATTAAACACAACAAAGCTTGTCAGGTGTCTCTAAACCACAAAATTGTTGTTTTGGCCTCAGAGTTTTCAATTCAGCGTTGATGAGCAGCACCAAATAAACTAACACGGTTCTTTTATAACCCAAGAGTGAACAACAAGCACCACTAATCAGGAATTAAAAATATTAATTTAAATAAAGATCTCTTGCTAGCCAAACAGCAGGTAAACTCAGCTCCACTAGTCTCTACAGAAGGTGTCATAAGCTTGACAAAACCAGTGTGGGCAGTTTTTGGTAACTAACTCTTTGGGTGAGAGACTGTAGAGATAAGCTGGTCTTTTGAAAACTGCCCAAAGATTTTCTTCAAAACAAATACTTTTATAAAAGTTTATGTGCCAAGCTATCTGGAGTGACTTTAATAATTTAATACCCAACAAGAAAGTGTCATCAGTTTCCTCCTTCTGCTCCTTCTGCTCCTTCTCCTTCTTCTGCTCCTTCTTCCTCTTCTCCTTTAACAACTAAGGTACCTAGGAGAAAAAAAAAAAAAAAAAAAAAAAAAAAAAAAAAAAAAAAAAAAAAAAAAAAAAAAAGAAAAAGAGGAAAAGAAGAGGAAGACATAATTAATTATGACCTACCTGAAAGCTTATCTATGCTATTGGAAAAAGTTGAGAGTTGTATTTCCTGCCTGTTTCTAACCAACATGAACTTCTGCATACCTCAACTGGTCTTAACTAGAAAAGCCTTCAGCTGATGAGCTCCTCTGTTGGATGTTTTTCCAACTTCTTGGGTAACAGGGAATAAAAAGTTACTAAAGCATGGTCTGCAAAGATCAGCCTCACTTGGTCTTTGGGAGATGCATCTAGTCAGTTCAACTGCTAACAACCAATTAGCACCTCACCCTTCTCTTGTGGGACCCCTATGCCCAAGTTTTAGTGTGGTTAGTAAGTCTAACTTTATACTACCAAGGGCACTTTTTGCCCACAAATATGTGCCCTATTCAGTTTTTTGTTTTACACTTAAAACTTTTCCTACTACAACAGCAAATGGACCGCTGCAGGCCATCCTTCCTAGCAGTGCAATTCTCTCATCAGCTTCCACTTTCTAATATTTTTTTTTACTGCAGTTGATCTGGTTTTACATAGAACCTGGTAATAGATTTCCCATCCACTGCTCCCTGTAGTGAAGCTGTCTCCTCTTGCTGGCATGCCTCCACTCTTCCCTTCCCTGCTGTTACTCTGACTCTATGTCAGTGTTACCACTCCTTCCCTCCCTTTCATTGCTTTAGTAAACAGGGATAATAGTGAATAGCTAACATATCCATTGACAGCAATTAACATATTTAAAAATAGATCTCAAAATTATCTAATTTTTAGTCATTAAACTAAAATTGGTTGAATATCTTTTCATACCAGTTTCTTAAATAGGAGAGGACAGCTCACAAATTGAGGCTTACTGCAGCAATGGAGGGGGATATTCAGGCATTTAGGAAATTTGCATGAAGTTTTGAAAATTTGCCCTTGCATCAAAAGCAAACCAGAGCATATCCCTGTCTATCTTCATTCTCTCATGTCACCTCTTTTGTTGTTGTAATTCAACTTGGCAGATGAAAGCCTTGTTAACTTATTTAATGCTAAATCTTTCCATTCCCTAATAGGTATTTGATAAAACTACTCGGGTGACTACAGAATAATGCCCAACTGTAGGTTGCAAGACCACTTGGATTTAACACTCCATCAAACACCGTGGCCAGGATGTCAGTAACTACTTCTGAGTAACTCTGAAGAGGAGCGAAGAATATTATTTTCATGGGCACACAAATGAATCTCTGGAGTTATGTTTAATTTCCCTGTGGTTGTCTTTATATTAAGGTTTTAACTCACCCCAATTGCCTCATGCCCCAAACTCACCATCCAGCTTTTTCAGCTTGGGTACCCGTTTGGTTGCTTCTTCAATCCAACTGTTGTGATCAGCAGCAAATTTTTCTTGTAGTGGATTGCCTACAAACACCAGCTCCTCTAGTACTGGCAGCTCTGCCAGTCTCACAAACTCTGCTGCAACCACAAAGTTGAAAACACCAACCAGATTGTGGAACATGAAAGTACATCTGCACCACACATTCTTTTCACACTCAGTGCAAACATAAAGAGCGTGGGATACAACAGCACAGGGACTGCTTGGGCTCTGACTAATGTCAGGTTAAAGAACAGGGATGTGTTTTAAAAGAGGTTGGAGAAAGATGATTCAAAGCATGAACTTAATTGGACTTAGAAGGTAAATTCAATATTCTAACTATTTTTACTCTCTTGCACGAGTGGGTGTTTAGGGATTTTGCACATGTCTGCAGGTTTGTCAGTTAGAATCTAATCTCCATGAGATACAGCACTATTTTTCACTTGCTGACTTAACTCATGCATTCACCATACTACAGAAGTCTCTACAGAGATGCATGGCTTACCCCAGTCTTTCACCAAATTATTTGACATATAAAGAACCTTCAGTTTCTTCATTACACGGATACCCCTCAGTTTCTCAATTAAGTTGTATGAGATCCACAGCTCCTCTAAAGTTTCAGCAACTGCCTCCTGGAAAATGACAGGACTACTCAGATAAGCAGAAGTACATATTCCTTATTATTCATACTCTTTCTTCACCTTCTACAGATCACTCCATGTGAGAAAATACTAAGGTATATTGGTCCTCCTTTCCTTTTAAGCAGGTCCCTCATTATCAGGCATGGCAAATGCTCATGGGAATTAAAAGGCAAAATTATATATGCATATATTTGTAAGGAGACAGAAATTGCTATATTAGAATAAAACAAGACGTAGGTGGCTGGAGTAGTTCTTAAAGCATAGCGGCAGAGGAGACAAATCTGCCTACTTTTGCAATGCAAGCATATGTGAAGAGAATGCAATTCAGGAACTGCTTTGGAAGGGATGTTATACAGTTTGAGAACATTATTCATACTGGTATATTCTGGCATCTTTGTATCTGCTGGCCAGAAATCACATCCATAATTCTCTTAAAAGAAAGGCTTTTTTAAACCACTCATTACACACTAACTCTGCATTTCACACTTAAGAGATATGGCATCTCTGAAGGTGAGAACAGCTTTGAAGAGAAACAGTATCTCTTAAGAAAATAATTGATATATTAATTTTAAAAATGCTGATTGAAAAAAAGTATTATTCTGGCCTGAATTCAAATGTAACAAAATTGATCCAATCTTTTTCTCAACTAATTTTTCCCTACTAGGTAGACTCTGTCCTGCCACCATCAACTCTAAAGCCATTCTGCTCCAGGTGCCAGTTAATATAAAAGGGATTGACTCTCAGGAAGTGTGTGTTTACAGGACTGCCAATATTTCTATTAAAGAAGCACAGCCTAAGTATCTTCAGGTAGAAAATTCTGCATGCAAAAAGTCTGTATGAATCATATTCATGTAAAGCCAGTGGGATTTAAACGGCTTTACAGATAGACAGCAGTTTTCAAATAGAAGTTCTGATCATCTTTATTAAAGACAACAAAATCTCTCTTTCTAAAATTCTTCTGTGTAGTAAATTAAGGTATCAAAATTTCCAAACATTAAGAGAATTTGAACTAAAAAAAAGTGAACAATTATCTGAAAATTCAGCAGCAATGTGTAAGAGGGAGAACAGATGATAGCAAAAGGAGAATATAAAAGGTTAGTGCCTAACCTTTTATGAAATTAATTTTATTGAATACAGCAAAGACTTGTATGAACACAGGGGAATTACCTCATATTCTATTTTGTTAGTGAAGAATTGATACTAAAAAGCACATACCAATCCATTCAAGTTCTTTATATTATTTCTTCCCAAAGACAGAATCCTCAAATTTTCTGTAATAAAGTTTAAAAAATCTTGTTAACAAACAGGTGGTGGTTTTTTGTTTTGTTTTTGTTTTGGTGGGTTTTTTTGGTTGTGGGTTTTGGTTTTTTTTTTAATAAGAAGATGCTGTAAGTCAGGTAAAATGCCATATTCTGCTTACAAACTGCACTCTGAACAGGCTGCCTTAAGAAAGAATGACCTAACAGAAACAAAACCTCCTGACCTAAACAGATCAGCAGGAACTGATGCAGAGGAAAGCTCAGAAATACACTCATGCATACAAAGCTGCTCATGTGTAGGTTACCTAGTTGAAATTCTGTTTTGATAAATACTGAACAAAAATTATTATTTCACCTTGCACCTGAACTCTTAACTGCTGACTTGCTTCTTTTGATCTTATATAATTCATATCCCTGTATCTCCAGGCAAAAGTGGTTTCTATACTAGAGGCAGCATATAAAGCTGCTTTACAGATGCTTGATGAGAGACATTCAACTTAGTTCTAGTTTGTCTGGCTTTAGCTTCAAATACTTGGCATAGACTGGATGTTTTGAATCCACATTAATATAAATATTTAAGATGCTTTAAAGGCTTTTAATGTTTTATCCCACTAAAAAATGTCATTGGTTTCACTTCTATGTATAACTGCCTAATTATTTTTTCTCATTATAGTTACTCAGTTGAAGTATTACAGAACAGTTATTTGGAAAGACTACTGGAATATTTTTCCCTGACTAGCTTTCCAAATCTTTTGAAGTCTGAACTTATTATAAAAAGAAATAAGTTCATCAAGCTCTTTGACAGATCTCTTGGTGTGCAACTGGAAAGGATGAGATTCCAGGTTCTTCATCTATCCAGCTGGCATTTTAGTAGGAACAGAAAAGCCTGGAAGCTCCACTTCAAAACCTGCAGCTCTTTGCCAGCCTCATGCCACAGTCAAAGTCTTGAGGACAGACCATTAAGACTTCTGTTCCAAAGTCAGTAACTCAAGAGTTTTGAAGACAGCTGTCCAAGAAAGAAAAATTCAACTTCTAGCCAGGTGGCATCCATTTATAAAGTATGAACAAAATGAAACCAAGTATATCCAATCCTCTGCAAAGTGGAATGACATTTTTCCATCCAGGTCTACAACACTCCAACTTCACTGCAACCAATAATGCATTTGCAGAGTTGTTGAAGTGCAGACTGTCTCCAACAGGAGCATGGAAAATGGCCATGACATCACTCTAGAGCTGATTAGGTGCTGAATAGCACAGCAAGGCCCCCAGGAGGGTACTGAAGTGCTTACTGAATGGAATTTTTTGATTGTTGCACTGTGAGACAACTGTCAAGGCTAGTGCAGGGATACCTGCTGCAATGCACCACTGCTGCTCAGCATGCATTCTCCAGTAAGACTGGTCATTTTAAAGGTCACTTGTAATGTTCTACAAGGAGGAAATAAAAAAGGATAATAACAGGTATAAATAAAGCTGGACACATGTAACAAATGATGGCATATATCCTAACCAGGCAACTAGAAAGCAAACACAGAGGACAGCTGGCTTGTCACTTACTTAGGTTGTTCAAGTTGGCGATTCTATCAATGCAGTTTGTAGACAGCGACAGTTTCCTTTAAAAGCAAGAATAATCATTGCACTGTGTGTAAGGGATCACTACACTGGAAGAGTTCCATGTCCCAACACCACTGCATTAGAAATAATTATATGTTCTTGTCTCATTAGATGGTAAACTAACTGGATGTGTAAACAGACTCAAAGTATCCTCAAATCATTATGATTGCTTCAATTTTATTTAGCTTCTGGGAAAGTAACATGACTTACTTACATAACATACTGGATTATCTTTTGATGCCTAGCCTTATCACATGCATGGCTGTTTATTTCTGAAATTACTATAATCTCTTTCTGAAAGTTCTGCTCAAATCACCTCTTTTTTCCATGAATTTTGGAGTGGATCATAAATTTGCCACTTAGCTGATAGACTCCAAACACAGATCTGTAATTATACACTGATAAACAGTATATGATTTTTTTGGGGACAAATATTAATACAGAATCTACCCTAACACCTTCTGAGTTAAGTTACAGGGGTATTTGAATTAAAAAGGGCAATTGTGTGCAGAAAGAGAAGCTCACTTTAGAAAAAAAGAAGAGAAAGCTGCTGCTTTGAGAGCCACACTTAAACACAGTAAATACATATTTACAGTGGACAGCAATAAAACTGAAATGAAGAGAGAAGAATATTTTGTTTCCAGCATGTTTTTCATTGAACTTACTCGCAGTTAACAAGAGCAGAGAGAGCACCATCCATCTTTTCCACAGGAGGAACCTGCCCATACAGTTTCACTTCTTTTGCCTCTGAAGCCTTCTGGCCACTTTTCTCTTCCTAAGGAAAAGAGAAGGTGAGGAAGAGATTCACTGCTACATGCAATTACCAAAAACTACTATACTGAAAGAATTACTCTAAAAATGATTACTATAGAAGTAATTCCAATGTACTACTGGAAAGAGAAAGCATTTTGAGTACTGTTATCAAGATTCCTGCTGATGTAGCATAGAAGGGGTAAGGCTAGCTTATTTTACATTACATATGCTGGTTTTTAAAAGTTGTGTAACACTTGAGCAATTTAATGAAGGAGTCATCTGCCATAAAGAACAGAGAATAGATGGAAGGCTAAAATTCTGAATTAAGGTATTTCCATGGAGACTGACATACAGAAACATCAGCAAAGGCCAATCTATAGCAGAAGCAGATTTCAAAGTTCTGACAGAAAAGTCTCCTTCCCACTTCACCCAGAAATCTCAGAACTCATGCCTGGCTCACAACACAAACTGAACACAGGGGAGTGTGTTTTGGGGGAGAATCTCAACAGATTCACAGTGTTAAGAATCTAAAGAAAAAAAAAATTCTAATTAGCCATTAAGAAAGAGTGGGGGAATATGTCACACTTTAGAGAATACAGCAAAAGACAAATTTCCTATTTACAGCCTAGGTTGATAATTCAGAGCCTTGGAAAAATGGACGTAACTTTGGTATTTAGGTTTATTTTAAAATGTGGTCTATTAAAGCTTTTAAAATTCTGAAGTGATGGAAATGATTGACTAAACACTTGGAACAAGTATCTATTTAGAGAGTAGCAGCAGTTTTGACAGCTGCCTCCCTGACAGCACAAAGGGAGCATTTTGTCAGTTCACTCAGTGTTCAGTGCAAGGACTGGAGGTCCATTAACAAAGGAGAAATCTTGGCACTTTCAAAACAAGGACTCTTGTTTTCTCCTCCATTTCATGCATCTACTGAAAAGAGAGATAGCTGAGTGTGCCTAAGTTTATTTGGCTACTTTGTAATTAAATTAATCTTATCCCATAAGTCTTTCAGTATCCCACAGCAGAACATCAGGTTTTGATAAGATTATTTTTCCTCTTATGCACCCAAAACACTTCATAAAACTTAATTTAATAATAATAATAATAAAAAACCATGTTGTCTTGTACACTTATTTATATTCCAGTTTCTCTCCAAATTCAGTGTGACAGTATTTTTACTCAAAATTAGTGACTTAGCAAATAAGCACGTCCGATGTTTTGCTGGAATATGGTGATACATGTTCAAACAAAATAACTATATCAATGTGAAACTTACATTTTCTTTTCTAAGAACAGTACTCTATTTGTATTTACACTCAGTTTGTAATCGATCAGCTTATACCAACAAATAAAAATACATTTTTCCTTAAAAACATGAAAGGGAGAGGGCTTCTGACACAGACTTGGCCAGCCTGCAGTGAGTACCTGCAGGAGGAAAATTCATCCCGATTGCCAAGTACTTCTGTAAGCAGCTGCACAACCACAATATGCCACAGAGGATGTATAAGTAGAGCAGACATGTTTTTTAAAGAACAGGTTACATGTTTGCCAAGTTGAAGCTGTTTTGATTTCAAGTTGCTTTGATTTAACTAATGTCACCCTGACTGTAGGGCATGGGGAAGCCCTTATGCCAAAGGGAAGAAAAACATTTGGAATGCAACACAACACCAAATGCAATTGTACAAGTCACTCTGTATTAACAGAGTACTTTAAGAAGAAAAAAGACCCAAGAAACTCATTCTGAATTAAGCTTTGCACAATATGAGGGACCATATCCCAAAAGACACGTAGAAGTTTCACTGAACTCAGTACAGTGAGAATTTCATACTTGTTTATTCTGTGGGAAGGACTGCACTTGGATAAAGTGAACAGAGCATAATTAAAACATAATACATCCCCAGCTTTAAATCTCTTTGTGGCTTCAGGCCAATGCATATTCAGCAGAACAAGGCAGGAGGGCAAAACAGACTGATCTTTACCAGTTGTATCAATTTAACAAGAACATACAGAAAGTCCAACAGAATGTACCATACAACAACAACAGTAATCATAATTTTACTTTGTAAAACTTCTTAAAGAAGATGTTTCAAGTAAACGTATTTCTTACAATGTTTGAAAAAGAAAATCAGCTAAATACAGTCAAACCCCATGCTGCTAGATACTGTTCTGGTACTTACCCATCTGGCTAGAGCTTCTTTGATGGTCGTTGGTTTTGCCTAGAAGTGAAACAATCTCAAGTGAATATTCATAGAATTTTTTAAGTGGCATGTTCACTGCAAATCTGTTTCCTCTCCCGTCCCTCTTCCTATCCTGCTTGTTTGCCCCCCTTCTACCACTCTCCTGTATTATCTTGGGTCAGCCAAGTCGAAGTTGGAACACCCCAGTGTCCTGTAATTTTGTTTTCTGGCGTATTTTGCTGTATTTTCAGAAGAAACAATGGGCTTAATGTCAGGACATTATCTTCCTGATCTTGCTCTCTGCCCCATGGCACGCTGCTTTTGAGCTTTTATGGTGAAATTCAACTCCAAGGCATAAGAAGTTATTGCATTGAAAATTGCTGTCTAATGCTCTGAAACCCTCACACTTTCTATTGTGCATTAGCAACTTCCTGTCTGAAAGCAAGTCTGTGACCAGAAAATTATACAGCCTCCTAAAATTCACTGAAGAAAATGAGGTACATCTTGCCAAAACTCAAGAGCAACCTGGATTATATATATCTGGGGCTTCCTTACAACTGTTTTGCATTGAGTTACACCATGGGATGCAGAAACATATTGTTCAGTTTGGAAAAACCTGAGAGCTGCTTTTTAAGGACTGACCCACTGACCAACTTTCTGTTGTCACTAACTCTTAGTTTTCCACCTCACATCAGAGTCTTAGTGAAACCACATAAAGAGATCCAAAACAGTAGTATATAAACAACGTATAATGCTTCTCTAAACATTAAACATATTCCAAGATGTCTTCTGGGTTAAAAATGTTTCAGAGATCAATCTTTTACAAACAGTAAAAGATCAACTGCTTTCTTTCTACAAATACAGAAGGACTCTAGTTTTGGTATCTCTGCTGCTCTTAAGTGTATCAGGATGTGGATAAAAGCAGCCTTTCAGGTAATCAGATATATAACCCCCCTACACTGTAGAAGTTAAAAACAACAAACTAAACTTCCCCCAAAAATCTTACCTCAGTCACAGAGCTTTAGTGTTGTGTACTTTACTCTGGACCATAGGAAACTCTGGTCCCAGCAGTAAAAGGCAACAGCTGAGGCAGCTATATATAAGAAAAGGCCACAGCCACTGAACACCCAGCAACAGCCTAAAATTCAGCAACATCAGTGTGCCTGAGCATGCGTCTCAAACATCAACATGCACCTCCATTTAGACATCCTCAGATGTTCCAGCTGTTTCTGCCCACTGACAGGCATTCCTTTCAAGCTGGTCTATACCAATGATAGCTAGCTCTAAGCCCCACTGGAGATGACCTGCAAACTTGAGCCACACCAGTAGCTTCCCAGTGTCTGCCAGAGATGAACATCAGCATGACCTCCTCTGGTTCAGAAGATCACATCCCCAAATTCCCACTACAACAGCCTCATTCAAGCCAATTAACAGCTACCAGTGTGCAGAAAAACCAGCTGGCTTCCAGTTCATTGGGGGTTTTTGGGCAGAAACTTCATTGCCTTTTTTCATAATTTTGGCAGCTAATCACCACAGCACTTGGTTACATGATCTCAGTCACTCTTGTTGAAGGCAGAAATGCATTTGTAAGACCAGTGCCTGCTGCTGTTTCAAAGTCACGCCTAAAAACAGTTTGGACTTTAAAGCTACTGGTCCATGTGAGCACAAGGAGCAGCTTCTTCCCTGACCACTGTTGACTTATCTCTGCCGATTTGATGAAAACATGGACATCAGCACAGCAGGTTATCTGGAGAGCACATGTCAGGGACTTGGTTTTCTTTGAGGTGCACTTGAAATTTCTGTAGGTAAATCAGAGTATCTTCTGCCACGGGAGGTTACTTAAGGGAAACTTCCTCCAAGAAACTTACCTGCAGGGTTCTTCTACCTGCTTACCGAACAATTTTCTACAGGTATTTAGACTAAAGAAAGTCATAATACTTAAAATATTCAAAATGCCAAGCGACCAGTGGTCGCCCTGAAGAGTCACCATCAACATGGCAGGAACAAAAACCAGAATCTCTGAAGGGGAAAAATAACCACACGTATACTAGTAATAGTTGTAAAAAAAGATGCATTCCCCCTCAAAAACATAGCAGTTGGACACATAGTATTTACAAAATTTAGACCCCCCCAGGAAAAAGCAATACAGCGTCACTTCGCCTTTATTTGCAGACATTTATTTGTATTTTAAACAGATGAAATCGGAATTGCACAGCAACAGATACCAAGCTAACCGCTGGAGTGATCGCCGATGCTGCCGCCTTAAAACCACGTACTAACGGAGGTTTGTGAGTTTGTGACTCCCCTCTTTCCTCGCCTATCCCCGAAATCTCCCTTTCCCAAGGCACCGCGGCAGGCCACCGTCCCCCGCCCCAGCCGCCGCCCCACGCCCCGCGCTGCCTCCCGGACGGTTCTGGCCGAGCCCGGGCTGCTCGGCGGGGCCCGGCCCGCG
>VYXD01005089.1:123704-138718 GCA_013397195.1 Hylia prasina
CTCCTCAGTACAAGAGAGGTACTGGAGAGGGGCCAGTGGAGAGGCACGAAGATGATGAGCGGTCTGGAGCCTCTCTCTTGTGAGGAGGGAGGGACCTGCGGGACCTTGGCCTGTTTCGTCTGTAGAAGAGGAGAGCTCATCAGTAGATACACACATCTCAAAGGTGGGTGCCAAGAGGACGGTGCCAAACTCTTTTCAGGGTGCCCAGTGACAGGACAAGGAGAAACGACCTTAAGCTGAAACAAGCTCTTTACATTGAGGGTGGCAAAGCACTGGAATAGGCTGCCCAGGGAGGCTGTGGAATCTCCCTCTGGAGACAGTCCAAATCCACCTGGACACGTTCCTGTGTAGCTTGCTCTAGGTGACCTGCCTTAGCAGGAGAATTGGACTAGGTGATCTCCTGAGGTCTCTTTCAACCCTAACAATTCTGTGAATGTAAACCAATATCAATAACGTGGCTGTAATTAAGGCCACAATCGGGCGCTCAGTGTAATGTACACTTCAGGAAACAGCTACATATTCTGCAGAGTGCCTGCAACGCATCTTGGGTCCCCAGGTAGCATTGTAAATATATAAAATGCTAGTGCAAAAGTTGTCTGGTTTTCAACAGGTCCTTCTATTAATTATTTTCTCCCGGAAACCCTGACTAATTAAAAAAAAAAGGCTCCTCACAGTACAGTTACATTGTTTTTATTTTTCCTCCTTTTAAAACAAAGTATCATTCACTTTTCCACACAAATACCTAACATCAAATTCTCACACATGGTTGTTTTTTAATAAAGGAAGTGTTTTACTTCTCTTTCAAATTGCATATATCACAAAATTTAATACTGAATTATTTTAAAAGCATGTGCTTTAGAAATTAAGTCTGAGCACTCTTAGTCTACCTGTTTTTTTTTTTATTTACAACTTCACATTTACTTCCTGAACCTCCAGATTGCAATGTTGCATAGCAATGCATATGCTGAGGTAGGACAGCAGTGTGGAGACAGGTATTGGCACTGGGAGAGTGACAGAACAGGGATTGGGGAGGTGCTGCTCTTGCACAATTAATAACAGCTCCAGCTACTGAAGAGACACAGGCTGAGGCAGGAACCTTCACACAGCAGACATCCCTTTCTCCTACAGTTGCCACTTGAAATGTATGGAAAAAAAGGCAGGGTGACAGGTACGGGTGATACCAAGGAGCACACTGCAGCAGGCTCTGGTCCTGCACTTGTGGGGCTGCTCGTGTTAGCAGAGGTTCAGGCACCAGGTATGACTTGGCAACAGCTTATTCAGCTGGTGAGGGAGTTTAGAGACTGGGCATGAAGAAATCTTGTGTGGAGTTAGTAGGATGGAGCTTCTCTTGTAACGGATGGATGGATAAATTGTTTAGTTGATGTTGATTGTGTGTGAAGAACATGTGACTTTAATCAAATTATAAGAAATAATAAGAGTTGCAGAAAGCTATTGAGACTGAGCAGCAGCATAATGACAGTTAACTGGCGAGAGATCCCTGAGGGCAAAGCAAAACTGAGTACCACTAGTGAAAGATTTGCATCTTCCTGGGCAGCTCTCAAACTGGTCTGACAAAATGATTTTGGAAGGAGAAATTTTTTTGATAGAGGCCCTCCTTAAACAGGCTTTCAGCACTTACACCGTTTCAGCAAGACTCTCTTGAGAGATCAACTCATTTGGGAAGAAGTTGTTTCTTTCTACCTGAATGGTGGGAGGAAAAGAGGCACTAGCCAAAAATGAACTTGGATGGAAAAAAAAAATCTGAGGCAGTCATGGAAAAGCTATCCTAGATTTGGCTTTGGGTACTTTTTTTTGGAGGGCATTTTTAGTTTGGTATGATTCTGAGTTAATCACCACCACAAGGTGACACCATTTCACAGTCAGTTTAAATCTACAGGCTAGGTTTTCTATCTCTGCTTCCTCCCTAAGAACAGCTGTCAGCATCTGTTGACATCATTACTAAAGAGTTCCACAAGTAATTAATCCCTAACTTAATGGCTGTATTTAGTCATGCTCCAACCTATCCAACAGAATCTTAATACCCTGAGTGTCAAACACCAGTCCAAGACATTACAGGAACAGACAGGTACATGCTTCGTGTAAGTGGAAAATGGAAAACATTTCCGAAGTGTACATGGCTGTAAATACAAGAATTCTGGGGTAAGGTAGCTTAGGACTCAAAGCCAGAGGCATTCATGATTTGAATGTCTACATTTATCTTCTGTCATTGCTGAGGTGTGATCCTGTCTGTCACTGCTGAGGGTGCAGGCTCTGCCTGTGAGCATTCTCTGAGGTGTAAATACTGCAAGTGAGGAAGTACCTACTACTCTCTTCAGGTAGAGTTGTTTCTTCATATCATCACCACTTTGAGCTGTCAAATTTGTACCATAGTGCATCCTGCTTGTTGTTTCACATCTCTGTTTACTGAGTTAAATTAACTTAGGCTGCTCCAAATAAAGCCCTTTCTTTTTAGATTTATACTTGTAACTAAGTAGTCATTTGGTTATTTTCATATTTCAAGGCTTGTCTCAGTCAATCCCTTCAATTCATCAGTCATCAGCAGTCATTTTGGCAACTCCAGTTCAGTCCTTGCAGATCTGCAACAGCTTTCAAGTGCTTAAGTGTTCATCCCAAATGCAAGTGCAGAAACTCCTGAATCTTTCCCCAGGAGTGTTCCTGTGCATGGGCATGTGCTTTGCTCTCTCCACCCCCTAGAACAGGCACCCCCAAAACACGATCCATAGCTACCTGACAAAATGGAGTAGAAGGAGGATCAATTCGGTGACCTGCTCCTGGATAACTCAGGAGTTCAAAGTTCTCTTTCCCGTGCTGGCGTAGACGCCTGATTGCCAGCTCAGCATAAAAGGAGCTCTTCCACAACCGATCATCTTCCCCTACCACTAAGAGAAAGTGACCTTCTGCTTTTTCAATGGGGATCACGCTAGGAGAATTAGCAGGACTTGCTGGGTCATCCAGAGCTTCAAAAATGTCAAACACACCAGAGTCAGAGACACTGACTTTCTTCATATCAAAACGCAGCCCGGGCAGAGTCATCTCACCATAATGGAGGTCTGCAACTGTGTTTGAACTACAGCCGGAGATTGAGACAGCAGCCACTACTTCTGGCAAGAAGGTGATCATGGAGAGTGCTAATTCTGCCCCTTTCCCAGTCCCAATCACTCCAACTCCTGGTCCTTTCACCTTCAGATAAGATAGGGGGTGGAGAAGAGAGGAAGAAAGGAATAAAGGAAGCATACATTATAATGGGATTAGCCATTAATTGACTTTGGAGTTGTTTTATTTAAAAAAAGGTTAAGTTAATTATTGATGTAACCTGTTGGAAAGTGACAGTCTGGACCCCAGGCTCCTCCTCCTGTTTACGGTCTTATTTTTCAGAGACACCAACCCCACAAAAAATGCAGACAGGCACGAGGCATACCAAGGCATACTTGATCCTTACCTGGTCCCTACTGCATACATTAATGCATTTTTTTTCTCATTTTCCTAAAACAGGTAACAGGAAATTCAAACAGTCTACTGTTTCTTATGTCTCAGGAAAATAAAGTAACCTCAAAAATTACATCTGAAGGATTAGATTAGTAGCATTTGTCTTGATTTTGTCTAGCCTGGAAAGTAAAACTGAAAGTAACATCCCACATCATCACATTCATTCTTTCAACTATTATTGAGCAATGTTGTATCATCCTCTCTTAAAACTAATTGCTTTCATGTAAGAAAAAACCCAAACCAACCCAACATTTTTATCACCACTGGTCCTGCTTGGAGGATACTCCAGCATTCACTATCCTACTGATCAGCAATCTTTTAGCTCCAGCATGAATTTAACAGACACTTTGTACTGGAAGAAATTCACTTTCCCCAGTCATGTGTAAGCCACTATTGGGCCTAAGTTTGCCCAGCAGAAACTGATACTCAAATATAAAAAAAACCCACCACCACCACTTAGGCATAACTGCTAAATCCTCCCTAGCCCCAAGAGATCTCTCATTGCACTCACCTTTGGGTGGCGCTGTAGGAACCTTGCTGCCTCCTCAAAGTACTCAAGTTTTAATTCTTTCATGACTCTAGGAAGATCTTCAAAGTCAAAATATGGCAGAGAAAGTGCAGCAAAACCACGGGTGGCCAGGAGACTGGATCTAAATTCAATCAAGCCTCCTTCATCACCATACATGTCAATCACTCCTGGAAAGGGACCATCCCCTATATTAAAGAGAAGAGATACAAAACAAAAGTTATTAAAGAGCACACAAAAAACCATCCGGTGAAGAGTGAACAACAAAATACAGGATGCTTAAGACATCTGTTATTAATAGTCATTTTTTCCTTTGCACAGCAGAGATTTAAGAGAACCAGTGCTGTACTCCACTTTAGCTATTTCAAACTAAGAACAGGTCCAGGTCCTTATATTCCTGTAAAAATATACGAAGTTACAGGTTTTGATTTTTAAAAAATAAAACAAAACGGACCCCAAGAAATAAATAAACAAAAATACTCCACAACTGTTCTAAATGTGTTTTTCCATGGTCTTAACCTCCTACGCTGACCAATCATATACCAAGGCAGCTATTTTCCCACAAAGTCACATCTTAATTAGCAAAGTGCAAGCTCATGAGTAATGAGGCAAGAGCACTGAGCCCTTGAAGTAAATTCTACAAAACTTACGTAAACTCTGGAATAAACTGCATTGAGCAAATCCCAACAAAGATAACCCATTGTTAAAATCAGCTGGACTTACTAGCTCTATCTCAACATCAGCACTGTAAGACTTGGCAGGAGAACTGCTCCTAAAGATGGGACAAGAAGAAAGGCAGAACGGAGAGCTGGACGGGTAGGGTTGTGTGTGCATGACGGAGGTACAGAAAAATGTGCACGTACATGTGTACTGTCTGTCCCACCAAACTCCAGAAATAATCAGAACAATTTTAAACAGCCGTGCTTTTGCAGCCCAGGTCATGTTGTAACATCTCTGTATGCCAAGTCAGGAGATCTTAGGTTAAAAGGCTAAAGATACTGGAGCTTTAAAGACCACAAGCAAGCAATTTTTTTTTTTTTTTNAGCAGATGTCTGATGTGCCCTGATCCAGCTCACTACAAGCATCTCAGCACAAAGAGGACACACTTGTTGAAGAGTGTGCTACCTCTCTGACACTATCTGTACCTGCTAAAGAAAAGGTCTCTGGCATTTCTATACACTTGAGAAAAGGAAGTTTTGTGTAAGACATGCTAAATGGTGGAAACCTCCTAAATTAAAGCATTAAGAAGTCAGAAAGGGACTGAAACATGCTTTTGGGTTCTTACTATTTCGGTTCTGATCTTTTCCTCATTGAACTTCAATATTCTACTTGAGAGAAAATATATTGGGATAAATTTATTATAATGCTATGACCAGCAGTAGCCTTTAGCTAGCAGCAGCCAGCCTAGATGGCAAGAAAATGCATATTCAACCACCAGTCCTATCTGGAAAGCTTTCTAGCACGAGCATGTAATCAGAACATAGTCATAAATGAATGTGTTCCTCTTTCAAGACACCCTTTAACTTGCACAAGGATCCTGGACTGCCTCTCTGAGTGCCTACACATGCCCAAATATATGGTTCTTGCAGAGCTCACTAAAAAGCAGGATAAAATGGGCTAGACAACTTTACTAACATTTTAAAACAAACAAACCTCCACATCTGTAACTCTTAAACCTGAATTGAGAAATTGCTTTTATATCAAAATAATATAAGCCCACTCATGTCCTCTCACTTTTACTCAGCACGGTTCACATTTAAGATTCCTATCTTAAAAATATTAACTTTTTTTGTCCCTGGATCAGAGAAGGGTATGGTTGTAATGCTGTAACTGGATCCTCCATCATGAGGGATGGCAATATCATTTAAGCAATGATTTCCAGACTGTTCCACACTATGACAATGCCAGACTTTCTAAAGGGGAAAATGCAGTTTCATCTTGTAGATTTCTGGAGTCTGAGCTCAGCAGAAATCAAACTCATCCTCTAAGGCAGGATAGATCAAAACAATGCCTCAGATGGAAAATCCAGCATGCTGACTAAACATCTGAAATTCAAAGTTCAATCTCTGTTGTTTTTTTCCTCAGCGGACTTTGGATCCGTATCTAAATGGATAAAAAAAATCATTGGTTTGGAATGAAAATACTTAAATACTTAATAACTGTAGTGATACTTACAGGAGTTGCTGAACCAAGTAATTTTAAATGAGAGAGAAATGTGGAGGGCAGTTCCAGTACCCACCACACTCAGAGCTACAAGAAGTTTAACTCATAGCTCAAGTGTACAAACACAATCACTGGTGTAAGGTTTCATTTTCCACCACCAATCACAGACCATCAGAATATCACACCTCATAAGGCACAACCATCTCATAAGCAGAACAGGCAGAACTTGCTCCTAAATCCATTTTGGTTTTATACCACGAAAACAACCCAACCACTAACTGTAGTAACTCTATAGTAACTGAGGTGAGATATATGTATTTTCTAGAATCGCATCTGCTGTGCTGCTTCCGGGCTTATGTTTCACAGGGAAGAAAAATATCTGTTTAATTCAGTCCCGCTTAGGGTAAAATCCTTGTGACATTAAGCACAGGCTCATACAATGAAGCACATCAGCTCTTCTGGATGTTGGATTCTGGTACTCCAGAGCAAACACCAAACCTACTGAAAAACCACAGGCCAAGGCCAGCAATGAAATAAACGCTACAAGCCCTGTTCTCCTTTAGCTCCGGCCCGTCCCGCAAGAGCCGCCTCCCCGTGCCCGCCCTGCTGGGTGCTGCCGAGAAGGACCAGGCGGGGTGGCCATGCACAAGCCGGGCCCTGCCGCGACAAGCGCTTGGGGTATCTCCTTAAGAGTTCAGGGCCACCTATGTGCAGGGCGGCGTTCGGCTGCTGGGGAATGCGGATTCCGCGGATGATAGCTTCTGCAGGGAGTTATTTCACGAGACTTTCCTTGCTCTGGTCAGAGAAGGCGGGGGGTCCCGCCGACCTCGGGGCGAAGGTCTCGGGCCGGGGCACTCACCCGGCGGCAGGAAAAGGGAGCCCCTTACGACTCCTTCCTTCAGCCGGATCCTCCGCACGCCGGGGGCCGTGAACAGCCTCTGCACCTCGGCCTTGGCCACCACGGGCCCGGGCATGGCGCCGGGCGGGCTGTGGCCCTCGTGGACCAACACCTCCACCTTCATCGGGGCGCCGGTGCTGCGGGGAACGAGCCGCTGGTACGGCTTCTCCATGCCGGCGGGGGCGAGGCTCCAAAAGAGCCCCATGGGCTCCACGCCGGTGTAGTCCCCGCCGTGGGAGGCGTCCGTGCCCAGGTGCAGCTCCCCGCGGCTGTCCGCGCGGTAGTGCGCGCACGACTGGAAGAGGCAGCCGCGGTCATCGGCCGCCACCGCCCGCAGGGTCACCGGCTGCCCCGGGCTCAGCCCCACCACCCGCNGCAGAGCCCCTGCCCGCCCCTCAGCCCCGGAAGGCCGCCAGCCCCGGGCCGCTCCCGCCTCTCCCAAACCATCCAACCGACTGGAGCAGCGAGCCGTGGGCAGCGGTTAAAGTTTCACTTGAATCCCTTACAAGCACAGCGGATGCAAAACGCACAAACGGGCCTGACGCACAGGCAACAGCAGAGGCCGGATACAGGCTGCAGACACTGGCGCGTACGTGTTCGGACACGGTGCAAATGCGCCGGCAACACCCAGAGCCTTCTCCTTCAACCCCAAGCTTGGGTGCCAAAAGCTAGTGACGATCCCCGGCGGCGCTGAGCGCTCGCCCCGCCGCGCAGAGAGCAGCGGGCGTGCAGCCGGAGCCCTGCTCCGCCACAGCAGCTCGGTCGCCTCACGGCCCCTTCCAGGCCGCCTCGGGCATGCACAGCACTCGGCTTCACGGAGCCGGCCGGGCTGTTCTCAGCAGCCCTTAAGAGCAGGCAGCTGAGAAGGCACTTGGGGAATGTACAGGCAGGGAGTTCCGACAGTGCTGCGGATCTCCACAGCGAATACCCAGCCATGCTGAGGAGACACCCGTGAGCAGCTCCAGGACGACAACAGGACCTGTTGTTTCTTCACGTTTACGAACTTCCACAGACTGATTAAATGTCTCATTTTTACTGCATGCGCTCAGAACGTCATGGAAGCTATGGGCGTTTGTTACCTATCAATGTGAAGTGTTACCTGAGAGTGCTAGCACAGTACTGCAGCTTTTGGTAAGTGAAATATTAGATATTTTTAAGGCAGATGCATTTTAGTGGTTTGGGAGAAGCGAAAGGAGCAACAAAAAGGAGGGAGAAGTGCACAGAGAGGACAGAAAGATTACTGGAGGCAGATTACTGCTTCCATAAAAACCAGAATACTGGAACTAGAACACAAAGCTGGGCAATGGCATACATTTCCTCTGAGAAGGCCAAGGCATATTGTCATCCCGGTTCTCAGCTTGGATGAGTTACCTATCACTTCAACTCACACTCAAAGCATACAGCCTTACCACCACTTGTTTTACACAGCTTATAACCCTGTACTACATAAAACAGGAGGCCAAGCCCTCCAACCAAGATTAGAGGAGGGTGTGAAAAGGAAGCTGCTTTCTTGCTTTCGCCCACCGTCATCCTCGAAGAAACTCAATTGCTTATTCTCTGATGTTCCTTGTTCTCATTCTGAGCCATTTAACAAAATAAACTTGAAACATCTTCAAGCATCTTCATTTGTAAAGTAACCTAATTCATATCAGAGCTTACTGGATGTTCCAGATGGCTTGCCTGTGAGGTGTTTATGAAAGAAAGCTTGGATCTGCTGCCAAGCATCTATCTGTGCCTCACAGTGTGCCTTGGGCTCCCCTCCCCATATAACATGCTTGCCAAATAGCAGGTGCATTGAGGCTGCACACATTGGGAAAAAGGGAGGTTCGATGTAGTGTCCTGCTCCAGGGTAACAGACTATCTCAGGCTTTTCTTTCCCATGAGCTTGCAAACGTTTGCTCCCCTCAATTGCAAAGAATTCACTTTTCCAGTTGTGATCATCCTGGCCAACAATGAACAGGAAGCAACACTCAGCCTTCTCCAAAGGGATAAAGCTTTGCTGGTCAGGCCCTTCTAGTGGGTTGTTCAATGCATCAATAATATCAGCAATCCCGGACTTGCCGACCTTGATGCGTTTTGGATTGATACCAAGGGGTGGAATGGTGATGTCCTTGTAGCGCAGCACTGCACCCACGTTTGCCACCGAGCCGTTGATAAGGGCAGTGGCTGTGATGCCCTTCAGGAAAGAGGCCATGGAGACACACAGGTCACCCCCCTTCGAGTGTCCAAGCAAACCAATTCCTGGACCTTTAACCTAGAGGTGAGAGAAAGCACGAGCCATGAGCCATGGCATGCCACTCCTTTAATATGTTGCCATGTTTGCAGCTGTGTCTGTCTCATATTTGGACCCCACCTACAGGCATCTGAGGTTCTGTGTGCAGGGCTCATGTCTGAGGGATCCTGGGCACTGTTTTGTGCTTGATTTATGATCCTAAGCCTTACTCAGACTGCAGCTTCATCCCAACAAAGCTACAAGGTTCAGTGCTGAAGCAGAGAGTACAGCTGTGCTTGCAAATGTGCAGTTCCATATTCACTTTATTTATAATGCAGTTGAGAGAAGAAGAGGGAAAGAGCAGAGAAGGCCTCCTCTGCTTTCTTTCAGTGCAAAACGCTCGAAGTCAGCAATGACTATGACATTGTCATCAATTATATTAATGTATTTCTTATATTCAGGGTTCCCCTATTAAGAAGCTGACGTGGGGTAGCAGGCTCCACATGAACTACTCTCATGCTTCTCTAGAATGCTTGGTATCTAATTCACAGGAAGTAGTCTGAGGTAGCTTATTCATTAAAATTGATCTTAAAAATGTAACCTATTAAAACCATTTTTCTAAGAGAATTGTACAGTCCCCTGGAGTCAATCTAGACTGGATTACCTTCATTTTCTTTTACACAAGGCAAATTAACTAGAATAGAAAAGTTAAATGACCGTACTGGGTACTGAAATCCTGTAAGGATACTGGAAGAAGGTTAGCTAATACCACAACTCTTCAATATCCAAAGACTCTCAGGGGCAAATAGGGTCTGCAACAGCATCAAAATTTAATATCTTCTGTATCTTATCACCAGTGTAATAGGCTTCAAACCCACTTACTTTGAAATATGGGAAGGGGAAAATTAGAAAATATGGCTAAAACTTTGAAACATATTAAAAACATGGTGAAAATAGCAGTGGAGATGTTAATGGGAGGCAATGGTACTGTACTGCTCTCAAGGGAAAGAAATGCAGAGGGAAGCAATTTTCAGATTTTTTGGGGCAGAGAGGTGGCATGAGCAGTTCAGGTTAAGGTGACTAAAAAGCAGCTAAGATCTTTAACAACTACTCGTCTTTCTGAGGCTGAGGAATGTATTTATTTTCATTCTTCAGAGAAACCAAGTGTTGGTTTGTGCAATTCTAGCTTCTGTCGCTCACAGCTACTTTTAAGGAGGTGCAAAATTGAGCAGGGTTCTCTTCCATGAGGTGCTGAATTAGAAGGATCCCTAAGTGCACAACTAGCTACTAAAACCCACATTTATCAAATACCAACATTTGGAGTGATTTTAACAGCTTATAAAATACACAGCATCAAATGTGTACTGGGGGACTTCCTCGAGTTCCTTTGGTTTCCCTGAGACCTGGATCACAGAAGGTTATTATGTGCTCCACAGCTGAAAAGCACACTTAGTTCTGAAGGGCATTCTACAAAGCATAAATCTAAAATCCCCACTACAAGTCCAGTAAGCCTGCAGAAAACTAGCACCCTAGTTATGGCACTGGGTTGAATGGAGTAGAAATTACCAGTATGTGACCAATATGTTACTGTTTCACCTGGCTAGTTCAAAAGGAAGAGTTTGAATAATCTGCCAGAGAGCCATTATAATAGGAGTTAAAGATATAAAACAAATTAATAACAGCCAACTCAACAGCTATGCTATTTTAAGTACAGCAGCTCTGCCGCTTCTGCAGTCAGACAGAACCTAACTAATGAGTGTTCACTGCAGTGAGAGTCAATGAATAAACCAACCTGGGTGTGTTGTAACATATAGTTAACAGCTTCTTCAAAATATTCCAGGTGGAATTCCTTCATCCCTTTGGGGAGGTCTTCATAGCTGTAGAAAGCCAGAGCCAGCACAGCAAAGCCGTGGTTGGCCAGCAGGCATGCCCTGTATTCAGGGAGTCCTCCTCCCGTTCCATACAAGTCAATAATTCCTGGAAAGGGGCCACTTCCTGAGAGAGACCACATAAAAGGGCACATTAACCCACAATTTTTAATTTATATTCCAAATTCATAGGCCTGGGAATGTGTCTTAAAAAACCAAAAGAAAACAAAACAAGAAACAAAACCAACCAAACAAAAAACCATAAAACAAACCAACCCCCCACCCCCCAAAAAAAACCCCAGCAGCAGAATTGTATTGAGGGTCCTAAATTACTGTGACAGTTTTAATGAAATGGCTACATTGCTGCAAGATTAAACAAACTAGCACTAATTAGCAGGTGTACTAATGTTTTGGATAACATCAGGGAACAGGCAGCTGGAAAAGAAGGAATCTTTTGACAGTCACAAATAGTTCTCTGTATCATGTAATTTCACCGCAAATGTACCAAGCTCTGCTTCAAAAATACCCAGAAGGCTTCTCCTTGGTGCATTTCTCGGAAGGCTGATCCAAAAAAACCTCATCTTCTGATGGTTCCAGCTTTTCAATTTTAGTGTAAATGCACTTCAGTCATTTATTCTGGGATTAAGAGACGAAAGTATTTGAAACCAGCCTTGCTTACCTGGTAAGGGAAGCATTACGTTAGGTTCATCATGGGACAGGGACTGAAGTCCAGAGCTGAGAGGGATTGGTGCAAAGTATTAACAAAGTATAGAAAGGAGGAGGCCAAGAGGGAGACTTCCATTCCGTCTCAGGAGGGAGGATGAGGCGTCCCCTCAGGTGTCTGCAGATTAACATCAAACGTGGCTAACAAGCAAGAACTAGAAATTCACCTCCAGCCTCAAGGAGACAGATTAAGTCAGAGCAGTCAGAGCCCAGGGCACTGGCTGGCACAGCATGTATGACTTTAGCATGAAAGAGTTATCTGGGACAGAGAGGAAAGAAAGGGGAGAGGGGAAGGCACGTAATGCATAGAAGAGCTCTTTGAGTACATGGGGTATCAGAGATATGCTTGGTGAAAACCTCTGTATCACAGGGGGATTGGTGGGGGTGTGGCTACTACAGAACCAAGGGAATGCAAGAGATGAGGTTTCCTACAGAAAAGTAGCAGAAATCCAAACATCTGATGTAAGGACAACACAGCACTTGCCAGGCAATCTGAAAACCTTACAGGCCCTTTTCATTATTTTCTGACAAAAATACTGCCAGGGCAAGTCTGTCCAATGTTTTCCTTGAGCTTCTGCTCACAAACAGGGAAAAACTGGGGACAAATGCGGCAGCAAAAGGCAAATTGGGCTACAGCAATTAGGACATTACTAAGTTCAGGATGTGTGGAGAGGCTGGAAAGGGAAGCCATAGGCTTAAACTCTACAGTTTAGGAGAGCAGTCTTCCAGTTACTCAAAAGAATTACCACCTGAATTTCCTGGAAAGGAGCCAGGTAGAGGAAAGGTACCTTGAAGACTGGCTGACTCAACCTCCCACGGCATTTGGGAAGAAAAAGTGTACTGTGATCAATGCCTTCATGTCTAATAAAAGTCAGTTAAGCAAACACACGTGTGCTTCACCACATGCAGCTGCCCTGCGAGAGGAGTACGGCCAGCAGATCACAGCTGGTTGCACGGATCAGGCCACTCCTTGAGGAGCGTCCAGCACCTACTGGCAAGACGCAGCTGCCCCTTGTCCTCTGCCTGGTGCAGGGCTCCAGGGGAGCCTGGAGACGGTCTGGCTCCGGGCCTGGGAGTGCAGGGCCGAAAGTAGAGGCAACACCGTGGGAGAAGGAGCCCGGCACGGCCGGTACTCACCGGGGGGCAGGAAAAGCGTCGCCCGGATCCTTCCCTCTCGCACCGGGACTCTCCGCACCCCGTCCCGCAGGAACGCCCGCTCGTGCTGCTCCTGGGCCAGGAGCCGCCCGGGGCGCTCCCCGTGGCCCTCGAACACCTCCAGCTGCAGGAGAAAGGGGCTCTGCACGTCCCGCTTTATCAGCCGCCAGAAAGGCTTCTGGGGCTGCAAAGCCCAGAGCAGCCCCATGGGCTCCAGGCCGGAGAAGCTGCCTCCCGGCAGCGCAGGACAACGGGCGAGGTCCAGCTGCCCGTCGTCGCCCGCCTGGTAGCGGGCGCTGGCCTGGAAGAGCTGTCCGGTCTCGTCCAGCAAGGACGTCCGCAGCGTGACCTGCTGCCGCGGGCCGAGGCCCTGCACGGCGATGGCCAGCGGCTGATCGAAGAGGCTGCGGGCGGCAGGCGACAGGCGGATGGAGGGGGCCATGGAGGAGAGTCCCTGGGCGGGGGCTGTCCCGGGGCTCCGCGCGGGGCTGCGGCTCGGCGGGGCTGCGGGCGCGGGGCCGGGCCAGGGCAGCCGCCTCTGCCAGGCTCGGGAGCCGGCCCGGCACAGGGAACGGGAATGCACCTGCCACATGGCTCCGGAGTTGTTGAATACACTGTGTCTGCATTCAAGCTGAGGCTTCTTCTATAAATGCAGTTTCCCACACACAGGTGAGGGGAGGGGAATTGAGGCAGGAATGGTGTGGGCACACACGTGCTGCGAGACGCCAAATTTGCCTGGAGCCATTGCTGCACCCGTGCCAGCAACCACGGCAGGGCGGGATCATCACAGCCGATCCCCCTGACACTGATGGAGCATATCAGCTCAAAGAAGAGAAAGCTCCAGGGACACCTTATTGTCACCTAGGGTGGCAAAACACTGTCCCAGGTTGCCCAGAGAGGTGATGGATGTCCCATGCCTGGAAATATCCAAGACCATGCTGAACGGGGCTCTGAGCAACCTGATCTAGTTGAAGATGTCCCTGCTTTTTGCAGGGGGGTTGGACTATGTGATATTTAAGGTCCCTTTCAACCCAAACTATTCTATGTTACTGTGATCTCCAGAAGGCAGCTGCT
This sequence comes from Hylia prasina, assembly GCA_013397195.1. Classification (NCBI taxonomy): domain Eukaryota; kingdom Metazoa; phylum Chordata; class Aves; order Passeriformes; family Sylviidae; genus Hylia; species Hylia prasina. The sequence goes on from VYXD01005089.1 coordinate 137,831, forward strand.
CTCTCCAGACACTTGTTGATGCGTAGTGCTTATCTGCTGTGATGGAAGTTCTCTACAGCAGGCCTGCTGGACTGGACACAGGCAGAGCTGCAGCTCTCCTTTCTGGGTTTCTCCAGCAGGCTCTGTCTATTTTCCCCTCAAACTCAGCCAAGGTGCAGGCCTGGGAACATCTCAGACAGAGACAGCCCATCTGGCCCAGCACTGCTCTCCCGGTATTTCTTGGGACATGCAGTCTTGCACCTTTTGTGTGATGACAGCACTTGGCATGGCCATGAGCTATTCCAAGACTTATGTTCATCCCTCTCTCCTGCTGTCACATTCTCTTCTAGCCCACACTCAAACAGAGCCTTATCCATGCTAGGGCAGGCCCAGAGGTGTCAGACAGTGCTGCTGGTAACATCTGTTATGAAATATGCTGGGCAGGGAAGGGCTATGATGGGGACACTCAGGTACTGAAGACATGACAGAGCTGAGGCAGCTGCTGGCTCTGAGGTTTGCCCCAGGTGTACCAGGCTGGCCTGGAGGACACCTGCAAAACGGGGGAACCCAGGACTGCTGGTTCAGCTGGCGCAGGGTGATGGTGTTCACAAAGGAGGTGGCAGTCCTCCAGGTCAGACAGAAATGGTGCTCCCTGGTTTCGTCCTTACAAAGCAATTGGGGGTGCTGGCGGCAGCTCATTGTACACAGATGCTTTGGAGTGAGTGTGACTTCTCTACTGAGAAGGGGCAGGAGGCACTCAGGGCCTTTCCACCAACAGGGCCCTTGATCCACCCTGGGATGGGAGAGAGGTCAAGATGCAAACCCTGCTTCTAACCAAAGCACAGCAAATGACTACATGGCTTTCAAATTTCAGACTCTTTATTACAATTCTCACCCCAGTAACAAAGA
>VYXD01005100.1:0-37605 GCA_013397195.1 Hylia prasina
GAGGCCCCAAGGAGACGCTATCATTCCATACGATAAAATTATCAGGTTTCAGTTAACTTTGTTTGGCACTGTGGTGGATTGACCTTTGCTGTCTGCCAGGTGCCCATGAAGATGCCCTATCCATCTTCTCAGAACAATGGGAGAGAAAATATGATAGAGAAGCTCACGGGTTGAGATAGACAGGGAGATCACTCACTGCAAGAGACTGAAATGTTATGGTTAGTGGCTTAAATATTATTAGGAAGGACTTTTGCCCATTATGGTAAAACTGTATAAAGAAGCTGTGACCACCAAAGGCCACCCCTTCCCGGAATATGTCTCCTGAGGGGAACTTTGGGCTGTGAGTTAAGCTGCCTAAGGCAACTTGAGCTTGGATGAAGGTGACAATATTGTGCAATTATCTCAGGTCTAGGGAGAAGTCAACAAGCTTGGGGGAGAAGAATGTACCCACAAAGAAAGCCAAACCCAGCAGCTGACCTGAAAATCAGCCCTAGCTGATTGATTACCATTTAGATACATCAAGACTGATGCCATTTAATTATCCAAACTGTGTCTTGAACTATGAATGTAATAGAATCATAAAATTCCCTGGAAGAAAGATAATATACATCATGATTTTAAGTATTTTCAGAAATTTATTTTATAAATGATGACAATAAGTTGTCTTGTCACAGGACAGAGCTCCTCAGGCACCGAGGTTTTTTCTAACTGTATGGCAGTCCAAGAGAAGCTGCTTGTATGGGAAAAGGATATGGATTATTGAATTATTTCAGAACTGTACTGCTGATAACAGGAAATGTAAATTTAAATGGATTTTGTTTTCCTTGCTGGCTCCGTTATATTAAATTGGGGAATTCTTGAAGTTGTGAATGATTCTGTAAAAGGAAATTCTCAACTATAATTTTTTGCATATGGAAGCAGTAGTGACACAGAAAAAAAAGAATGATACAAGGACTCTGAAAAACTGACTAGACATGACGAGTCTAGGAACACTTAGAAACCAAACTAAACCTTTATATTTTTTTTTATGGAGTTGAAATATTTTTACTGCTAAAAACCAGGTAGAAGTTGCAAATGTTTCAAACCCAAATACTTTGGCTAATACCCTGGATATAGCAGCTTCTGAAGGTGCAGACAGTTCTAGCATAACAACTTAACTGAAGTGATGCTAGACTGGTAGAAGCTAAGCTACAACCAAAGAGACAAGGCAGTAAAAAGAGCTTATGTTTTGTCAATAATAACAGAAGTGTGGCTAGTACAGTAGCAACGTGAAGTAGGCACTTCCAGTCAAGCATGAAAAACAAAATGAAAAAGAGCAGCTTGTCAGAGGGGTAGAAAAAGGAGAAGAGCAAAACAAGACAAATAGATGAACAGAGGCAAATATGTTTCACTTAACATTTTTGTTTCATTGCACACTGAGATTTGCTTTAGCATTGTCTGAGTGCCTAATTAGCTAGATCTGTAAGCATGTGGTGCTTTGAAATTCATGAGTTACTGCAAGATATGCTGCTGCATTAAGAATTTTTTTTTTCTATTTTTGTTCATGTAGCATTGGGAGGATTATTACAAACACTGGAAAGGCATTCCCATTAAAAATAGTGAGGAAGTAAATGACCAAGTTTTTTAAGTAAATTAGGCACTGAAAGATACAGAACATACCTATTGCATTTTTCACAAGCTCATAAACATCAATGGTATCTCTAGAGATCTGACCAAATTTGGAATCTGGCTCTAAAATTACAGACATTATGTATATGTTTGGGGATTAGTGAAAAAACAAATGCAAAATTTGTTTTTATATCTTCTGCATTTTCCTTAAAAAACATTTTAAACAGAGCCTTTTTGAACTTCAGTTTTTGCTCTGTAAATATATAAACATGGAAAAGGAGATTTGAATAGTTTGAGGAGATGTTGAATTGAATACTTTGAGAAAAACCATATTTACAAAGTAGATAAAAATTTTGATTAAAAAACTGACAATGAAAATTACAGTCTTTTAGAAATTAACCCATACCTCATGTCAAAATTTATCTGTAATTTATTTTGAGTCTTGCACTGTAATGATCCAAAGAGGCCATAATCTCTTTGGGAACCTGTGTGATGTTCATTTGAAGGTTTCTGTCTCATCTGAAATTGACAAGAAATTTATTCTTATCCAAAAATTTCTTGAAGATTTCTGACAATATATTGGTGTTAGTTTATATTGACCAGTGTCTTCATTCTGGATCCCTGCTCCCTTAGATGTACATTGATCATCTCACTAAATTTTCTGTAAAGACAGTTTATGATATTAAAATGTAAAACTAAGAAAGAACTTGATAATTTTGAAATTGGTGGTTAAATCTAAAGATACAGAAATTGAGTTCTTGCCCCCTGAAAACTGCTCGTTTTTATTTTGCTTTACATGCTTGACTAGAAACACCTCTTTACATTGCTACCATACTATTCCTGCTTCTGTTACTATTGGGAGGAAAAATGGTCTCTAAAAAGAGTGCCTTGCCTGTTTGATCATAGCTTAAGTTTTACCACTCTAGTTTCATTACAATGAAGCTACTGCATTAGAACTATTTTGACCTTCAGAAGCCACTTCATTCAGAGTCAGTGACAAGATCAGTGAAGTCACTACATTTAGGTTTGTTCACTCCAAAGACAGAGCAAAAGGAAATGTAATTTGCCTCATAACTACTTCTGACTATGATTTGGCTTCAGACTTTCTTCTGTGTATTCTTCTGTTATCTAATTGCCAAATCAACCAAGTTCTTGTAGCAACAAACACAGCAATGTAAAAATCACATATTTGTCATTCTTCATTCTCCAGCTGCTCAGCAAGAATACTTCTTCAGGACAGGATTCCTCTGATATGAACTTCAGTGCAATCTGCACATTTTCAAACTGATCTATAGAGGCTATTAACAGAAATCTGAATTTCTTTCTGCTATGCAATGCCACTAGTTATTTTCTTTCCTCACATTTTTCAAGTAAGGATATCATGGAATAATTTTCCCAGAAAGGTGGATTAGGTTGCAAAGGTTGTAAAGAAGAAATTTATTCCTCAGATGCAGACACAAAAGCTGGTTTTTGCATTACTCTGGGAATCCAAGGGTTAAGCATATGAAGCTCTAGAACCATTCATTATACTTATTGCGTGGACAAAGCAAATTAATTTTGTTCTTCCATCTTGATGGAGATTAAATATGAAATTCAATGAAAATCTTGGTAAGAACAGTGTGAATATAACGATAAAAATATATATCTGTCATGCCATAGAAATTCTGGGAATTCCCCTTTCAGGCTGCTTACAGGAAGGGACAAAAGGTGATTCTTGCTAGTAAATACCACTCTCTTCTATGCCCAAATATTATGACTTTTTCTCCAACTAAACCAGTAAGTCCAGATTTCTTGACCATTTAATCATAATACACTGATTCAATTAAAACTAAAAAACAATCTAGGCTTGAGCACAAAGTGTAAAAATCAAAACCAAAAAAAAAAATCCAAACTAAAACAAGCAACCAAACCAACCAAACCAACAATCCCGCCCCCTCCTACCCCCAAAGCCCAAACTAAAGCCCCAAAATTAAAACAAATTAAAATCATCAAAAAGAGTGGAGCAAAATTAGCAAGCTATGCAATGCACTTGCACTCTGGAGGTACATTACCATGCTTTCCCCATAATTAATTAATGATATTTAATTATTTGCAAGGATTCCTTTATTTTCTCTTTTCCCAGTAGAATGCTAGTGGAAATATGCAGAAAATTTCAACATGAGTGACTTACTGCATAAAAAACACTTTCTGTTTTTTTTTTGGTTTTTTTTTTTTTTTTTTTTTTTTTTTTTTTTTTGGTTTTTTTTTTTTTTTTTTTTTTTTTTTTTAACTTGTAGTTCTTACTGTTATTTGTAGCTGAATGCTTTTAAAGGAAGTACAATCACAAGTTCTCCCATTGTCCCAGAAGGAAATCATAGCTGGCAGTGACCTTGTGGATCATGGTACATCTATATCATAAGGAAATAGAGTCTATAATGGGAAGGAGGCTGCTGTTGCATAAGACCTCGTTTAATCTTGGTGCAAATGATGGTGTGCTTCAAAGCTCAACTTAAACATGCTCTCTTTTCCTTTTTGCTTAACTTCACTCTCAGATTAGATATCACAAAATCACAAAATGGGAAGGGACCACAGTGAGTCATCTGATCCAACATCACTTCTCAAGCAGGGTCATCCTGGAGCACTTTGCATGGAATTGGGTCCAGATGGTTCTTGAATATTTCCAGTGAGGGAAATAACCTCCACAACCTCTTTGGTCAATTTGTTCCAGTGCTTGGTCACCTTCAGAGTAAAGAAGCTCCTCTTCACATTGGGCTGTAACGTCCTGTGCATTAGTTTCTGCATTTGCCTACTGTCCTATTGCTTGGAACCCATCCTGTTGCCTGGCTCCATCCTCTTGGCACCTTCCATTCAGATTCTTATAGATGTTGATGTGTCCCCTCTGAGTCATCTCTTCTTAAGGCTGAATTGGCTTAGCTCTGTCAGCTTTTCTTGGTAACACAGATGATTCAGCCCCTTAATCATCTCTTACCCTCTGCTTGACCTGCTTCAGGAGCTCCAAGTTTTTCGCTTCCTGAAGAGCTCAGAACTGGACACAGCACTCCAGAGGCGGTGGACTCACTAGGGCTGAGCAGAAGGGCAGCATCACCTCCTTCAACTTGCTGGCAAAGGTCTTCCTGAAGTACCTCAGGACACCATTGGCCTTCTTGGTCACTGCTGGCTCATGGACAGCTTGTTGTCCACAGGGACCCCCAGGTTATTTTCCACAGAGCTGCTTTCCAGCAGGTTGGCCTCCAGCCTGTACTGGTGCATGGAATTATTCCTCCCTAGGTTCAAGACCCTGCATTTCCCTTTGTTGAATTTCAGACAGTTTTTCTCTGTCCTTTCCAAGGGCTACACAGCACCCTGGGGGATTGGCCACTCCTCTCAGCTTTGTGTCATCAGCAAATTTGCTGAGGAGGCATCTGCCCCTTCCGCCAAGTCATTAAGGCTTGGGCCCAGTATTTAACTTTGGGGGACACTACTAGTCACAAGGCTCCAGCTAAACTCTGTGACACTTTTGATGTCTGTGTGGAGTATTATTTAGTGCATAAGTAGTCCTGAAAACATGGCAAAATGTGTACTGAGGTATGGATAAACATTTGATACCTTTTCTCCAACCAATGTGCTTGGAGAGTATCTTGCCAGGAGTATTAAGACTTACTCCCCTCTAGTGAGAAAAGTCAGCAATTGCACTTTTTGGCATAGCTTTTACATCATGATGATCTCTTCTGAATTCTTTGTAAGGCTTCCTCTTGCTCAGTTTCTCCAACTATCTGGAACTTTCCTGAACTTTCTTTCACTGCTGTAGGTGGTGTTACTAATTATCTTATTTTAGACTCTATCTCAGCTTTGAAAATTAATATATTTCATGCTTGAACTATTTTGTGACTAATGGTTCACACCATTATTTCTTGTGAACATATGTTGTTTGTTTGTTGTATGGTGTCAACAGAATATTGAATAGTTATTTGTTCTTGATTGACTAAAAAGTAATGGGGGTTTTTTAGACCTTTTTTCCATGGAGGCAATGTTTCTATCTAGTTGGTCAAGAATGAACTTTCACCACAGATACAGTGTGATGATGAATAGAGGGATCAAAATATTTTGTAGACTTAGAAAAATATACCATAATATCCCAGTTTAAAACAAAGTCTATGTTTATATCTGTGACTGAAAAATTTTTAAACACATATGGTATTTCAGAGGGTATTCTGATTCTAGAATTTATAGCTGAGAAGTTTAATACTTTTATAATAAACACTAAAAAGGTTGTAACATGAACTGGAAACTTGTGGCTGTATTTATATCTGGGTTTTGGTTCAGTAGCAAATCAAATTGTTTTAAAGCAAATAGTTATGCTTACTGAAGATTGGATGGTTTTCATAATTGCTTCAAAGATTGCAAAGAAGATATTTTGTAGAGGAAACTGAACCAGGATATCTGCTTCAGATGGATGAATATACTTCTACCCCATTAAGCCATTTTTGGTCCTTCAGACAGCTTCAAATCAGTTACATGGGGAGGACTGTTTATCCATGTTTATCCATGGGGACAGGGTATATCTTGTCTGAAGTAAAACACTGAAACTGTAAAACGTAGATCTAAGGCTTTCAGCAGTAACTGAACTATTGATCCTACTTCCCTGAATGACTCGATAAAATATTTGATACCTTTTCTCCTACCAATGTGCCTGACTTGATAATATGATAATATGGCACAGCACAGCTCTTCAGAACACATACTGTTTGTTCCTGAATGCCAGGACTTGAAACAGCTTAGGATTTAAAACAAGCAAGCGACAACTTTGTGATGAAATATGATAATGGCATATTTGAATAAAGAAAAATTCTGAGATCATCCATTTTGTTAATAGCAAATTGGAGGTTATTTGTACAACCTTTTGGTTGATGAGGTGAGGGACTAATTATAACGATTATGAAACCAAGAATAAATTCAACCCTCTCCCATATGTTGTGCAAGTAAGCAAGAGAAAAAAAAATAAGTGAGGAACTAATAAAGAAGATAAATATAAGGATTCTGGTGGTCATAGACACTTTTGGAGACATGGAAGTGTGTAGATGTTGTCTTCCTTATGGTCATTCTATTTTATCACAATTCTAGTGTGCTATATACTTGGTATGCTACCAAGTCACCTGCTCCATGGCAAAAGGGATAACTATAAATGTCTAAACATTCACAGTTTCAAAGTAAGCAAGTTCTGAAGTCCTTGTCCATTTGTAGTTAGACAGCTCTCTGACTTAAATAGCAGTCCTGAATACAAGGAACAGGTCCCAAAGATTACTTTGCATTTTAAAACTTGAACAAAACTCTGAATCAAGCCCTAATATGCTTCTCAAATTGTTTTTATCAGAAATCTAAAGCAACCTGGATAACCTTGTTGCTTGATCACTGAAATTTGACAACCCCTTTATAATCAGCTGAAGGAGGATATGCTATAGCCTTACTGACAATGCAGTTCCAACACAAATTATGAATTAGCATAGAGTAGGTTAACAAAAATAATTCACTAATTGCTATCATAAGAAAAGCAGAAGGCATCAGATTAAATCATAACCCAACAAATTAAAATGTCACTGAAATGAAGAGATCATTTCTTTAGGCATCAGACACTTAAGAGAACTAATATGTCCTCAAAAGCACATAAAAAATTTCCCTTAAGAACTGATGAAAATTCTGAAAATAGCATCAGTGACCTTTCTGCATTATTTCTATTTGAAATCAAATCACAAAACTTTGTAATGTTTTGTTAGGTGGAATACATTCATGCCAGGTGATGGCCAGAATCCATAGATGTAGTTTGATCACATTTTCTGTCATCTGAGAGTTTACCCAGTAGACTTGGGATTAAATATTCACTTATTTATTTACTGCAAAATAAATGAATTGTCTGTAACTTCCCATTTTTACCAAACAAACAAACTCATACAATTAATAGTAAGACTAATGCATAATTAATCAGTGTAGCTGAAGAGGTAGCTTAACTGCTTTTTGTCTCTGGGCAGAAATCCAGCATCTCCACAGTAATTCACTTCAGACTAATAGACAGTATCTCTTTAAACATACTTAACCTTGCCCTTACTACAGAATGCAAGCTTAATGTTGGCTTGTCCTTTGAAATACAGCACCATGTATTTGTAACAAGAACAAGAACTTATTTTTCTACCAAAAGCAGCAGAAGGAAGACCATAGTGCCAAGAAGTAGAAAACAGGATGCAAACATTCATGTATACCATCAGATTTTTTTTTTGATAAAAATGGAAAATCTTCAGAAGACCTCCTTATTTGGACTTTCAGCTTTGCAACTGATAAAAAGCACTCCATTAAGTATCTGTTAGATATCTCTTGAAAGGAATTCATAGATACTGTTTTATTGATATATGATCAAAAGAAACATGGCCAGCAGGTTGAGGGAAGTGATTCTGCCCCTCTGCTTCGGTGACACCCCACCTGAGTGCTGCATCCAGCCCTAGGGTCCTCAACACAGGAAGGACATAGACCAGTTGGAGCAATTTCAGAGAAGGGCCTTCAAGATGATTAGATGATGGAGCACCTCTCCTACAAAGAGAGGATGAAAGAATTGGGGGTATTCAGCCTGCAGAAAAGAAAGCTTCATTGTGACCTGATTGCAGCCTTCCAGCACCTGAAGAGCACTTGCAAGAAACATAGAGAGGGACTATTTGCAAGTGCATAAAGAGACAGGACATTGGGGGAATTGTTTCAAACTGAATTGTTTCAAATTGAAACAGAGTAGGTTCAGATTAGGTATTAGGAAGAAATTCTTTATTGTGAGGGTGGTGAGGCACCAGAACTGATTTTCCAGAGAAGCTGTTGATGCCCCATCCCTTGGAGTGATCAAAATCAATTTGTATGAAACTTTGAGCAGTCTGGTGTAGGTAAAGATGTCTCTGCCCATGGCAGGGGGGGTTGNATGAAAGAATTGGGGGTATTCAGCCTGCAGAAAAGAAAGCTTCATTGTGACCTGATTGCAGCCTTCCAGCACCTGAAGAGCACTTGCAAGAAACATAGAGAGGGACTATTTGCAAGTGCATAAAGAGACAGGACATTGGGGGAATTGTTTCAAACTGAATTGTTTCAAATTGAAACAGAGTAGGTTCAGATTAGGTATTAGGAAGAAATTCTTTATTGTGAGGGTGGTGAGGCACCAGAACTGATTTTCCAGAGAAGCTGTTGATGCCCCATCCCTTGGAGTGCTCAAAATCAAGTTGTATGAAACTTTGAGCAGTCTGGTGTAGGTAAAGATGTCTCTGTCCATGGCAGGGGGGGTTGAAACTACATGATCTTTAAGGTCCTTTCCAACCCAGGCCATTCTATGATCATCTGACTGAAAAGGACTCAAGTTTTACTTCCGTAACATTGCAAATATATTATGGTAACTCTCCTCATTCAGTATTCATCCTCCTTTTGCTTTTACCAGAAGTTAAATTTTCCACATTCTTGCTCTTAGCTCTTTCTTTTTTCTTGCAAGATCACACACACTCACAGTTGCACACAAAAAAACCTCCAGCCATTGAAAAGTGAGAAAGAAATTTTGGCACAGAAATTTTTAGGACAAATTTGGATGCAATATTAAGTGTTAGGGTGAAGCAGAGCGCAGCCACTGCAGAGCTGCAACAGATATGCTAACACCCTGTGTGGAAGTGGCTCAGGAAGCCCTTCATCCTTGTGTGTTTCTTTCTCTCTTTCATTCCTTGATAAATCTGGTCTTGGAAAGACAAGCTGGAAGACTTCAAATGCCTGTAGTAATTCAGGCAAGAGGAAATCATTGAAATTGTAAGGGAAGAACTTCTAGAGAGGACAGATTGTCCAGTGGTTACTATACTAAAATGCCATGATGGCAATTTGGATTAAAATTTGTTTTCTACTGCAGCCGTCCTCAGATTTTAAACTATCAGTCTTATGTTTTGACCTTTCTTCCCATTCTGCGCAGTGGAACTAATAATGCAAATAGGATTCTAATAGAAAGCATCACTGTGACACACACAGGTAACAAGCTGGAGGACTTAAATGTGTCTTGAATTGGGGATTCATTTTCTAATATATCTTATACCCATAAAAATGGACAATTTCAATATCTCACTCATAAATCATCTGATATATGCCTGCAGAAGACATTAATGTCCAAAAGAACCTATTTTGTTTGAACAGTCTTTGTTACTTCTTAAAGAACAGAAGCCATAGCCTGCACTTACAGGGACTGTATTTTGTCTTGTACAATGCGGATTATTTTATTTTTTCATTCACAAATTCTTTCTCGTCAAAGCATAATTATATAAAAATGTATTTTGACATATTTTAAAATCAACATAAATTTCAGTCCATAGTAGTTCTCCTAAAATTTTTATTAAAAATTATAAGAAATCATTGAACACAGAAGAAATCACACTAATGAAATCTGCTATTTTTCAAACCTAGTTGATTAAAGTCTTTTCATCTTATCGTAGATAGTGTTTGTAAACCATATGGGTAACACTGACAGCTTGAATATATATGTACAGAAAATTGCACAATTTTATTCAGTTCCTAAATCATTCTACTAGTTGCAAAACAAATGGGACAACTGGACTCTTAGTTCCGTTGCAAGATAGCAAGTCAGGGATGGATTGAAAAATTATTGGCTGAATTCCATTAATTTCATTAGTCCAAAGATCTTAAGTTGTTTCCAAGAGCAGCCCTCTTATTTATTAGCTTATTTTAAATATTAGTTTTATTCCATGTAAAGTGTATGTGTTTTATTTGGGGCTATTCAGAAAATCTTCCCTGTTGAACAGATAATAAACAACTATTTTTGCAGATTATGAACTATGAATTTTAGGTGGATTAGTACTCTTTCATTACAAATGTGTCAATAAACACTGATCATGTATTTAGCATCTGAAAAAAGGTTCATAACTATAATTTTCTCATTGCAGTTGCAATAGAGAAAACCTGGAGCTTCTGTAAACCTGAGCTGCAAAGACACTCAGCTAACAAATCGTTAGAATTCCAAAGCCATCTGTTTTTTCTCTTAACTTTTCTTAACCTTCCAGTATCTATTGAGCTTCTCAGAGTAGTATTAAAAGATGTAGATATGGTAACTTTTCCTTAGTAATGTCCTTTCCCATAATAAGTGTACATTATTAGGACACTTTCCTCTCCTGGGAAGCTTTTCATTTGATTTAACACACACATATAAACCATTTTATGAATAATGTATTTGGAACTAGATCCCCAAACACAGTTAAGAAAGCAAGTAATAATGAGAGTCTGTTTCTGAGACTGTGCAAAAGGACTCCATAAAATCATGTCCCCTATGTTGCTGTAAATATGTTCTCAGCTGGCAACCTCTGTCCAAAATGTAGGTGGAATAACGTTTCTGCCACTGTTAAGCAGTAGCCAACAGAGCTCCTAAGTAAAAACCTTAAAGGGGTATGACAGATTGCTCAGTTCTCCATGTAGAGAGTAATGTAATCTGCTGTGAGACATCTCACACAAAGCCTCCCGCCGCTCCATCTGGGCTGCTGAGCACCGGCAGTTCACTCGATTGTATACAAGTCAAATATGAAGGCAACTCGTGACAGCAGGATTATTTTTTTTAATGAATACATGTACACTAAGGAATGCAAGCAGCACCATATTTCAGTTCCTAATTATTAATTTAAATATTAAGCTGATTTTACTTTTCAAGTCATGAGGCAGTTAGAAACCTAGAATTGCTCTGTGAACTTACAGCAAATCTTTTGTAGGTAAAATGGTGATGGTAAGTAAATTAAGCTAGTAAAAGATCTGAAAGAGGATACTTTCAGAGCATGAATTTGTTATAGATTAATTTAATGCATAACCATAATTAGCTACATTACTCTCCTGTGACAAAACCAAAAAATATTCCATTTGTTTTTTTCCTTCCCAGAGTTGCAAGTAAAAGGACTTTCACTATAATCTTGTCTTTTTCAATGATAGACAGTGAACAGAAAATAATCAAAGCAAATACATTTATTAAATATGCTAATGATGATTGTAAAAATGGTAGGAACTAGAATTCTTTAGCCTGTTACCTGTGGCCTCCAGTAGCATATACTAACACTACAGGCTCTGAACATACACACAAAGCCCTCGTTTATGACAAGAACAGATCTGCCTGGAAGAAGACCCAAGAATTCATACTTTGAATTTTAGATGCATTTAATGGGCAAAAGAGGTTTATGTACAAAAATCACCTCTTTTTTTTTTTTTTTTTTAAACTAAGAATCTTACTTTTTTGCTTTTTAAGACCTCTACCTTCTTCATAAACCCAACTGTCTTTCTTCATAGTTACTCAGTGACTTCTCACTTTCTTTAAATTAGGTCTACTGTCCTGTAAAATAAAACTAATGCTTACTCATCTTGACAAATATCCCTTCTAACACATGTGTGCATTTGCTTTCTCAAGCTCTTGTCACATGAGACTTAATCATACTAGGTTTGGAGCAGCAGATATAATCAGAGTGTGACATGGTACATCAGATCATGAGCTTTTCTTTTAGTCATAAATCTGATTGCAAGAGACTGGTAGTATCATTTTGGAAGTACAGGTCTTCTGTCTTGAACCATTTCATTTGAGCTTTTGTGTCTCTGGGAACCCAGAATTCTGTCAAGAGGTTTTCCTCCTGCAAATATGTGATGTTTTTTAATAATTCTGGTTGGGTTTTTTCTTCAGCTATTCACATGAGCTACTTTATTTCTTTTTACTTTTTATTTTTAAATTACTAGTGTAATTTAAAGTAATTATACATTTGAATTCTACTCAGTAGAATATAATTGTTTTGGAAATGAAAGCAAAGCCTGACTACACAAATCTGAGATTTCTACCTTCGATCTCACTTTCCTCTTGATAATTCATAACCTACCAAAACATCTATGGTTTATGAAGGGAACAGAGTTCTTAAAAAAAATCTTAGTTAAAAAAAAAAGCATGGGGTGTGATTTTTGTATCTGTAGAGAACATGAATCAAGATATTGCAGCTGAGGAACATAGTTTGCAGAATGATGATTCAAAATAAACCAGGTGAAAATTACAAGATTCCTAGTTATCAAATAGATTCTCTAAGTTGTATTCCAATGGAACTAATAAAGGATCACGACACATTTAAGAAAGGGAAATGGCATGATTAATACTTGTAACAATGGAAATCTAGACTCTCTGATCCAGAAGATTTTTCTAGAAGGTTCCCTTAAACAGAAAAACACTTATTTCCAGCTATAATTATTTATGATTGTCAAAGCAAGAAACATTCGCTCTCTTCCCAATATTCTTTTCTCTCTTAAATAAATCCCAGTCTGACAGTTAGGAACTTCCCTCAAATCACAGACTCATGTGTGCATTTGCTGAACAGATGTGTGCATTTGAACTGCATGGTAACAGTAGTAGCCTTTGCAATGCTCCAGCTTTCTTCCAGCTTTCTTACAGAATATCTTTCTATACTGTAGCTCTCCAGTAGGAAGCAGTCATGGTGCCCAGCCACCATTCTTCTGGAAAAACACTATGAGAGAGTACTGATAATTGTGTTACTTACCTCTCCTGATGGTTGCTGCCATTTTGCCCTGATCTCATCCTTACTATATGAGTAAGACTGCTAGTAGAGATGGTGTGTATTATCAGAAATTTCTATTTTGTTTCTGTATTTTCAAAAGGTAAGATGTACTTCTAACTATCATATAGAAATATCATTCTTTCCAGTGTATTAGTGAGAAGTGTTGCTGATGAATCTTTCAAAATATACGTCCAGAAATAATGTCTGTGTTGTAACCTACTCTAAAAATGTATTCAAATGCAAGTACAGCAGAAAACAATATATTGGAAAATGTTGTTTTCTAGTCAGTGAGAGAGAAGAAACTAAAGGAAATCCATAAAACTAATGATAATTTTCACTAAAACTTTTCATTTCAATTCTCATTGTACAAAGAAATTATGTGTCCATAAGATACTCCTGAATTCTCTAAACCAGACACTTCCTTATTAGTGACAGAACTCCCAGAGGATAAGAATTACTGAAACTATGTTTTCAAGAAAATAAATAGATATGACCTACATTATTTTTCCTTGATCAGGGTGACTGTACCTGTTCAAGCTATAGTTTAATTAATATATGACTAGTACAGTCAAATACCTGCCTGTTTCTAGATCTTTACCTACAACATATATATAAATATATATATAAAACATATATATGTCCCTATATATATATTATGCCCCTATATCCATTTCTGCATGCAGCTAGATAAATTTCGTGCTTCGACCAGAGAAAAGAACAAGGCACAATTTATCTCCTTCAGTCTTTTTTCAATTTACTGTACTCCTGATCTGGTTAAAAGTGTTGTGTGCAGAGACAAAAAAACTGCAACCCAAAGTTATGTATATGTTATGTAGATTCAAAACTCATCACAACCTATTTCAATAGATGATAATCTTTTATTTCTTTTCTGAAATAGATGGGAAGTGCATGTTTTGCTGCATATAGTTGTTAAAGCACTGTAAATTAGTCACTCTCAGAATCTGCACCTTAGCTCACTTCTTATCGGGTTTCCATGAGCTGAAACTTTTCAGATCTTTTGTCTTGTCATAGCCTCACATTAACTCCATACTCACCTATTGATAATTTGATACATACTATTGAACTAAACATTGTGGTCTCAGCTCTGGATTAAAAGAAACGTCATGGGAATTCCATTATTACTTTGTTGCTCAATGTATGACACATTTCAGCAAATGAGCTAGGGTAGAACTACATATTTAACACTGCTTAGAGATGAAAAAGTGACAAAAATATAATGAACTCCCTAATATACTTGAGTAAAAATTCTTTTGTTTTTTTTTCACTGCAACGTCAGTTTCTAACAAAAAAAAATTACTTCAAGAGTCCAGAACTGGTCAAAACTGGTACAAATTAAAAAAAAAATCAAAATAAATCAAATAAAAGCGGCTATGATTCACTAAGTTTTAGAACTTGCTCTCACTCAAGTTTTGTTGTGTAGCTTCTTTATTTGAAGACTGAAAACAGATCCATATAAGCTGACTCTTTATTTTTTAAAAGAAGACTATTTATTACTCCGACATCTTAAGAGGAGAGGTTGTTAAAGAAAAAAGCAGCATCATTTGATATAAAATTGCATAAGCTCTGAATATGTTTTATTCATCAAGTAAGATATCCTAATCACTTCACAGAATGTAAAAAATCCAAAGTTTCTGCCTGATGAACTGTAATCTAGACAAATAAACATGAAGAGATGGAAGGGCAAGTCAAGAGGAAAACTTCTGCTTTTGTTTATTTTACACAAACAATGGAGTTTCATCAAGCATAAAGAAATGGGGTAACAAACTGTGAAGTTTGTAAAAAAGGTCCATAAAATTTTACAAAACGCTAACCCCTATTAAGGTCTAAACACAAAACCTCATTTGCTATTATTATAATAACAAAGCCTTTAGAATAAATCGTGGTATATTCTGTGGTACACTATTATGAGGACAACAAAATCTGGAATACTTAGTTTCTAAATTGAAAGAAATGAGACAGCATATTAGGTTTTGATGCTTGACTTTTCTTTCTTCAGATGGAAAAGCAATGTGTTATTTGCTGGAAAACACAAAAAAGCTGTTGATTTGCCAGCATAGTGATGTCAACTCATCTATCTCTAAAACAAAGGACAGTCAGGCAGATGTGAGGATCACAAAACCAATTAGGATGTAAAAGCAGTTTTCTGATAGAATCTGAAAACACAAATTCCTGCATAGGCAGAAGAAACATCTGTACAATTTGAAACTGGCATCATGTCTTTTGAATTAAGGCTGGCTTTGAAATCTAGTATTTGCAATTAGATCACAGAACTGCAGAACAGTCTTTCAAAGATGGAAAGGACCAAGAAGGACCATTAAGTCACACTCTTAAGTGAATGGCCTGTACAGGGATCAAACCTACTTCCCTGACATTATTAACACCATGCTATACCAAACTAGCTAATCTCAGGGTCATGTTAAGGTTTCATCTGCTATCTTGTGGCCAGTAAATGGAGGGGATAACTTTTTTGTGGTGGTTTGCAGAAGAATTACTGATTCAGGATTTTCTATGGAGTTCATGAATCCTCAGACCCATAACAGTAACAAGCTGACAGAAAATGTCCAAAACTAGTGCCATCTTTCAATATTTATCAAGCTAAAAGCGAATAAGGCCTAAGACACTGTTTTCATAAGTATATATGGTTACAGCTGAGAATTTTATCAAAAAGACAAAGGGTCTAAGTACATTGGAGGTTATTTTGTGGAAGAGGATTGAATGCAAATGTTTCTTTGTCATTGTATTGTGATATTGATATATATTGCTTATTTTTCTTGGCTTTTATTTTTATGGAACGTCTATGAATTGGGACCGGATATTTTTTATAAAGTATCTTTTTTTTTTAGAAAGGAAGTACAGGGTTCCGCAGAATGAAGTTAAGACACATAGGAAAGTTCAGGTGAAAAGTACATATGCTAGGAGGAAGTCCTGTTAAATTTAAATCAGTACTGAATTTTTATATATGTACATATATAAACATACATATTTAATCTCCTTACAAAGGTGTAATTATAATATAATATAAGCCTTACCCTAAGTTTATTAAATAAATCTATGATTTTTCTAGAAGA
Organism: Hylia prasina; assembly: GCA_013397195.1. Classification (NCBI taxonomy): domain Eukaryota; kingdom Metazoa; phylum Chordata; class Aves; order Passeriformes; family Sylviidae; genus Hylia; species Hylia prasina. The sequence goes on from VYXD01005100.1 coordinate 16,265, forward strand.
TGGGGTCGACAAAATTGCATGAAACTGGTAAAATTAGAATTTGCTATCCTTGAGAAAGCAATGAATAAGTAGGAAACAGGATGCATCCGTGTTACCTGGAGAGCATGAGCACCCATGCCTACAGGTGGGTAATTTCCAGAGACCACAGAAGTGTCTAGGATGACAGAGTGAGGGCTTGTGCCTCCAACTGCTGGTAGGGATGAAGCATCTCACTCCACAGATTTACAAATAAAGGTCAGATGGTTATACCTTAGTAGCAAATAACCCTTTTTAGTGGTCTGCCATGAAGAATCCAAAGATACATCACAATAGCTACCTAAACACTGTTTTTCTGTGCTAGATGACTTATGTGATTTAAGCACCTAACACATTTTTTTACTAAGTGTGTGCTAAATAAAATCAATTCAGTGACGTAGCTTTGAGCTGGTGACAGGAATGCAAAATAAGATTTAAAAGTACAATTAAAAAACAATTTTTTGTTTGTGTTGTCTCCATCTTGGATGATTTCTGTTAGTGGTAGCATTTCCTCATAGTAGCTATTCTCTCAGTAAGCTTCTTTTACTATTTGAACTAGTGATTAAAAACAAACCCCACCAAAAACCAAACCAAAGAAGCAAATAGTTTAGAAAGGAGATCTCTTTTCCTTTTAGAAAGGAGATATTAATATTTTAAATATACAGAACTATTGATATTTCCACTAGCCATTATATAATTCTGAATTAATATCTTGCTTTCTGTGAAAGGAAGAGCAAGACAAGAACCTGAGTCCTCTATTCGGTTTCCTTGTGCTTTTTTATCCTTCTATCATTTCATTAGCTATGAATTAGAATTCTATTTAGTTTTTTTAATTAAAATACTACTTTAAAAATAATAAAACAACAGCTAGGAATATCACTTTAACCCATATGGTATAACTAAAATATTATTTTGGCAAAGGGAAATGTCTTTAGGAATAGATAATGGGGAAATAAATCATCTGAATTTATCTTCTTCTTTGCTTTCAAGTGCCTTGTGTTTCCCACCCTCTCCTTTCACCCTTTCACCTATTTTCTTCTTTGTGTTGAATAAACTACTTTAAAAAACCCTTTTACAGAGAGACTTTAAATCTACTTTTTCTAAGACACATCATAAACTCCAGAAATTTTTCAAGATTTGATATAAAGGATAAAACTTAAAAAAAAGGTGGTTTTGTGTAATACAAGAGAAAGGTCCAACGCTTAATATATGCCAGACAGATGTCACTAATCTTTTATTTCATGTGCTGTAAGCTTACATGAAACTGGGCAATGAAATTCAGCTTTAAGAGAAATTCAGGAAGGTGAATTTCTCATAGCTACTGGGTAGCTGGCTTAGCAGTTGTGTTTGTACACTTTTCTCTCTTGGAGTGGTGTTTGGGGACTTCCTCACAGCACTGCTGAGAAGACTGATAGGAGTGCTGTTAATACTATCAGAGATACTGCAAATATTTGAGAGGTAGAAGGATCAGACCTTCTTTTTGAAGGAGTGCTTTTCATCGAAGTGTAAATGTTTTTCAATTCATGCCAATATATACTCTGAATAATGCAACTGGATATCTTTTCTATCACTAAGCCAAATAGATATATTTTGACCTCATAACTCACAGGGAGTGAGATGTTACAGAATAATTTTATTTTCCCACTAAAATTTTTTTTAAAAAATGGAAACTAGAGGTCTCAGTTAGGAAATTCAGTAGAAGATCCTAGACTTCCAAGCGGCAAAATTTGACTACAATGCCCACAAGCACATGTTCCCTTGAAAAACAGGTAATATAAAAACATTGCTAGAATAGATTTTATTATCACATTATTTATTTTCTTGAAAACTATTCAACTCAATGGTTGTGAATAAAACCAACAGAGATAAATAAACATTCAGCTATAAAAATTGATTAGGTATTTTTGGGTTTTGTTTGGTTTGGTTTGTGGGTTTGGTATTTTTAAAGAAGACAACAAGGCACTCACTCTTTTTTGCATGCCAACTGCCTGCTCTCTATTTCCTCAATCTCTATTTTCAGTAAAAATTATAAAAAGAGAAAAAAAGTTCCTGTTTTTATTTTTATGTCCTAACTGAACATATCTCTTTATATAATTTCCATGTCCTTAGAAAAGACTGGAGTGTCCAAGAGCAAGTTAATAATACATTTAAGGAACCTTGTCAATCAACATAAAGACTAAATTTACCTTGTGTCCTGGCATAACCCATTGCCTCACAGAAAAACCACCAGATTTGCAACTGATGTTGTGTCATGAAAGAGCTCTATTTTTAGGATAATAGTTTCTAATACAATGTCACCAAGCTAATCCTTGGCTATACTGAGTGAAAAATCTGCAGACCTCTAGTCTTCATCAAAACAATTGAGTTTTGTAGCAGAATGAAAATTTTGGAAAGCAGAGAGATGATTAACATGTGAATGACCTACTGTATACTAAAAAGGGAAAGAAAGTTAAGTTCAGACACACTTATAGACAAACCCTTTTTATCAGAACTTTGAAATGATGAAATGTTGCAAATAGCTGCTTATTGCTGTGAGTCATACAGATTTATTTGGTTTTAAAATTACACAAAAGCGAATGAAGCAAACCCATATTAAAAATTTTGGGGCTGATTCTGGCATTTTCTTTGCCACAGTTAATGTTTCCTCCCTCTATAACCTAGTAAAAGAGAGAAATGAGAGTATAGCAAAGTACCTTCTTGATGGATCATATTTTGATGATGTGTGCATTGCTCCAAAAGGGGAAAGGTAGTGGAATATAACCTTGTATACTTAATTTCTCCCTTCATTTGCATACAGACTATATTTGGATTTGCCTACAGGAAGAATAAAAGAAGTTTCCATTAGACTATAAGGATATAACAAGGTCAGATTTTCACTTGGGAGAATATCTTTCTCACTGCTCTTTCTCTATGAACTTCATTTGAGCATTTGAAATTAGCTAAGGAAATAGTAAGTTAGCTAAAGTATGTTTCACTATCCTTGTGTTTTCCTAGCAAAGTACTTTCAGAAAGATGAGGTTTGATGCACATTATGCAAATGATCACCTGCTGCTTCACGATCCAAACTGATGCCATGATGCTTGCTAGATTTATTTGTTTGGTTTGGTACTTGCTGGATCTCTGTAATTGTTACATCCACCCTGTAAGCTCTTCCAGACAAAACTGCATATATTGTGGCAGTGTTACTTATATAAAAGTGCTTATCTTGTCCCTCTTCATCTAGAAAATAAAACATTCCCTCTAGCAGTTGTATTAGAACAATAAAAATTGTGCAGACTAGAGAATGCACACTGCTATATAATACTTCCACACGCATAATATGTAATCACAGAAATACCAGTAAATATCCAGAAATACTACTAAACTGGAAGACAGGAATTCCAATCTATTTCCATTATCACTACTGAGGGGAGATGTCTCTCTTAATAGACAAGTAAATTTAAAATACAGGTTTAATCTCTGATGGGTAGGTGGGTGCTAAGTATGAACAAAATATCATCATCATCATTGGGTTTTTTGCGCCTGGTTGCATACACAGCATAAAATGTAGTTTTAATCAGAAGTGGAGCAGTATCTATAAAGTGTCTGTAAAATATTGCTATGTGTAAAATAGCTCAAGAATGTCTTTAGAAGGGGATAGGGTGATGTGTATATACTCCATACCATTCTGTTTGAGAACAGGTGTTTAGAGGGATGATGGCTGCTGACACATGTGGCAGACTATTTACTTTTCCACCTTCTTATGAGGCAGTCAGTATTTGAGTTGTGATATGTAGTAAAGGCTGTAGCATGAAAAATTTTACTGGCTGTGAGATTAAAAGATTATACTTGCCTACTTATTGATGTGCTAGTAGTGGTAAGGTTTCTCATGTTAAAGAGAGTATGATGTGAACCAATGAGCCCCCTAACTGTCAGGGATGATCTGCAAACTGTAACGCAGTGGTGCATCCAATATTTGCCCTCACAAACTGAGAGAATGAATACAAACATGAAGTAAAAAGATGTCTCAATGAAAACTGTGAGGGCTTCCACATAACAAAATCTAACTGGTCATCTTGGAATGCTGAAAGAACCCAGCTTTTACTTCAGCTCACATTGTTCTCAGAGAGCTTTTGCAGGTGATAGGTGATACGATCCCTTATTGCGCTGCCACCCTGTACAAACTGCTGCTCCATTCAGCAAAGGTCTGTCCAGACCTGATGTAGCTGCAGTCTGCTGCAAAGGGTCCCAGACTGTCTGCATCCAGCTAGTCAGAGATTAATCCCCAATCTTCTGAGCACAAAGAAACCGTAACTCTGCTTTTACAAAGAAAGCGTGAAGGAGGTGCAACCTTCCTCTTGATACCAATGCAGAGTGTGTGCCCAGCATGCAGATATAGGGAATGTGTGCAAGGTGATTTTTTTTTTTTCCAACAATCTCTTTAGATTTCATCTTTAGAAAAAGCATAGAGTTACACTCTAACAAAGCAATACAAGTTTTGAAAACCATCAGACTGCCTGAGTTGAACTTAGGTGCAATGGAAAATATGGGGTTTCAAAAAAATTCCTAAAGCAGTTTCTTTCACTGCCTCTCCTTGTAAGCACTTGCACTGTGGACAACAAAGCTTTTGTGTGCTTGAGATCTGTGCAAGGGAGGTGTTGAGCCTCAGCCTGAATCTCAGAGGGACTCCAGCTGGCAAAGATTCTTTGAGCATGTCTAAAGATAGACAACATCGATATAAAGAACAGCAACCCCTATTCAAAACCACTTTCTACTCCTTCATACTATTTCTGGGTTTTGTCCGATGACTCTGATAGAAAATAAACAAAGCAGTATTGCGAGCAGAACTATGTTCTGCTTTTATTTAGAATGGAGACCTTCCAATTGCAGATTACCAGTCTTGCCCTTCTTTTCCCTTTTGTTTGCTGCTTGCCTAGCCCCGTGTCATTTGCATTTCTCATTACACAATACCAGCTTCAAGATGTGAGAGGAGGAGAAAGAATATGGAGGAGAAGCATGCATTCCAATGTCTTTCTTCTACATCATGCCTGTTGCTTGAACAATAATGCTCAAATGCTTGTAAGTGGGACATGAGTTTTAATGCTTAGAAACTTGACTTTTTTGTGGTTTTGTGCAGTCAGCTAGGCTTTTGTACAGAGCAGTCACATTGTCTCAAGTTCTTCGTAAACATTTCTTTACTGTGTTTTTTTCCTTGGTCTTGGTTAAGGATGAAGCAATCTGAAGCAGAGTCTGTACAGGCTGGCTCCTGTTCTTTAGCTCCAGGTCTGTGCTTTGGGACTCAGAATATACCCCTAAGCAGGCAGCTTCCTACTTGATCTCTCCTGTCAAAGAGTTCAAACTCTGTGTGCAGTCAGTTTAAAGACCGGTGAACTCAGCTATTTAAAATTGCCTCTTAGGTGAACAAAATATTTTGCTGTTGACTAAATACGTGCGCCACATAATTAAAGAAGGTGGTCTGTACTGACCAGAAAGTTAGGTGCTAGAGTTTCAGGTGTTTAGTTGTCTAAAGCATATAGTCTGTATCTTCTTGTTAAACTTGGTTGACTTTCAAGATCTGAAATATTTATTCTGAAGCACATTTCTGCACAGGGGGTGCTGTGATAACTGACAGACATACCTATCTACCTGCAGGCATCTTGGCATTCTAACTGTGAATTGGGAAGCCAATCCTACTGTTTGTAGAGCTCTATAATTGAATTAGTGAACATTATTTTATAAAAGACAAATGCTCCCTCTGAAACATTCAAGCCTAAACAGCTCACACATAAATTATTCACTCCTACACAAAACTACAAGGCTAAAGCTACCTATCCAGGACATCTAAGTGATATAGAATGTGTCTACAGAAAAGTGCTGTAAAGAGTAACCCAAGTTGTCTCTGGAAAAGACTGCCTCAGCAAACAGCTTAGTTGTGTTAATATTCTAGCTAGTAAGGATTGCTTTCCAGCATTTGATGGATGCTGCAGATCCACCTATACTGCTTCTACACCTAAGCTAGAGTTGCAATGTGATGTGGACCTATATCATGTGGAAATGACAGCCAGGGTCCGTGTTACCTTGAAGATCAGTGCATTGCATCCCATCATGGGATATAGACTTGGAAATATTTGTTTAAGTCCTCTTTATTAACTATATCCTCAGCAGAAGAGGCAAGGTTTGATTTAATCTGTTGGCATCTGAGATTAAATCCCCAGATTTCAGTGAATGCAATAGCCTGAAAAAAGGCATTTCCAGAATGTAACTAAAGAGATATTCCCCTGTAAAGACCATCAATAGGATCAGATCTATCTCAGCAATTCAGTCATTAAGGATTATCCCACTGATGGGCAGCCCTGATTCTACTCCATCTACAAAACTCTTACATATACCTTGAAATTTGCATGTGTCTAGAAGGTTTACTAGTATGATACTCATGTCTTGGAATACAGAAAAACTGAGTATTGTGACACTCTTATCCTCAATTCATATGCTGGCAGCATTGAATTAAAGTCAACGCATGAATGGCCATATTTCTTTTCATTAAACTGCAGTGTTTAAACTATTTCTCAGGAAAGTCTAGATTCTATTTCTTCACCAACCAAAATGTTCCATAAAGAGGACAGACAATGTATGTCTGACCGTTACGCCCAGATACATGCCTTGGCTAAGAAGTTCTGTAAACCCACTTCCTTCTGGCAGAGGATCTTTTTTGTTATTCAACAAAAGATGAGTTCCTTATTTTTCTGTTATCCTACTAAAAGAATAATAAACCTAGTGTTAGATATTTTTCTTTAATATTTAATTACTGATAACCTGACTATGGAGATATACTTCATAAATTTCTATCTTAATATTTATGTCCTAACTTTCACAAATTTCAAATTTTGAAAGAGGTGCTCATTAGAAATGAAAATTAATATATCCTGCTTATGTCTCAATAAACAGTCTTAAATATAGGTAAGCTGCATACAATGACATTTGACTTTGCATAGCCTGAGTCAAATGCCATTGTATGTGGCCTAGTTAGTCTTGCTGAAAAGCTGGCTCTGCTTACAGCTAACTGCTCCCAAGTATAAACTGAAGAGTTTTTGTTGGTGATGAAACCTTCTATTTAAAAGCTAAGCAAATAAATTCTTGAGGTGTACAAGTCCTCATCACATTCTGAGGGCAAAAACATCACTTTGAAAAATATGCATCCTTTACTCCAACCTTTTTAGAAACTTTGCTTTTTAGAAGATCCTGAAATAAACATTGTTAAGTTTGACAGCAAGGTGACTGGAGAGTGAGATGTAAGAGTCATTCTGACAAACACATTTAACCTAAAAAATACTTTATACATATGGATTCTCAAGGATTTATGAAGACCCAGTATAGTTGAATAGAGTGCCCCCAACAATGTGCTGTCTTGTCCTAAAACATGCTGACCTTTCCTTTAATTTGAAAACTTTTTTCGAGGGTTGAAAAGACAGTTCAATATACCTCAATACAGACAGCATTGATACTATAAGCATGAAAAGATAAAATCTCTTACTTATTTTGTTTCCTGTTTGCCTTCTACAGCTTTCCCTAAAAAATGAAAAAATAATTTTGCAGTAAATTTTGACAGTTTTGCATTTTTGGGTTACCCTTCTCAAAACTAGAAAAACAAACTAGAACATAAAACTTCTAAAGCAGAAATTCCAAAATATTTATTTGGTGATGCTCTGCTCTACAGTTTTCACAATTCTGAATCATCTACTTTAAATAGTCATTTTTATCTTAGAAAAGCATTACTTCAATGACACTGAAATGCTATAATTAATATAAATACCTTATGTATCCACAATATTATGTAATTTAAAATAAAATCCAAAAGATGAATTCTGACTAAACAGACATGAAATGAAGTCTATTTATCTTATTGAGGCAAATTATTTAACGTTGAAACACAAAAATGACAATAATTTTTATGATAATTTTCCCACAAAAAAAAACCCAAAAAACAAAACCCACAAAAAAGCCCCAAACAACCAAACAAACAAAACCATAAGCTTTTATGAATATTTGTATATTAATGAATTGCATTTTTCCAAGGAAAACATTACTTAGAAAAAATATTTTCATCCAACTTTTTTTGGATTTCTTTTCGCCAGGTACTGTTCCAGTCTGTACTGTCAGTTACTCCTGCCTTTCAATTTGTTTTTCATTATTTGTGATTCGGGTGGCTCTGTATAAGTTGGCTGATTGTAAACCTATGAACCTGCTGGCCTAACCTATAAAATGTATATCTCATGATGTGGCCTTTCTGTATTTTATGTGTGGGCTGGTGCTGCAGTCTGTCTTCCAAATGCAGTTGCCAAGATTGTGACCCACAGGAAGGCAAGGAAGAAAGCAGTGTTTTACTGTTAATGAGCCTGAACCTAGAGAGACCTTGCAGGAAAACTCACACGATAGCTGACACTATTATTCCTTCTTGTTTACATTACCGTTTCTCTTGTTATGTGATAATCAAATCCATGTGCATATCCTGTACTGGAGCCTGACTCATGGGGCCAGATGAAATTAATATGCTCCTCTGTTAGTGATTTAATTAAAGCAACACCACCACCACTTCTGCAGTGTTTCAAGAAGTATCATTTTCCTAGAGCAGGAAATCTGTCAAGTCCATAGCCACTGAGCATAACTATCTTGTTATACTCTTGAAATGAAATGAACTGCTAATTCTTTAAAATACTGCATACTGTTTCCTGTCAGGTTTTCACTGTTTTAAATATATCTTGTATTGACATACACTTTTTATCCTGTTTTTGTGTCTCCCTTCAAAACCACTAAGAGCTTGCAAAATGATGTGTCTGTTCCAAAATAATGCCTTTGGTAACACTTCTGTTTTCTGTAAGTTTAATTTTGAGACCACTGAGTGACAGAAAATAAAATTGCCTCTCAAAACTCTGTGGATCAGTTCATGGGAATAGACACTTCTTCTCTCTATTCAATGGCTTCTTACTTTGATCTTACAGCTCACCCACCTGTTCTTGTAGAATGGTTTTCAAGATTGCGTGATTTAATTGCTCACTTCAGGATAATTATGATAGAGAACAATTCTGAAAGAACGCATGTTCCCCTGCAGCCTGAAATTCTGTGTAGGCATTCTTATCTCCAATTAGTGGCACTGACAATCACTTGAAATTTAAATTTAGACAAAGGCCCCTTCTAGGTTTTTCATAGACATGTGGCATAGAATTTTGCTTATTCAATGGAAACCTAAATAGATATGATGGAGGTTGTCAAATTGTCGTAAGGTGGAGACAATTTGAAAGTAGTATAGCACAAAAGCTATGTTATAGAATTATTAAATATGCCTATTTTAGAAATCATAATTATATTAAATTGTGTCACTGAACCCTACTCAAAAACTCCTCCATGTTTTAAACACAGTCACTTAAAAAAATTAGCAAGTGGATTATAACTATATCTCAGTGGGATTATAGAAGGGTAAAATGACACTTTACACTTATAAATGCAGGGTAAGAGATCTGCAACTTGGAAGACATGAAAGAGTTTCGTTATATACTCAAAGTTTCTATTTAACCATTCAGTAGGGGCTACATCTCGACTGATGTCAGAGTGATAAAAGATTTATATTACAAAATGTGTGTATAAAGCATAGTCTCTAGTGAGATTGAAAAGTGAAATGATTTATTCGTTAGCATAATTTAAATGTCATCAGTTAAGTTTAAGAGACACATTTGCCAACAGTGTTAATTCCTACAGTCTTACCAATAGCAAAACATTAAATTTGTTGGTGATATGTAGAGACAACAAGCAAAAATAAACACTACTTTTTCAAAGAGAATCCAGCCTATTGAAAACATGTGGAAGTGTCCCTTATATTGTTATAACCCTAACTTAAAATATAGATGATGCTGACAAATGTGCACTCTTTAAATAAGAAAAGACATTAATTCCCAAATGACTTCTGTATGGATTTAAGATGCTTTTAACTTTTAACTTCCTAAGTCAGTTTCTAACTCTTGATTTGATTCTTGTATAACCCAAATATTAAGTTTAATCTAAATATATATTTGAATAATGACAGCTTTTCTTTGAATCATTTCAGTCATACAAGAAGTACTCAAAACATATCAAGTACAGCAGAACATGGAAAAGTTTTGAAATTATTTCAAAGGGTTGTCGCACCTTGTTTGTACCCATTCTTTTTCATGCTGAATGCCCTACAGTGCCAATACAAGATTTTTCTACCTTTTCTACTGAGACACTGAGAAGTTTGTGTTATATGTTTATACAGAATAAATGTAGGTTCAAGCAGAAAGAAAAACTATGTGCTTGATTTGCAGCTTGAGTAGCAACATTGTCCTGTGATACTAATTACTCTGACTAAATTTTCCATGTTTGTCATTCTTCTAAATGCATTTGGTTGTTTTTTCCTGAATTAATGACTACACCACTTGTCTTATTCCCAAGAAAGTGATGCAGTCTTGAAATCTTATTCTGCAGTATGAATAGCCATTTATGTCTCTTACAGAGTGTGATCACTATTAAAAAGGAGCACTTGCCATTCAAATCTAATGGGAATCTTGTGAAAATATTAACTTGGTGTAAACCAGGACAGGAGATAACAAATTTCCAGTTTTCTTATTCAATAATCTTTACCTGCAGAATAGAATATTAAAAATTTAATTCAAATATTTCTATGGGGATATGTTTATATCTATATTACAGATATAAACTAATGATTAATATCTTCTCTTGATATTGTTTTCTTTCTTGTTTTCTTTCTTATATATACAATATTTTATGAAACAAAATCTTTTTTTATGCAGAAAAATCTTATTTTTACCCAGAAGAACTTGCTCCCACCATATAACAATATTGATGATTCTTATCTGGTAAAGCAGTAGTTTTATTTTTTCTAACTGTTCAGAAGACAATTTAATAACTATTCATTATTTTAAGTTTGGCTCCAAGAACAGAACAAATATTTACCTATGGGCTTCTTTGTGGTACTTTTTTGCGCTTTGTATTACAAAGTCACAAAAGCAGTGTGAACTGTGTTAAATTAGAAATAAATTTGGGTGGATACATAGTGGGATATATCGCTCTCTATTTTGAGATTTTCATCTGCACTGATCATGTAATATAAAGTCAATATAAAAATATGTATACACAAAGGAAAATTTTGTATCAAAACCCAATTTAAAATTGGATAGTGAATGTGTTTCTTAAAATAAAAGTGGTCTCAAATACACATGCCCTTAAAGTGAGTACAAGATTTTCAATGTTACTCAATTTTCTGTAGATAATGCATCTACACTTACAAAGGGAACCACACAATTTGAAAATTACCAGATATTTTACAGTCTTCTAGAGGTATAAAATCTCAGCTGCTTAGTTCAATATCAGACCTGATCCTCCAACAGATGATACAAAGACATTAGCAAATGCAGATTTTATAAAATATTTTTTGTACCAGATAACTTGAAGTTTAGCTTGTGCTGATTAAATCTTTAGCTAAATAAGGTCTTCGTGTTTTAAGCTCAGTTTTCTCTGAATGTAACATTAACTGAAAAGATAATTATTATTTTCTTAAAACTAACATTTATTACAGCATAATTTATAGTTTTTGAAGCTTCAGATTAATCAAAGACTTGAATTTATTTCTGAATCTTCATTGAGTATTTTTAAAAACATTCAATATTTAATTAAGAGACAAGTTCCATTATTAATTCTTAATTGAATGCTTCTATGAAATTCATACTTTAAGTAAGATTTTCTAATATAGAACTTAATTCCCAAAAGGTAGGTATTCAATTTTCTTGACAGAAAGGGAAAATGTATGTGAAGAAGAACAAAGGGAAGGAGAAGGGTAAAGGATGACGAAGAAAACAGCAACAAGAATTTAATATAGTTTGTAAAATAGGGGCTGAATTTACAGATGGAATCCTTTACTCACTTTCTCCTTCAAGACAACTGAGGAATGCCTCTCTCCTAAGACAACTGAGAGAAGTGGAAGACTAAAAAAATTGCATTTGAATTGAATGATGTGAAAATCCCTGTAAAAAACCTTTTTGTCTTTACTCATGCTTCACATTCCACTAGGTTAGAAAGGCCATCCTCATCCATTGTTATTTCCATTACAGCCCATTGCATTGCTAATTGCTCATCAGGGCAAGAGAAGGGAAAGAGAAGGTTTGTTTTCAAGACACTGTACTGAGTAATCCATTTGGAGTAGTGAAATACAATTCATGTCTCAGACAAACAACTTGAGGTATATATTAACAATGAAAACTTTACACAATATAGCTGGAGTCCTATTTTCTTATTGATGGATCACAGATGTCAGTGGATTATTTCTCTCTCTGAGTGAAAAGCAGGACACTTTCCTAGCAAGAATGAAGGTGGGACAAAGCAGAATTTATGTTTTGTAATTTATTTATGGCACAAAGTCTTACTTTCCTCTCTTCAAGCAACTAACTCTGCCACTTAAACCTCTAACATCAATCCAGATCAAGTTTTTTATACATTACATCTGCTTCACAAATCCATGAGAAATATTTTTATACAGAACACTCCTTATCCAATCTTCTGCTCTCTCTAATCTTTTTTCTCCTTGGGACGGCATTTAATCTAAAATGCTGAGAAGACTGAAAGACAACCTCACACCTTGAACAATGCAGACTGATCTTTTTCCATTCCCTGTGATGAGCACTTTTGCTGGAGGACTGGGATCACCCCTGTGTCCCTCCTCTGTACTTGTTTAAATATGTCCAAGGCCTTATGCTGGAGGCCTCAGAGCAGGATGCAGTACTATAAGTGGGGTCTTCCTCATCCTTTGTGCTCTATGTTCCTCTCCCCACTCCAGAATATAAAAATGTGGTTTCATCTTCTCTTATACAGTTCATCCTATTTTTAGGACCAGAACTGGTTCTGGTTTCACCAGACATCTTTCCTGATTAATCTGCAGAATAAAACCTGGTTTCCATAGACAACTTTCCTACTTATTCTTTATCCTTAATGTATTGTTTTGAAGATATTACTTGCAAGTTGACCTGTACATCATTCATGCAACTATCCCAAATGTATCCCTTTGAAGTTATAGATTAATGAAATATTATACTCTATTTATGTTGCCTTAAAAAACATATGTTTTTGCTGTTATGATGTTAAAATTGTTTTTTTATGGTTTAACCCCCATTAACCACTAATTACCAAAATCACAAAACCATGTTATAGATTAATCTATGTTATATATGTATAGAGCTGATTGCTCTATCCTCATACAATGAGTTGGAGGAGAGAAATAGAAGCATAACACTGGGTTGAAATAAAAGCAGTGTAATGGCGAAAACAAAGGTTGTGCATGCAAGAAAAGCACAAGAAATTCATCCATCACATCCCACTGGCAGGCAGATGTTCAGCCGTCCCCAGGAGAGCAGGGCTGCATCAAGTATAATGGTCACTTGGAAAGACAAATGCTAGCAGTCCAATTGTCCCCTCCTTCTGCTTCTTTCCTCTCAGCTTTTATTGCCAACCTGATGCCACATGGTATGGAATATCTCTTTGGTTTATTTGGGGTCAGCTGCCCCTGGTGTGACCCCTCTTGTGCACCATTTTACACAACGCCAGCCTACTTGCTGCTGGGGTGAGGTGGGGTGAGGAGCAGACAAGGCCTTGAGGCTGTGCAAGCCCTGCTCAGTGATAACAAAAGCACCCTTGTGCTTGATAAACATTATTTTCATCACAGATCCAAAGCATAACACCATACAAATTGCTATGAAGGAAAATAACTCTTTCCCAACCAAAATAAGTACAGTGTTATAAAATGTTTCAATCATCTTGCTAATTATTTTACTTTAATAATCCTGTCTGGGATAAAGATAAGGAAATATTAATTATGCCATTGTTAGTATGCTTTTTAATGGGTGAAAAAGGCCTCTGCTTTAGCTGCACGCCATGATCCAATGATCTGCCCTTTTTGACACACCCAATCACACCATCAAATCTGAATCACGACAAATCCTAGGTGAACAGGCATGGAAATGGCTGAAAGCTGCAGTGGGGAGGCTTAGACTGGATATTAGGAAACATTTCTTTACTGTGAGGGTAGTCAAACACTGAAACATGATTCCTAGAGGGGGGATTGGTGCTTCAAGCCTGACAGTGTTTAAGAGGCATTTGGACAATGCCCTTAATAACTTTTTGTTCAGCCCGGAACTGGTCAAGCAATTGGATGAGATGATCATTGTAGCTACCTTCAAACTGAAATTGTTCTAATCTATCTTATTGCTTCAAAGAAATGCATTTATTATTATTTTTTATAATTATATCACTAATCTACACACAATTGTATTTTGTCAGTCAGTAAAGATTAATGTATACTCCTATTAGTAGTATCTTTAAATGTAACAGAAAAATAATCAGAAAATAATAATGAAAATTGTTATACAAATGTGACAAAGTACATGTACATATACTTATATTTAACCCTACTTCTCAAAGACAAAGAATCCATGATTATGCACATTTCATTATTCATTGTTCTCACAAGAACTTAATTTAGAGTCTTGCTTTAATTTCAGTTTATATTATCTTCCTTTTCTTACTTAGATAAAAGCATGTACCTACCTATATTCTTGGATGAGTGGTAAATTCTCATTTTTCTCACTCAGATGCTAGCTTTAGGCTTCTGAAATACAGACTCACTATCATTTCAGTTCTAGTTATTTACAGGAAATCCTTGTCCACAAAAAGGTTGTTCTCCCAGTCTTCTTGGATAATTACTCAGGAACTAGAGAAAATTTCAGTCTTAGTATTTATTTATCTCAAGAAAATATAAATAATATGCTACCCAGACCTCATATTCCAGCTGACATCACCAGCAATGATTATTTGCTGTCTTGGGTGTATAAATTGCTTATTTAGAAGTGATTTGACTCAGTCCAAGGAGTTAAAATTAACTTTGATCATCCAAAGGAAGAAGTTTTTTGAAATATACTTATGTGAGATTCTGAGGCAAAAAATATATTATATTGGCAGGAAGAATGAATGTCTACAGAGTGACAATTCAGTGCCTCTACTGTAGGTGTCAGATAACTGTATGTATCACCACATTAAAAAAAATTAATCTCTTTCACTGCATTGCTTCAAAAAAGACCATGAAATTCATTGGATTGCATAAGATATACACCAGAAACCATGCACAGTAAAAGAGCCAGGAAGGGAATGGTGATAAAAATGCAATTGGAGGTGTAAATGAAATGGTTGAATCATCATCTAAAGGCATTCTGTAGTAAAATTGATACTTTTGAAAGAAGGCACTCCTGCAGCTAACACATGCACACAAAAGGCAACCCTACCAAAACTATCTATTGTCAACAGCGAGCACAAAACAAAGCTTCCACTTAACTTATGGTAGTTCAAGCACATTTGAAACCTCCTGTAATATATTCAGCCAAAGTAAAGGCCAAAGGTGTATGTGAAAAGGATAAGTAGCTACACAGTTGTCTGATATGTGGAACTTAATTATCTTGTCTGTGGAAAACCATTCCTTTCAGCAGGGAATTATAAACTCATGTGAAGTTTTGCAATTAATGCAAACAAATAGTTTAATTACAGGCTGCTGTCATTGACAATGTGGGTAGGAATGGTTATATACCCTGCAGGATTTAGGCAACTTGTCAGACACAGTCAGAAAGACAGATTTATTTTTTCTTAAGGACCACTGAGACATAAGCATTTTAAGTAACTATTTAGCATTTTTTTTAAAGACTGAAATATACCGAAGTATTTCAGGGTGTTTAAAAATAATTTAAAATAGAAATTCACTGTCTATCAAACATAAAAGAAACTAACATGACATCTCAAAATGTCAAAAGAAGAGTGAAAAACTGAAAGTATGTTTTCAAAAATACTTCTGTAATTTTTCTGTCATGAGAGCAAAGGTGGTATGCCTACCAAACAAGAGCAAAAAAAAAAGAACAACCCAAAAATTCTACTCCTTCTGTATAAGCAGATTTTATATCTGTAAGGTGAGGGCAATAATCTTACTCCATAAGCTAAGGGTGTTACAGCAAATTATTTGGAAAAAGAAAAAGATTAATGCAGCTGATATTGAAAGTTATTGAAACCTGAAAGAGGTGTGTCTCTCTTTGCTAGCTAGTACAAAAATGGCACTCAATTAAGCAAGCAACTACTCTCTGATAGTATCTCAGTTTTGAAAGGCAGTACTCAACAGAACTTTCCACACATCACTTTCATGAATCTCCATTCTTACTCTTTTCTTTTCAGCAAGTAACTGGGCAGCCTAAAAGAATCCCCAAAATAACTTCAAATGAATCAACCATCTATCTCAGACTCACATTATCATTGTGAAGTGACATTTTCTCAAGCACTAAGAATATAAAAGAGGATTTATTGCTTATTTGTATGCAGTTTCACTGATATTGAAATATTTTTATGATTTATTTAGATGTCAGATTTTTTTAGGTAAACAGAGAAATGAGGATGAGATTTACTCAGGAATTGAACATTCTCAGCATTAATTACATGTCTTAAGAGGACTTATTGAATATCCATTTAAGATACCTGAGTTAAATGCTTTCTTGTGTTTTGTAAGATTCATCAGAGCACTCGTTTGTATCAGAAATTCTACCCCTGCTTCCTAAATTCTTGCATAAATCTCAGAAGTATTTATGTTGCTCATAAAATTCCTTTACCAAACTATGAGATATTGGGACACAAGTGTAGACTGATTTTTGAAATTATATTTTTAGATTTATCTTGTCTGGAGCAGAAAGCCAATGTCAAGGACTATTCACATGAGACGGGTACTACACAACATCTAGGAAGGGCAATATAGAAGCAATTGTAACTGAAATAAGAGATGCAAGATGTTTGTCTCTTTTTTCCCACAGTAATTTTTAATTTTTAGGTAAAATTATATAAATTTATTGTTAAAATTCTTTTGAAGTCTGTCATTTTCATTCTGTTGAATCCAAAGAACCTCACATGGCAAACACTGATAGACAGAATTCCCTTTTGAAGCAGTAAGAGGCAGGGTGATATATTTGGGACAAAACACACAATGGTGATGGAGGTATTCACTTTATCCTTTCTTCATTTTAGAAAGAGAATTTTTTTTTAACTGTTAACTAATAGACATACTGCATGAGAGAGTATGGCCTGAGGGGAGCCAAATGCACCTGTTCCAGGAATTCCTGTAATTATGAGGTAGTTCAGAGAATTTTTCTTACTCTTTTCTGTTATTCTGCTTTGTATGAAACACATGAAAGCCTCATCCAACCTCTGAGAGAAAGAAAAATATTAATTTTTATGGTTATGACCAGCCCAGGAGTTACGGAGCTCACTTAAGGGGTGGCAAGACTTGTACCTGTTTTTAGGTGAACATTTAATCTCATGACTATTAAATATATGGTATATGAACAACTGAAATGTAAATAGGGAGAAGGGTTATGGGAAGGAGCCATTGTGTCACTGACCCAGAGTTTATAACTGACTGCAAACACTAGGAAAGATCACAAACCTTTATATTCCCAGAAGGAAATGTGTATATGGTAATTTGCTGGATAAAAGAGAGTAATCCAAATTTCCAGCTCTTACTAGATAGGTAAATATTTATTTGCATTTTACCTCTCTTTCTCTCCCTGACATACTATTCTTACTTCACAAAAATGTTTCACTGTTTCAAGTGATTTGAAGTTCAAAAGTGGAAGACAATGTCATCGCCTCTTTCATCTGCACCTCAGTTGATGTCTTTAATGTGTTCACATTATGGATTCAGACTATATATTTAGTGTGATCTTGAAAATGCTTCGAAGTCTGAATGCTTAATGTATATATTACTTTACACCTAAATTGCCAATCTATGTTTATAATTAATTTCAAACTATTATTGAGCACTTATCAGTCTATACACTTATAATTTTTAAAAAAGTAATTATTTGATCTGGGTACGGAAATGGAAGATGACAAATTTTAGAGGAGTTTTTATCGCATAAGTGTATATAGTAAACCAGAAATGGTTTCAAAATTATTTGTTTAAAGCAGCAGATGAGCATTTCTGCCAAGAAATTGATGCCTTTATTCCTGTGTTTATAAAATACTAGTCATAAACTCTTTAGTTATCTCCTGAAACATAATATAACCTCCTCCAGCCCTCAAATTTTCAAAGTATTAAACCAAACATGTACTCAGTCATTTTAATGCAAATAGTTTTTATTACTAACTTTTCAAGAAGTCTGATAATTTACAGTCATGAGCACATTCAAAAATTAAAATTAAAATTTGGGATAAAATGCGGTAAAATGCAATAATGTAATGGCAAAAAATAGTCTGCCTAACTCAGTCCCAGTTCCTCACATTTTACATGCTTCAAGAAGCCTTTGAACAACCCTCTCAGGCCCTCAGTGTGACTCTTGGATTTGTCCTGTACGGGGCCTGTTGGACTTCAATGACCCTTTAGCGTCTCCTCCAACTTAGGATGTTCATGATTATCTGATTACAGATATAGTGCATTATAAGAGATTTTCAAACTCAGCTTGAAATTTGCTATTTCTCACAATAGAAGTGCATTCTCTGACCTCTGAAACATAACTTTTCTTGTTTAGTGATCAATTTTTCAAGCTGTGGTAGAGCCTAAGTTTATTCCTTAGATATATTACAATGCAGCAGTTCATCTATTTATTCTGGAAATCTTTCCAGAATCATAGAAATAAAGATTGGAAGAGACCAGATAGCACTCTATTGCCACAGGATCAGAATCAGTTATGTATAGGCCATTCCTGGTAAATTATTGTTTATCTCCTGTTAAAATGGGTTTAGTACAGACTTTTGGTTTTCTCTTTTTGTGGATACAAATTTCAGCTATAATCCTGAATCACATATTAAAAATGTTGCTTCCTTTCACTCTCCTGAGTAAGAAAATGACACCTCAGCTTCACAGGGATTCAAAAAATAGATCCAGGAGTACTAAAGGCACCTGTCATCAAATTACATAGCTTGTCAGAAATAAATATTGATTCTTATCATAAACTCACTACAGCAAAAGGAAATCAAAAGGCAAAGATGTATTGGCAATTGTAAATTCTACAGCAATACTAAGGAAAGCTGACACTCTCTCAGCTCCCACCCCCCAAACTACAAAAAAATTTTCACAGGAAAAACAGACTTATAAACTATTAAAATGAACATTGATGTGTATGTAGGGGGCTATTCCTTTTGCTTCAATAAAAGTGGTAATTGGAGAGCAAATACTAACTAGGTCAGCAATATTTGAAGTTTTATTTAAAGAAACACTCTCTTTCCTGGCATGTGCTTCAGCTCCAGGACATTTCCAAGGTATTTCTGAGATAACATCTGTTGTCAGGTATCTTAGAATTAGTGTTTAACTTCAATGATTCTGTTCACATAATGATTATATCGGCATTATTGTTTTCTTTATTATTCATTCTGTCTTGTGTTCTTACCCCATCTCAGGCTTCAACACTTGTTATTCAAACCTATCTTTAGGCTCCTGACAGGTAGGCACGAGCACTTCTAAAATTTAGTTTGCACAGTGTGTTTAGATGCTTTCTTGAGCTACTACCCTCTAATGAAAGGTAATTAATTTTTTCAAAACTTACTTATGTGTCTCTTTGCTTTTAATATTTCCATCAGAATGCAAATCCCCTATTTTTATTCAACTTTTGGGGTTTTTTTGCTGGAGGTCTGCCCTGCAGGATAGGACATCTACCTACTTGCTTGTGCCTTTCATGTAGTGCATAGGTAAGTGAAAGCACTGCAAATTAAGTGATGCATGGTTAAGGTATTTGGTATTTATATTCAGATCTCCAAGTGCTTCTCCACTCGTTTGCACAGCATCTTGTATTTCAGCTTCTTGGAATACTAATCTGAGACCTTCATCTTCATTTAAAGATATTTTTATTTTGTTTGAACATTAACCCGACGCAGAAGTACGTGAACCCAACACAGAAGTCTGATGCCACAAAGAAGCAATTTCTGTGACATAGTGACAGAAGTGGGGGGGGTCCCTTACAGCAAATATTTAAATTCTTTCCAGAAACCTGTTTTCCTCAGTAAAAGAACCCAAAATACCTTCATCTGATAGAATAGTACTAAGAAGTCTTTCGAAAATTCTCTCCTCAGTTTTTCTTGATGTAATGGTATCAAAAAATATTCACTGGTTCTATTATTTACTGACTACTGCTTTTTGAAATAAAGGCAATGTTGACACATTACCTTCAACAAAGTTTTCTAAAAGACCCAGACTGTTGAAGAAAGTTCTAATTTCTTTCATCATTTTAATGAATGGCATAACTAAGCAGTGTGTGAGTTTGAGGATTTTTTTTGGTTTGTGTATTGTTTAGGGGTTTTCTGCTTGTAACATTCATTACAGTAAATATTTCTGTAGTTGTCAATCATCACTAGCTTAACACATATAGCACTGTCAAGGTTTTAGTTCGATAACTGGGCGGAAACACCAAAATATGTAACGATTTCTCCAATTTCTGGTTCGTTTCCCGGCCAGTGCACCAATTAATGTTGAGGGTTCAATGTTTGCAATTTTGTATATGTGACTAGGAGAGTTCCAAAAGCAAAACAGGCTTACCTTAAAGTTGCAAAAAGATAATTTGTTTACACACATAAAGAAAATAAGAAAAGACTAGAACTAAATAAACCATAAATGAAACTTTCAGACCATCCTTCTCTTCCCCCCCACAAATATTCCACTTTCTTACACACACACCCTGAAGAAAGATAAAACCTGTGACTTCAATCAGTTTCACCATGCAAAAAATAATCTTCCATCAGTCCTTTAGGAAAGGAGCCTTTTTGAGTCCCCTGGAGAAATGGTCACACAAGGAATAGTCCTCGGGTGTCTTTTATGCCACTCAATCTGCAGCGGCCTGAAAACAGCCCTTTGCAAACTGTGCAATCTGACCCATTAGCAGCTTTCCTGACGCTGCATATGGGTCACAATTCGCTAACTAGGGGTACTGTTTTTAAGGATGCCTCTTCTAGTATAAAGCAAAGATTCCCCCTTTCTTTGTTTCCAAAATTATCTTCATCTCAAAATCTCAAAGTCTCTGTTTCTCTAGTTTCTCAAAAGCATCTCCATCTTAAAAACTCAAAGTCTCTTTTTTCCTCTAGGAGCACAAAGAAAAACTTCATTATCACTCATACTAGCATTTTACATCCCCCCTAAACAGCATCTATATGTTACAGGACAAAACATTCCATTTCTCCAGTAATTACTCAAAAAATGTCCAGCCGAATTAGGCCACTCCTTTCCTTTGCCTCAAATAGTCTTTTCACTCTTCCTTTCACTGACT
>VYXD01005100.1:37699-128828 GCA_013397195.1 Hylia prasina
ATGGGCAGGTGCTGGGGCTTTTCCTCCCCTCCCCCACCGCTCGCTGTTATCCCGGCCCAGCACGGCTGGGGCGCTCTCTGAGGCTTGGCCACCCAAGGGCAGGGGGGCCCGGCCCAACCTGGCCGGGCAGGGGCAGCAGCTCCCTGAGGCCCAGTTGGGCCTGGCCCAGCCCCCACCCCACGGCAGCCACTGTGGGGCGTGTTACCTGCTCACCCGCCAGGAGAGAAAGAGACCAGATGCCCCGCCTACTCAGCTTTTTATACGGGATTTCAAAAGTCGCAATCCTGTTTCTTATTGGTTAAAAAGTAGCCAATAGCTGTGTTCAACACATAACAAGCACTCAGAAATTCATTAGTAATTTATTTGTTCTGGATTTGCCTGAATATATTAATCCTCACGCAGTTAAATCACAATAATAGATTACACTCAGAATATGCTGACTTTTGAACACTGAAACTGCTCACTTCCAGGCATTCATGTTCCTGGAATGCTGTTGCCCCAAACAGTGGCTTGACCCCTATCTTGTGTACCACATACTGTATAGTTACCTTTTCCCAGCATATCCACTGGAACTGGAATAATCATCATTATTTCTTTTATGTTCATGGTGGTTCAATTGTGTTTAAGTGTCTGTTTCAAACATATCTTTGCCCAGAAGTTACCTTAATATGCATAAAAATCTCGTAGGCTTAGAAAAGCATTATCAGATGGTTTTCAAATCCTCATAACCTCAGTGATTTATCCTTGTCTTAAGAGGCATATGCTTCTTCACACTGTTGACATCCTTGGAAAATAACAGTAGTATTTAATTTTGTCATTTAATTTTGTTGTTTTAAAGTAGAATTGTCAATTTTTAAAAGCTAAGTGTGGCTGAAACAAATGGTAGATTTACATTTTTAATACTTCCTTTTCCTTTTCCTTTTCCTTTTCCTTTTCCTTTTCCTNCTAGAACTAAATAAACCATAAATGAAACTTTCAGACCATCCTTCTCTTCCCCCCCACAAATATTCCACTTTCTTACACACAGACCCTGAAGAAAGATAAAACCTGTGACTTCAATCAGTTTCACCATGCAAAAAATAATCTTCCATCAGTCCTTTAGGAAAGGAGCCTTTTTGAGTCCCATGGAGAAATGGTCACACAAGGAATAGTCCTCGGGTGTCTTTTATGCCACTCAATCTGCAGCGGCCTGAAAACAGCCCTTTGCAAACTGTGCAATCTGACCCATTAGCAGCTTTCCTGACGCTGCATATGGGTCACAATTCGCTAACTAGGGGTACTGTTTTTAAGGATGCCTCTTCTAGTATAAAGCAAAGATTTATACTTACTCTGCCTTGCCTTTGTACAATAACTAAATACATCCCAATTTTCATACTTTTTTGTTTTATCTTGTTTTTCAATAATGTAAACATTATTTATGTAATTTTTCATTTGTCTTCCAACAGTGCTTATTTCTGATTTAAAAAATCAACTAGAACAAATTTTTCATGGATATCACAATCTGCTTCTGAGCAAGAAGTTTTGAAGCAGACAGTGTAATATTCAGTGGTGTCCCTACCATAAAGGAATGTTAGTAAGTAAGAGGGGCCTATAATACTTATAGGAAGCCCACAAGAAAGCTGGAGAGGGACTTACCAAAAAAAAAAAAAATTGCCCTGTCTTGTGACAGGGCAAGGGGGAATTGCTTCAAACTGGAAGACGGTGGATTTAGATATTAGGAAGAAATTCTTTACTGTGATGCTGGTGAGGCACGGTCACAGGTTGCCCAGGGAAGCTATGGCTTCCTCATCCCTGGCAGTGTACAAGGCCAGGCTGGATGGAGCTCTGAGCAACCTGGTCTTGTGAAAGGTGTCTCTGCTCATGCCAGGTGGGGTTGGAACTAGATGGTCTATAATGACCCTTCCAACCCAAACCTTTAGTTCTTTAGTTCTGTGATTCTATGGTCCACAAAATAAAAACTCAAATCAAATTTCTTCTACTTCATAGAAACTATATTAAAATGCCCTTATTAATTGCTTATTTCTGATCTCTTTAATTCCCTTGTCAAACACTCGGTCTTTAAGAAGCTGCTAAGTGATATTTTTTTGAAAAATTGCAAATGGAGGTGAAAATTATATCTTTTCATGATGCTTCCCTCCTTCCTCATCTGACACTGTTGGTTATGTATGTACACAGTCTTTTGAACTATGTTTGCCAAGCAAACATAGTTCAAAAGACTGTTTCATGTCTTAACCATCATGACTTCCATTTTGAAGCCTGCATCCAAAAGACAGAAGTCTCTGAATACTGCCAAAATGTTAAAGCTTCACTTTGTTTTAAAGGGAGGAAGTTCGTGTAAGTATGGTTAAACAGAGAAGGAAAAAATGTGGAGACCATATGCCTTCTTGATGATCAGGGAAAAGTGCTTTTGGTTTTTGGTGTAGTTTTCTTTGTTTTGTTTTGTTTTGTTTTTTAATTTGGAAACAGGACTTTTCAGAAGTTATGATCAGGGGGTGATGAAGGAGATAAGAAAGCAGAGAGAGGACCAAAAAAACTTTTCAAAGCAAAACCTATTTACTGCAATTTGTCTCTTCTTCCTTCTTTTAAATTGATCTATTTCCTCCAACAATTCAACCATTACCTTTCTTGTGAATAGCTACATTTCCTTGTGTAATTTCAAGCCTGAATTTTCATCTAATTTCATTCTCAATCTATGTCCAAAATTGAAGTTCCATTTTGATTTTAATTCTTTTCATACTTGAAATAAAGAGAAGGGGTTTTTTGAATTATCTAAATAGGACAGTAAAGTCACTAGAGAATAATTGTCAGATTATATAAGCCTATATAAAAATAAGGCAAATAAAGCAAAATCTTATATAAATTTAAAGAAAATTTATTGACTTCTGAAATTGAAGTGTTCTTCTTATTCAGTGTCTAATTTGTAGAATTTTAGCACTTTCAATACTCACTTAAACTGCATGGAATCCTTCTAAGACACCTGCCTACAGATATTCACTTGCTTAAAATACTTAAATTTCCTGCAAAGTATTATGACTGCATCTGCTTCTACAGTACTCGTGTTAAAAGTCTTGACAGTTTGGAAACCACTTGTCAAATTACCTCACTGCAGTTTGAGGTATGGTAGAACTATAAAAGTCTTTCTCAGAAGCGAAGATTCATAAGAGAGTGTTGTTACAGTTGATATCCTGATTCCCAATGACAGATTGGTTCTTTGTGCGGGGTTTTTTTTTTTTTTTCCCAAAAAGGGATGCTGAAGTTTGAACTTTAACTTGTATGAAGTGTTTCTCCCAGAAAGATTTGCCATAATGGCTAAAATAACTTCTTGTATATCTATAGTGATTTTTTCCCCCTCCTTGATGTAAAATTTGTTGTGCTGTGAAAAATCAGAGTGGTTAGTGGGAGGTGTGTATCAGTTTTAATACTGTAGAAATGTGCTACAAAAATGAGTAGAATTTAAGGCAAAACCCCCAGTTGTTGAATGTCATTTAGTGCCATTACATGTGTCCTCAAGAACAGCACTTAACCATCGACTAATTTACAAAGTGATGAAACAGGTTTTATTACAATTGTACCGCGGTCTAGTATAGATTCAAATTAGTGATATTCATGATATACCTATTATAAGATGTTTCATTCATTCACATACACACACAGACATTAGGGAGTACATACAAAGGCATTCTTGTGAAAAATTTTACTTGAGAATCAGAGAAATGCTCACAGGTAATGCTTTGGCCCTTCCCATTGGGTGAAGATTTGAGCCTTGAGAAGTGAGGATATCACCCCAGGCTCTGTCATCAGTCAACAGTGCTCTGAGTATCACAAATTCTGCAAAAATTTCTGAGAGTAATCTCACTCAGAGGAAAGTGCTGGCGCAGCCCTCTGTGGTCCAGAAGAGCTCAAAAGGTTTCACTTCAGACTTCCGCTTATAGGGTGTCAAGATTATTTAATAATACATAAATTTTCCGGCCTCATGTCAGTAGTTACAGACCTGACTTCCAAAACAATTGGAAATTGTTTCCAGTACCAAGTGAAATTTCTTTCAAAAACCTCACCTACAATAATTCCATGACTCTTGGGCTGTGGCTCAGGTACAGAACATTCCAACATTGTCATGCAATGACTGATTATCCCAGCTCTTGTTCTTCACCATATAAATGCAGCCAGTGCTGCCCTGGTGCAGTCAGTGCCATTCCTGCTTACCATGTCACCCAACTCATCACACAAATCTCAGGGGTAACAGGAACTCCAAGATCATATGGAAGCCTGAGAAAAAAGAAGGGAGGGATAGGATGGGGTCGGCTGGGTTTGGGTGGGTAGATACACATCTCCACGTCTTCTTTGTTTTGGAATTTATCCATGATATGACACCTCCAAAATAAGAAGTAAAATAAAGGGTGAATAAACCATCTCTGTTATTGCTCATTACACTTTCTGATCAGTGAGGTTCTTGTAACCATAAAATGCATCATGATAAGTATTAGAATAAACTTTATATGTGACTTAAATTGGTGTTTCCATGTGGAATCAGTTTTGCAGCTCCAAAAAGACTGAAATGTTTCATATTTTCCTGTCTTCAAACAAAACTATAATATGCCTAATTAATACTTTTGACAGAATTAATACAATCCTTTGCTTAACTGGCAATGAATTTACCCACTGAGTAATTTTTATAGCAATAACCTGAATTCACTTCTTGATGAAAAGTAGTGGAAAAGACTACGCATAAAATTTGTGTTTAACTTAAAAGAAGAATGGCAAATAGGAGTGCAGGTGTCTTCTAACAGATCAAGGAGACAATGATATAGTTTCATAACAGGCTACCTGGCCAACAGCTGACACGGATGACAGCTGAGAAGGAGCACATCACAAATAAAACTCTTAATATACACAGGCATTTTAAGACCTTTGTAAAACACATGGTTTCAGTACTTACATTTCCGGGGAATAAGTACTGGAGTTTACATTTTGCAGAAAGACAGAATCATTCTTTTTTTGGCTCAACTGAAGTAAACCAGAGGAGTACTGCTGAAGATAGCTGGTGGTACCACGTGTGCATGTGAGGAGAGCAACAAATCTAGGATTGGATGCAAGGCATCTTGGAAGGCACAATGGCTTGATCCTTTCTTATTCGAGCAGTGCCCCAACAGTAATTCAGACGTAACCCAAACTTTTTATGAAGACTGTGATTTTTTCTGAATAAAAAAGATAAAGAATATAAAAGATAAGTCAATGAAATGATAAAAATAATACACGGGCAACAAATTTTTAACTTTCACTGTGTTGGAATTTGTGGCTATGCATTGCCTTTTAAACACAGAAGTTCAGCAAGTTGCTATTAACACCTTTTACCATATTAGGTTCTTATGCATTCCAGGGAATGGATATTCTGGGAAACTGCTGGTGATTGCAGTTTATGATGCTTTGTCTACTGGAATAGCTAATAAATTAAGCTAGTTTCAAAATGTCTGCAAGAAAAAAAAAGTCTGAATTCCATTAGTATAAAAGTAGAAAAACAGAATAGTGAGTTATGTCTAAGGTTTCTTTTCCTTATTTCTTTTAGTACCTTGATATATTGGCTTTGATTCCGACTTCTCTTCAAGTGATTTATGTTTTGGATACAAAAATGACTGAGCTAATCAATTGTCTGTTTCTCC
Source organism: Hylia prasina (assembly GCA_013397195.1). NCBI lineage: Eukaryota > Metazoa > Chordata > Aves > Passeriformes > Sylviidae > Hylia > Hylia prasina. The sequence continues at coordinate 43,357 of VYXD01005100.1, forward strand.
ATTAATTTATTATTTTTAGTTGAAATAACATATTTGTGATTATTTAAATTATATTTAATCATGGGGTGGAACTCAAGCATTCAAATGATTTACCAGCAAAGGCGTATACAGTGATTTTATTATGAATCACTTTTAGAAACTTATGGAGAAATCTTAGCATTCACTTAAAAGTATCAAAACCCTGACTATATCCAGAGAAAAGCCAACCTGTCAGTCAGGAAAAGTACAATCATACAGCATTTCTTTCTTTTGTATACTCACATAATCATTCTAATTCCCTTTTTAAATATTTTTTGATTTTTCCAACATTATTTTCTCCTCCTTATTTCTGTTACCATTTAATGAGTTATTTTTCATACACGAACAGGGATCAGAGTTAGCTCAGAAAGCTAAGAACATTACTGTGTCAGAGGCTTTACCACTAAGGGAAAACTTTCCCATACTGTAGGTGTACTCATAGTCTAAATTATGAGTGCAATCATACTCTTCAATATCCATAGTTTACCATTTACTGCTTTTCAGGGCACGTAACAGATCTTAAAATCAATGATCCTGTATCTAAATTAAGCAGTCTAGCATCTCAGCAAGAATTTCATTGCCATTTGACTAAGATTAATAATAGGTTTACAGATAAAAAAAGAATATAAACAAGAGTATTTTGGAGAAAGGGAACTTAAGTTTTTCATCCTTGCATTTCCAGAGCAAAAGGATATTCAGCCATAGAGATGTGGTTTCCTAATGTGTTCACTAAATCAACAAATTAGATCCTAATCGGAATACTTTGCTCAGCTTCAAGTACTATTGCAGCAACAACACAGAAGTGTGTGTGTGTATATATATATATGCATATATAAAAGGTAAATAGGGGCATTGGAACTACGTGATTGTTAAGGTCCTTTACAAACTAGGCTTTTCTATGATTCTGTGATTTAACATAACTTTTGAAAGAAGCCTATATTAATCGAAGGCTAGTCACACTTTTTTGTAATGTTCTTGATAATAACATTTTGTTGATTATGCCATACCATTTCTCTCTTTCTTTTCTCCTGCATTAGGTTCTGAGTGCCAAAAATGAAAGCTGTAGAAATTAGTTCTCTATCAGTGGCTTTTGCTCTCTCAGGTTTCACTGTCAATTGTGTTGGCAACTTTACAAATGTCTCTGAATCTCCCAGAGTGATCTGTTGTGCCAGTGGAGAGGATGCCTGGTGGTCTTGATCAGATTTTATTTTAATTAATTTCCCTTTCACAGTATTCTACTATATCTAAGAATATTTTTTTATTTTATTTTTAAGGAAATAATGATATCTGGAAAATATATTTTCTGTTCCTTCAATTTCCTAAAAAATAGATCAACCAATCTTACACTTAGGAATTCCCCAGTTAAATTCCTGGCCTACAATTTAAAAAAGGGAAACTTCTAGCAATGGTCTTTTAGAACAAAAAGTATGTATTTCAGACACCTTAAAACACAAAAGTTAAAAGATCTTTTAAAAGATATTACCTCTGGTATTATGCAGGAGGAGGCCAAGAGGTGCAACACTAAGGAAAATGGTGGGTTGTTTTTAGTATGTTATGTTATGTTATGTTATGTTATGTTATGTTATGTTATGTTATGTTATGTTATGTGGTTAGGTTAGGTTAGGTTAGGTTAGGTTAGGTTAGGTTAGGTTAGGTTAAGTTAGGTTAGGTTATGCTAGTTTTATGCTATTGTATTTTTTGTCAGTTTTGTCAGTTTTTTCTCATTGTGAAGTTTATTTTGTCTGTTCCAGTAGGGTCTTCAACAGAGCCACTACTGATCAAAGCTGAGCCCATCAGGAATGTTCGCAGTGCCTCTGTGATATTTTGGAAAGGGTAAAAAATCACCATACAGCAGAGAGATAAACATCTCTGCAGACACTAATGTCAGTGAAGGAGGAGAGAGAGGTTGTGCTCCAGGTGCAAATCAATCATTTCCCTGCAGCCCATGGAAGAAACCCTGCTGGAGCAGGTGGATATGCCCTGGAAAAAGAAGAGCCCATGCCATAGCAGGCTTCTGGCAGGATCTTTGGGCTGTGCAGAGGAGCCCATGCAGGAGCAGCTTTTCTGGCACGAAATTCTTGTGGGAACCTACATTGGAACTGTTTCTGAAGGACTGTATCCCATGGAAAGGAGCCATGCTGGAGCAGTTGGAGAATTCTAGCACATGGGAAGGATCCACACAGGAGGAGTTTGTGAAAGACTTCATCATGTAGGAGGGACTTGATACTGAAGCAAGGGAAAAGTGAGAAGGAGGAAGGAGCAACAGAGGCAAAATGTATGAATGAACTGTAACCTCCACTCCTAATTCCCCTCCACTTCTTCAGCCAGGGAGGCGATAGGAGTGACAGGAAGAAAGAAGTGAAATTGACCCTGGGGAGAAGGGGAGGGTTGGGGAAAGATGTTTTTATTTCTGTCTTTGTTTCTCACCATCCTACACTGTTTCTACTTGGCATTAAATTAATTTTTCCCCACTCAAGCATCTTTTGCCTGTGATGGTAATTAATCAGTATTTTTCCTTGCTTTCTTTCTGAGACTTTTCACCAATTTGTCCCCTTTCTCTGATGAGAAGAGGTAGTGAGAAAGTGTCTTAGGGCTGACAGCCAGCCAAGGGTAACCCACCATGATACTGTATGTCTGTACTCTTTGGAAATGCCATAGGTCAAAATTATTCTTATGACATAGCTTTCACATCAATTTCACTGCCATAATAAGGTGTGAAAATAAGAAAATTATGCAATGTGATATATTTAAAATTAATTGAAATCAAGTTTAGTTAATAATTCTGAAAGTAGATACTGTGCGGTTAGTTAAAGTTTCCTCTGTATAACATGACTTACCTAAATACTACCTTTGCCACAGCATCATTTAATTCCTTTCAGTGTGTTATAAGGATATGTAGACTTAATTTTTTTGAAGTTTAAATTAACTAGCTTTCAAAGTATTGTGTAATTTTCTACCTAATAACATTCTTAGGATAACTAAATATCAAATGTAATGTTTTTTTCTTTCTTTTAAGGTTTTATTTAACAAATAAATAAGAAAGACATTCTAACTCTTACTGATAACCTAAAGTACTGCCTTTTTCTTTGTATTGCATTTATGTCAATAGTAAAGTATAGTGCTATTTAATCTGTTAATACTTTAATATAAAAATATAGTAGCTCTTAAACTTAGATTTCTTATTCTGATAAATCTAAATACCATCAAATCCACCTAGTTATTGCTTCATTGCAAGCTAGTGCTTTGTAGCAATTTTACCTCTTTGACTTAAGGAAATATATCAGAATTAATTTAGATATTTGAAGTTAACTTGTTAATTTAATTCAATATATGCACTTTTTAAATCAGTAATTCTTTTAAATCAATGAATATTAAAATATATTTTTTAAATTCTTGTTTTAATCAATAATCCATCCTTTATGGAGCTGAAATATGATAAAACAATTTCATGTAGTGAACAGCACTAGCTATTTGCTACAGCATCATATAAAAATGGAACTTAATTGTGCGGTGTAATGATTCAGAGATGAACAAGAATAAAAATACTATACACCAGCCAGCAATTCTAATATTTGGAGGAATTACTACATCTCTCTTGTAATATTCGCAGAGAAGACAATAACAAGAACAAGGAACATCTATGCGAAGAAACCTCCTAGGAAAGAAACAATTGAATGAGGTAGGAAAGTGCACTAGCCTTTACCTTGTGAAGTCTGTTGTTTTGAAACATGGCCTCAGTTTAGGCTGAATTTAAAAGGCTGAATTAAGAAAATAATGTTTTAATATTCCTAATCTTAAACAAATTATATTATTTGCATAATTATTCTTTGTTTTAATGTGTTTATCTCCTGACTTTCTATATACCACGAGCTGTTGTCTTGTATCAGCTGTTTATGTGACAGACTTTGTAAAGATAGTTTTGCAGTGGAGAAAGTATCTGTTGCTCAGACTGCTAACTACAACATGAAAGGCATATAGGTATCATGGTGACATAAAAATGAGAAGACGTTCTGCATTCTTAGAAGTACCTATCTTTTAGAATTCACCATAACTTCCTACAATTATTTTTTTTAATATCCAAATTTATTTCCTGTTCTTTCCCTCTAAATCTCCCCAAGCCAAAAAAAATCACAAACCTCTGTTTGATCCTAATTTGACCGTGCTGCTTTAAGGTGGCATGGTGTCCTTTAACACACCCTGAAATACCTTATGGAATGGAAAAGAATCCTCAAGTGGATTTTGAAATATACATTCAACTTTGGCCCCTGTTGCTGATATAGAATATGAACATCCAAGCGCAGCTGAATGTAAATCATACCTAGCCAATATATTATTTTCCTGGCTTGAGCTTTGATTCTGTAAGTACTATGATGTGTCCCATAAAAACCATACAATATTTTGCAGCAATTTCACTTAGAAATCACTGTCACATCGTAATGAAATTATGTTTTTGAAAATTCAAGCTGTTAAACTGTTGTTATAGTTTTCATAGACATCTGTATTTTCTTCTCTGCTGTGAGATTACCGATACAGCTTTACATCACAGAATGCTTCCATGTGTACTCCAATTTGTTTTAAAAAATTTACTAAGTGTATAGTGAATACACATCTGCCATATTTTCAGTTTTATTCAGTCGTTCCTTGTAGTGCATTTTTTATTTGTCCATAATAAATACACTAGACTGATATCTGAATTTGGAATCAAATTTTGAGAGGTTCAAATAAAATGTCTAGAAGCTACCTGTGATTCAGATCTGCTTAGAATCAGCTAATAACATTTCCTATGATGAGACCAGTGATCAGTAGTTTCTCTATAATCTTCTTATTATACCAGAACTTATAAACTCTTATCTGTTTATGAGACAAAGGTAATATTTGTGTCTGTTATATTGATAAACATTTGAAAATACAGCACATATGCTTGAATTGCCACTGGCTTGTTGGAATCAAAGCAGAGTAAAGGAGAATGCCAATGCAATCCTTGATTTAGGACCTTGTCATGTACATCCAATGTAGTTTGTGCAGTTACATTCTTGTGGAAATTTTCATACATCCGATATACTTCATAATTATTCTGTGATTCCAATGGTGATGCGTAATGCCTATGGTAATATCCATTAGTTCATGCTTCAAACATTTCTGCAAGCGAATTTTCTTTCTTTCATGTGTGTTCCTTCTCTTTATACATAATTTTTTAGCAAAAATTGGATAAATAGAATTGAAAGTGATATTTTATCCCTAGGGTCTTGACTTAAGCTTTTTTAGCATCTCATGATAATCTGCCCAAATTGCCTTTGGTATAAGCATGTCATTGGCAATTATGCGGAAAATTTCAATATCTCCAAATGTTTCATTGATCTTTTTTTTTAATGCATCATGAGTTTCAATTCTTCATTTATTTCAAAAAGCAGATGGGAAAACATATATCTGCCCCAGGGTGTACTAAAGTGTACACTTTGGATGATTCCTCATTGAGTCTGACTTGCCAAATCTTGTTTTTCAAATTTAGAACAGTAAGATAGGTTTTCAAGTTTGTCAGTCCTGTCTTAATATAATCTTGCTAAAATCTGTAGCTTCCAGTAAAATCCCAATCCCCACCATCCCTCTGTTCATCTATAGACCTACAAACCCACAGAAAGCAGAAATTATCACTTTCTTTCCTATCTATAGAAATTCACACCTGAATTCATCTACCACAGTACAAAGACACATTAGAGCTTTATGTGAGAGATATGGTCAGATAGCTGATGTATTAATAGCAATAAGCAATATTGGAACTCTTTTATCCTCCTTACTATGTCATTGCAGAGTGAAGTGATTTGGGAAGTCTCCATGTGCAATATGTCTGTTCCATTTACTAAGTTAGGTTTAGATGCCAGGTAATCACTCTTGTAGGGTGAAGAACTACCACCTGCTCCTGCCTCACAAAGCGGGTAGTTCTTTCTCAGTGGCACCAAATATGAAACTAAGTTTAAGACAATTTTAGCATTTCAAAGGTTTCTTCAATTTAATTTTGTTTCATTTTGCTCTGCTGCTGTTATATACTTGCTCATCTACTTTTTCACCTAGTGAGAAGACCAGAACAGTAACTCATGAACAAAAGTCTCTTGCAAGTATATTTTGAAACCTTGCCTAAGAAGTCATGCAAAGTGGAAAGCAAGCTGTGCTAATGCCCCTATCACCAACAGCTGCTAGAACATTCAAAGTTTCTTAAGCTATTTGTAGCGGGGAGGACTGTATTCAGTCAGCATGTGTTAAACAGATCCTTTTCTAGATTTAGGAGTTATGACACTTGTCCAGAAGATGAGGGCAAATAATTATTGTTTGATTACTTCTTTATAATTTGATTCTATTAAAAAAAAATTGCTCTCATATTCCTCTATTTACTGTGCTTCTAATCGAACATTTGGTCTCTAAGAAAAGTGGTCACTTTCAGCATAGTGCCATGCTATTTTTTGCTGCACTTTGTGTAATACTTGATCTCTAACTGCAGTCTCCAGAGGAGTTTTCTTTACTAGATAGACAGCATGTATCAGACAAATTTGACTTTAATGTGTACTAGTCATGCAGTCATTCAGTTCAAATCTTACTGGATGTGTTTGCTAATTCTTCATACATTATTCTAAAAAATAGATATAATAAAGATAAATATACATGCAAGCCTAAGGTTTTGTTGTTATTCTTGAAATTATTTAGTAACTAATTAATGAAACAGAAAATAATATTATAATTATATTTTTATATTTATAAAATTATGTGAAGGATATTTTATTTCATATAATTTCTGTAAAACATTTGTTTTTATAAAGCTGTCATTTTCAGTGATTGAGTGACCAACTGGGACAGCTTCGCAAATGAAAAAGTATTTAAAGATAATTTTTAAGGAGAAAAGGAGGTTGTGAACTTCTGCCATAATGTATGCTGATTAAGAGATTTTATTATAAAGGCAAATAGCGGCCTAATATGAAAGGCAAGCATAAATTTTTTTAATCTCTCAGAATTGTCTCTCTCCCACCATATATCTTAGTATGTAGAATTATGCAAACAAACAAGAGAAAGAAAGTTTAAAAGACAGCCTTAAGAAAGAGCATATGCTCAGTTACATCACTCTGGGAAAGATGAAGTACGAAAAATATTAGTTATACGTGCATATTTATTTTGTTTTTGTTATAACAGTGTATATGTATTAAAATTTGTATCCCAAGGCTGAAGAGGGTGAAATCTCACTATCAGTATTGATGTCATAGAAAAAAACCCTTTTTAATGTCAGGAGGTATCAATGGCATATAGCCAGACCAAACACTACAATGAAATATCACAGCATTCAATTGTTCTTTCCTAACTGAAAAGAATAGCAAGGAAGAAATACATGGAAGTTATTGATCATTGTACAGAAAAGAAAGAAAACTGAAAAAATATAGAAAGAACTCATATTCTTGGCCAAGATACAGGAAAGTATCAATATAATTTTATAAAACATTGGTAAAACCTTTGCTTTATGTATGCCAACTGTATTGCGTACCATTCTGGAAAACTATGCTCAAGAGGAATTCCAATCTAGCAAATAAAAAGTCAGTATTTTAAGACTATTGGACAACATATTTCAATTCATTAAAATAAATATTATAAAAGCTTCTGATTCAGTTAATGTTGCAAAATAAAATGTTGAAATTAATATGGTTTATTCACTTTAAATATATGTAGAGAAACAAGCAAAGAAAACAAATATTTAAATTGAAGGACTAAGGTTGGGTCAGGAAAAATATTCATAAAAATTTAGTAGAAATTTTTTGGATGAAATTAAGACAAAATTTCTGCTATTAGATGAATGAAATTTTCTAACACAAGTTTGCTAAACATAGCAGCCCATGAGATCTCTTCTTTTATTCTCCATGGGTTTTCAGCTCACTCTTGTTTTTTCTTGCTTTCTTTTTTTTTACCCTCTGCTTCTTTCCAAAGATAAAAAAATAACTAAGGATTTGGGGAATTATGACAAAATGTTTTTGATAACAAACATGAAACTGGATTATTGCCATTTAAAAACAGATGGAAAACATTTCTAAATATACCCAGGAGGCTAGAAATCCTGAAAAAGCAAACCCACAAATATCTCAATAATACAAAATTCCAAATAGTATTTTAACAGTTTTTTTGCAGTGTGCTCATTATGTATGTGATAAAAAATAACAAAAGTACAAAATTTCTTCTTATTTATTAATGCTTTTATTAAGTTTTTAATTTTATTTATCTTTTCTTAGGCTTTTACACTTTTGAACAATGTTTCACATGTATCTAGATTCACAATGCACAATGCTTCACATGTGTCTAGATGCACAAACCAATTTCTGGAATAAGTTATGATTTTCATTTATGTTAGTGTATTGGGGTGGTGTGGCAAGGTTCTGTTGCAGGAGGGGACTACAGGGGTGGCTTCTTTGAGCCAGTCCAGCAGAGCCAGTGCCAGATGGCTCCACGTTGGTCAAGCTGAGCCCATCAGTGATGGGAGTAACCCCTCTGTAATAGCAGATTTGAGAAGGAAAAATGTTATTGTGGACTCAATTCTTTCAGAAGTGACTGAGTGTCACAAAGTTGTTTCTGCAGCAGCTGCAGCATAATGTACTATTAAGGTATTTCCCAGCATGTGGGCTTTCATTGTCCAGTAGCACATATCTGCAGTCTCCAGCGTGTGATATACAGCATTTTGTTGGATGTATATACAGAGAATCATTTAAGCTAACTTGAAGATGAATAATACCAGAATAACTGATACTATTTAACAATGAAAAATATTGCACATATCATAACATACATTTTGATCTCTTACATACAGTGATTTCGGGCAGCACTAGTTGGCTTCATTAAACTCCATTCATGTAATTGTCATTGCAGTTTCCATAGAAACTGGTACTGCAAAAGGAAATGGAGAAATAGGATTGAGAAACATGGAAAAATATAATTAGAAAAAATATAATTAAAATGATCAAGTTGCAGTATACCAACATTAGGCCCTCAACACAGTGAGCAATCTGTGTGTAGAAATACTGTCAAAATTAATGGCAGGTGTGACAGACACAGCTGCATCAAATGCTTAGTTGCAAGTCAGATTATTTATGGTAGGCTAGTGAATTCAAATGTTGTTTTAGTACCGTGTCATAACAGAGGGTTTTGTTTGTTTGTTTTCCTTGGGAAGGAAGGAGAGAAAATACATATATCCTGGGGAACAGAAAATATCTTTGTGTTGTCTTTGTGTTGTCTACAATCAGCACCTCTCAAGTTTCTACCTGTTTCTGAATGAATCGACTTTACATGGAAAATATCATACTGATTTTTCTTCTTAGTTAATCTTCTGTATTTTTTATCCCCATAATACACTTCATTTAAAATATTTCCTTGTTGTTTCACTTCATTTATTTGACATAATAGAAATAAAACTTCTATTTAGTATATGTTACAATGAAGAAATAGCTCCAGCTCTTCAATAAAATCAGAGGTGTTTGTTATGTAATGGTAGCTCTTTGTATCACTAGAACTTGCACTCAAAATGTCAATGGTTTCTCTATTAAAATCTGATATTATCAACCCTATATTACTTACAACCTGGAAATACTTCCAGAGCCTCAACCAGTTATGACCTGAAATATATATTAGAATAATAGAGAGCTATTGGGAGGGAAGACAGTATTTTCTGATGGCTTTGTTGCATGTTTTAATTCTGTACATTTTGCATCCACAGTACACCAGAGACTTCCATCTGTTTTCAATCTGTAATTTAAAAAAAAAAAAAGGAAAAATATTGATTTTTAAATTGTGAAGAGAAACACAAACTACTTTAAAAAATCAAATGGTATGGTTGCCATTTCAAAATGAGATCTGATATACAAGAATCTCTCTGCAAATATTAATTCTTATATTTCCCTTGGGAATGGAACACAGGTTTTGATTTGCAAATGGAAAAATAAACCCCTGTATTTAAGTCCCAGGTGATTTATCAAAAGATGTGTTTTAATTATAAAAATCCTGGAAGGCAAATCATGTCATTAGATGACAGTGTTCCTTATCTTACCCATAAGTTAAAATTTTGACCAGTTAATATGGGCCATACTCAATATTGTTATATTCAATGAAATTACCTTGTGAGAAAAGATCTGAGGCTTTTTTTTTCTCCCAGACCTTTTAGAAGAAGGCAGGTGCTGATTTACATTGTAATAAGAATATGGTGTCTTAAGTAACAGGAAAAGAAAAAAGGAAATATATAAGACTACACATGTAGAGTAACGCTGCAAGTGTGATGGTCAGACAGATGTTATGACTGAAAATCTCTTGAGTTCAACACTCTTTTCAATGAGGTCTATATTGTACAGTCTACATGTAAATAAATTACAATTTGTTCTTGAAACTATAAAAAGAATATTTAGAAGATGTTTAGCCTTTGGGTTTCTTCCATTCAGTAATCTAATGCATGAAAATTGTCACTGTGATTGATCACAAATTTACATTGATTGATCTTCAAATGACAACCTTTACTTACCTATTGATTATCAAAGTTAAGAGATGGTCTATTTCCTGCCATCTTTTTAACAGTGTGCAAAGTTTGTCACTGGAACTTTCTTTACCAGTGACATCCTATTAAGAATCCTATCAACTGGCCACTTTGGTTTTTTATTTGATTTTATAATAGTAGAATATAAATTTAGTATGTAATATCTCAGCCTACCAAAGTTGATGAAATATAAGTGGAAAGAAAATAAACATTTAACAGGAAAATCACACCTAGATATGTATTCTGTATGTGTATATTCACACAGGTAAATAAATTCATGCATACTCAGTCTTTCTGTCCCAGGAAGTAGTTAACATAGGAGCCACTGATCCATATTGAGCTTTTTTGTAGTCTTCTAAAAAGTATTATAGTAGCGTAAGGTCTGAACCTCAGACCTGGAGACACATGCATTATGGATTCAAATTTTTCCCTTTTTCACATCAAGAAATGCTGTAATGCTGCTTTTTTTTCCCTCCTAATTAAATAATGCATATAAGAAAATGAATTTCTATGTTTAATGTGTGAGAAGAAAGTTCCAGTGAAGAGAAAAAGACTAGATATCCCATAGAAATCTATGACAGCTAATTATTTAAATATTATCTGTCATAAGTAATTGATTTAACAAGCTAATGCATATATATGTTCCATGTAAGATAGTGAGAATATTGGTTCCAATTTCACATGCAAGAAATACATTAGTTGTAGTCCAATTTATTAATAAATGTGAATTATTAGTAAATTATTGGCCACTTGCTTTCAGAATGAACCTATTAAAAATAACATTATTTTTGATGGAGTTTTAGGAGGGATCTTCTTATCAGTGATTGTAACTATATTTTTATCTTAATACTGTTAATAGAATTCATAAGGGCAACTGCAGCACTGCTTAAGAAAGGGACATTGAGTTATATTAGTATATATATTTTTATATATATGTAGTGAAAGTATGTCAGTTACAGAAAAAATCTGTTGTCCTCCATCATGCTTATACTCATTTTTAACTCTTGTCCTGCACAGTGTACTCCACCAGGATGAATTTATACTAAAAATTATAAAAGTGAAAACGACACAAATCAAAGAAACAGCAGCTACTAAGAGGCATGTGCATGCATCTCAAAAGGCCAATATAGTTCTAGGTATTTCAATATTACAAAAAAATGTAATTTCACAACTAAATTGACTTGCATAAAGATGCAGCAAAATAACCCTGCCTGCACAGTCTATGTGCAGGTAAGAACAATATGAAGGATAAAACCTTTATTACTATTTATGCTGAGTTCAGGTTGTGCAGATTTAATCTCTTGATGCCAGTTTTGTTTGTCCTGTAATTACTAGAATTCTTATTAGAAAAATGAAACATTATAAGAACTACTAGAATTCTTTATTTTAAGAAATAAATTATATGCTAAATATATATAGTCAGAGAATAACAGAAAATATGTGAAAAGTTACTAATTTTTAAGAAAGAACAGATCACAGAGGTTTGGTTTTTTTTTTAGAAAAGTTTTGGTGAGCATAATCTTGATCAAAATAAACCAGTATTATTTAAATAGAAAGTACATGAAATAACTGAATTCAGTAAGAGTCACTTGCAGAGTATGTTTGTGATGATCAATATGTTAAATATTAATCAAGTTGTGCAAGAACCCAAAGAAACACCAAAACAATAGATTGATAGCACTGGGTATGTTAAATGAATGTGCTGTAGCAAGGGAACAAGAAAAGTTTTTTTTTTAATTTTCCATGTCTTATTTGGTAGTTTTACACTTATAAACACACATACACCCCCATATATATAAATTAAAATTTACATCTAGAAAAATGGATATGTTGTTCACAATTACATCCAAGTTCATGTGCTTAGGAACTTAAAGTCTATGAAGAAGTAAAAGTACCAGAATATATATCAATATGTAAATAGGTAAATGCACATTCACCCACATCCACATGCTTATATGTCTACACATAAATCTCATTAGGAATTGTATAAACACACAGACCCATTATCCTCTATTACTGCAAAGTGTAAACACAGTACAAGTGTTGTTTTTGAACCACTGAATCTTGCTGAACCTTTGTTTCTCTCACTAAAGCATCTGAAATCTGTTTTTCCATATACTTGAAGAAAAAATATTATGTGTAAAGGAACATAGAGGAAAACAAAAATGATTCCCAGTACTCAAATGTAGATGGAATCAAGTTTTTAGACAACAGCTTGAAAAACAGCTTTTCCAAAGCACAACTTTATGCATTTTTGAATGTTTGGATTCCAACACTGAAATGGTAGGGGAAAACCATACATTCATGAGCAAATGTTCCTAGGGAGGTCATCAAGTTTCAAGGAGAAAAGGTTTAGGCACTTGATCATTTATTTAGTCAGCTTAGTGAAAAATAAAATTAAAAAAAACCCCAAACAAACAAGAAAGTTAAAATCTCTTCTAGAAACTTAACAGAACAGTAGTTAAGAAGAGTTTGAGAGGAACATAGAACCTCAACTCTTACCCATTTATCAAAAAAGTAAAGCTGTATAAATGAATAAAGCTAAAAGTAAAGCTAAATATTCCTCAAGTGTTTTTTCAGTTTCTCTACCCAATATTTCTCAATTTCCCCTATAATAAGTCCTTGTGATAGGACTTCTTGAACAACTGTCTTTTACTCTATGTGCTATGAGCTATGTGTAGATGTGGTATACGTAAGGTCTCAAGGGTAAAAAAATTTTCCTGCTCATAATACTTGCCGCTGTTGTTTCAAAATATCAATGAGAATCTGCCCAGACCTGATACAATGTGCTATCAAGTCTCAAAGAATCATGATTTGCTGTTCTCTTGGGTATAATGGAAATATCTGAAGGTTATAGACACTCTTATAAATGCCTGTGGGATTTTGTATGCTTCTTTCCATCTACTTGACTCCAATTCCTAATCCATTCCTTAACCTTTTAAGAAAATGTGTAAAAATTTCCAACCATTACTTTCTGACCTTTTATTACAGATATATTTTTTCATTCTGCTCTCTGGTCTCTCTTTGAAAGATTTTCTGACTCTCCTGGAATTATATCTTCATGGTGTTTCAGTCACATTCAGGGGAAATTGGGATCTCCTTTGATGTTACATTAATTCTAAGGCTAAATGTTTTATATTTGGATTCACCTCTGTTTGCCTGATCATCATTTCAGGTCCTTGCCTCTTGAATTTTGGCGGTCTTCAAATCCAAAATCACCTCTAATGAGAAATCTCCAATAAAACTAGTTGTGTGCTCAAGGAAGCAGATTGTATTTTTAGATTTCACAGCTTGCTTGCTAGAATAGTGAAGTCAAACCCTAAAATTATAGAATTTAAAAAATATACTCATTCCTGCATTGAGAGGAGGAGGGAAAAACCAAATAGAATAAAACAAATAGAAAAAAGCAAATACAACAAAACAAATAGAACAAAGCAAAGGCAACACTTAAGAACTATCTGGCTTAACCTCAAGTGAATAGAGCTTTGAAACATCCTTAGTCAATTTTTATAAACAAAGAGAAGAAAAGTTGCTTGGGTTGGGCATATGTAAATATAGAAAAAAATTCAACTTAATACACATTTAATTGTGTATTATAGTACATTTACATAAATAGTACATTTATTATTTTTACGTATTAACATGTATATATATATATATATACACAAACACATATGCACATATATATGAGGAAAGCATACTTCAGATTCTAGTTCAATGTGAAAACAATCTTAGGAATCCTTCCTCAAATTTTACACAGCCTATTTATGAGGTCAGAATTGAAAATGGAGATATAAATATGAGCAATTTCTGCTCATAGTCACACATCAAACTTCTCCTAGGAGCAACAATCATAGTTTCTAAGTCTTATGATGTATGCAACACCAAATGACATCACAAGAAAAATATACTGATATTGTCAAAACAGAAGCTGGAATCACTCAACTTCTATAAATTATGAAAAGGAAGATAACTTTATTTATGGTCATGGAACAGAGAAAGAAGTTCTCTGCTTACTATATTCTTCAGGATGGCCAATGAAGACTAACCATTCAGAATAGCACAAATTTAAACATTTTACACCTAAACGAATAAAACTGCCAGATGTTAAGTCATTTACCAACAAAGTTTATTCTGTTTCCAATACCTTTCAAAACTCAATGAAATTTAATTACTGTGAAAACCACAGCGATAAGCATTTTAGCTCTATGTATCCATGCATAATGTACATTCCATGCATAATGTACATTCCTATACAGTCATGCCTGCATGTTGAATCACAGGTCCAGAAAAAAACCCTCAGAAAATGACAAGTTGTTACATTATTTAAAATACCATCAATTTTAGATATAACAGTTGGAAATTTTAATTTTTAAATTTAAGTCATTGTAAAACTTAAGGTAAGAAAGGTGAGGTGCAAATGACTCCACTTTGGTCTGAAGGCCTCATACTCAAAACTGCACAAAAAGTCTCGTGTTTTCATAATAAAGAGTTCTGGCTGCACGGAGGCACGCCTCACTGCTGGTATTATATATGTGTCCTTGTAAGAACCAACTCCTTTCACAAGAATAGCATCTGAATGTTACTGTGATTATATAAGATAAGCATATGGTTCATTCAGTATAGCTCTGCAGTTGTAGGAGTTCAGAGGCTTTTTATATAAAAGATGATCCATCTAGAAACTAATAACTTGGCATTTTCACTTTAAGAATAAGTCAACATTTCTATAGCTTCAATATTTTAAAGATAAATATATGTAATGGTGTTAATTTTTAGTCTGATTGGATCTAGGCAAAATCAAATAAATTCAGTGAGATACCCTTTGATAAATTCTAAACTAATTGACAAATGATTATGTTTAGTGCCTAATTTTAGACACTTTTTGGTGTCTCTGTAGGAAAGTAAATCTCCATAGATGCTACACAAGAAGAGTACAGGCCCAATGTAAAGGGGATGCATAATTGTTTCAATTGATATGTAGGTTTCTTTCAGATGATAGGTATTCCTGAACGGAAACAACTTCTCATGGATATTCTTAAACTATTCCACTACTGCTCTCTCTGTAATTTTCCAAAATGACTTTCATTTATTGTAGTATCCTATAGTCATCACAGTCATAGTTTATGTATTTTCTCTGTGACACATAACAATAACAGCACTGTTATATTATTGCTCTACTGATATAGCTTGTGGACAGCTAGTGCACAATTTCATGATGGATTGTTTTTTGAGTTTCACAGATCAGATAAAAAAGATCTGATAAAGCAGTGGTAGTAAAAATCAGATTATAGAATAAGGTTTTAATAGAAACTTTAGGACAAAATAGCCCATAATATTAAAAATAAACTTACTATTAGAAGATTTTCCTTATGAAGGATATTGCCTATATCCAATTTATCCAAAAGATGCAATTTTGTGTTATTCCTGAAACGTAAGGAGCACTTGGCTCATGTCATCCTGAAGTGTGGAATTCTCTATGGATAAAAAACCTTCAGGCCAGATAGAAGGTGTTGCCTGAAGAAAGGGGCCAGTCAGTTGCTTAACTGAAATCCTTGTGTTTCTTCTTTTTTAAATTTCTTCACTGTCCTGTGCTTTCATCTAAGTCTAAGCCTAACTGTAATATTTGCTAATAATTAGCAAATGAATATTTTTTTAACGCATTTTAAAATTTCATTGTAGTCAGGAAAATAGCTCTTTAAAATATACCATAAGATTACTGACCATCCACTCCTTTGGATACTTTGCATTATATCTACCTATTTTCCTGAGGAAAACAGCTGCTGTATATTGTAGTCCTGCCTGTAGCATGAATCCTCCAAGTGTTAAAGTGCTATGTATCTATTTCATAAATAAACATTTAAACTGAATAACTTCTCAAAATTTACTATTTTAAAAATAAAAGTTCAACCTAATTTAGATATTGCTTTTTTCTATCACTAAACATTTGGAATAAATCTCTTTTCAAAACACTTTTTCCAGGTAGCTACTTCTTGAATGGGGAAATGCTTTGTACTTTGCCAACAAGTAAAGAGTTATTCGGAAGGATGATTAGGAAATTGCTGAAGCCAAATTTTATCTCAGTTAATGTTTCTTTCTTCAGTTTTCAAAAAGCATATTTTTTCCCCTTTTTATATCTAGCTAGTCCATTATTCTTAGTTATTAAACTGTGTAATGGAACTTCCTGAAGAACTACAGATATTACTTGTTTTCTCAAATGTGAACTACAGAAAATTCAGAAACAGCAGATATAATAAAATTCAATAGTATAAGTAAATTTGTTCTAATGAGACTGACAATATAATTGTATTACCATTTGTGAATAATAAGTGTTGCAAGCAGAGATCAGAAAAGACAGAAAAAATTGTGAGAACATATTTTTTTGAAGAGATGGTAATGTTACATCCTAATTTCACAGAAGCACCGTTAAGTAGGAATTAACTGGGAGTCAATTCATTACCTGATCTTGCTTCTCAAGTTCTTCTTTTTCCAATTGTCATGAAGATACGATTGCTTTTATTTTTTAATCAAACCTCGGCTAGTAGATATGATATAGTCAGTATGTGTCAGTATTGTTTATCATGACATAATGCACTAAATCTAATTTCCTTTACTGACTTAGAATACTCAAGCTTCCTTCTTTACCTTATATAAAGCCTGGGTGGGATCTCAGTTATTGTGTAAGCAACATCATAAATCTCTCCTGCTGATTTTTTGTTTGTTTGGGGTTTTTTTTCTAATAGCACACACATTGCATTTGGAAGAAAGTGAAACTCTGTAGAACACAAGGGAGACCTCATCACAGTCTACAACTCCCTTGTGAGGGGAAGAGGAGGGGCAGGCACTAATCTCTTCTCTGTGGTGACCAGTAACAGGACTCCAGGGAATGGCCTGAGGTTGTCAGGGGAGGTTTTTGTTGGATATTAGTAAAAGGCTCTTCACCCAGAGGGTAGCTGGGCACTGGAACAGGCTCCCCAGGGAAGGGCCACAGCAGAAAGCCTGACTGAGTTCAAGAAGTGAATCTTGGGGATGGTCCTTTGCCGGGACAGGAGTTAAGCTTCATGATCCTTGTGGGCCCTTTCAACTTGGCACATACTGTGGTTAGAGTTTGTACTTGGGCAAAGATATCCTAAGTTTCAGTCTTTTTCTCAAGGACAAATTAGTCTAAAAACCATTAGTTCTTATGACCAAGGTCAAAATGTATTCATTATGGTTACGCCCTCAGTCACAGTATTGGAAAAAAAGGTGGGGGAGACTTGAAATAGATGTAATTTTTTCAATATTTTTGTGACACTGGAATTCTTTAAAAGACTGGATATTAAAACTAAAATGCTCTTGACTTGCAATTTTTTTTCTTTTTCTATTTGAAGATAAGCCAAGATTTTCTAGTGAAAGGACACAGAGAATTCAATCTATCTGGGCACGGAACCAAAGTATACTTAAATTATATTACATTATTAAACCTTTATTCCCTGAGATTTGTGTGCTGTAAGTTTTGTCAGCGGTAAAACTTACATTGAAGTTTTGTCTTCACTTGAATTTCCAATATAAGATGACCACTCTCTCTATTGCTTTTAAAAGTATGCTCTCCTGAGAATATATCAGGAACTATAAAACTGTAAGATTTTATGATACATGGACACAAAGTTCCTCTGGATTCTTTTACAAACACAGTTTTGTTAACAAAAAGCAGATGTGTCACAACAAATACACCTGCCAAATGTTGGAACCATTCAGCATTGCTTAAAATAACTGTTTAGTCCCTGAGCAATCTGGCGTGTGCATCCTGCTGTGTTCTCTTGAATTTTCAGTTGCACTTGTCTTGTTTCTGACCATACATAATGCACTCACTCCTTTCTGCTCAGTGTGCTGGCGTGCTGCTGTGACTTCTCACAGGAAAAGCTTTGGAAGCTGCAGGACACATTTAAGCCCTTGAATGAATTTTTTCTGTAATGACTTATGGGTGCCAACATTTTCTCCTGCCCTTTTTAATAAGCACTCTCCTGTTTGGACTCACTGCTGATTTTGCTTTTAGCCGTGGATTCCCTGGTGAGCATGGGGTCAACATCCTATTCTTTGTATTGTCTCTCTCCACAGACATGCTTTCTACAGATTCACAGCAGTAATGATCTTACCTTCTTTCTTGTTCTTAGTATAAAGTTCAATGCAAATGAATTATGATATTCAAATATGGGTCTCACTCTGGATCGACGAGGGAATTTCCTAGAGTATTCATCATATAATTTATTCTAGCAGAACCCACTTAGAGAAAAAAAAAAAATAATGATAAAAACAAGTCTTCGGCCCATTAGGTCCACCATTAAAAATTCACATTTCTGGGGGAGGAAGTATAGGAGAAAATCAGGTATCTCTTACTGGTTTGATAAATTGAACAGAACAAATTTGCAGTTGTTTTTACATGGAGACATCTATTAAATCTAAATTGCCTGGAGGGAGAGATTTGGGAGACAGAGATTGCCAGGAAATTCTGGTTTACATCTGCTGTGGGATACTCCCCTCCACAATCCTGATATACCAGACCATGTCTGCTCAGTTGAAGAATGCTTCTCTGAGTAGTCCTAAACCTACACAAGTGGCACGTCAGTAGTGTAGCTTCATAGTCTCCCAGAACAGGGAGAACCAGTATTACTTATGTCATATAGACTTTTATCATTAGCAGAGATATGTAAATAAAAGAGATTCTTTTATTTCATTAAACTAGAAATAAATATTATTTGATTTAATGGAAAAAGTCAAAGGATAAGTCACTTCAATGCTAGGTTATGCTTTTCTGTTTTCGTTTTCTGTTTTAGTCTCTCAGCTACATTAGCAAGACACTTTAGAGTGGTTTTATACAGTTAATTTAAAAAATATAAATAAGGGGGCCAGAAACTGTTCTCTGGCCCTGACTATGTCACAGCTGTCCTCACAGGACTAGCTAGGTCTTTAGAGCTTTATTTGGAAGAGAACTAAATAGAGAAATCCCAGAGACAAATGGAGTAAGCTAACCAGTAAGTAGTGGCTTTGACTGTCAGTCCAGTGCTCTTGCTGACCCTCCTGTATTTTACAGTTCATAGATTTCCTGGGCTGAGGTTTTAGATACTAATGAAATCTTAATTTTTTTAAAAAATAATATTTGTAATGCATAAAATCATTGTCTTAGAGTTCTCTTACACAGATGGCTAAAGGTAGGATAAAGCACAATATCTATCAGTTATCTCCACTTACAGTAAAATCACCTAATTTTTGTTGAATTCTTTCCAGTTAAAATCTTCCTTTCTGTTCATGGAAACTTTGTACTAAGACATTGATAAGCAAAAAATGTAGTCACTTTCTTCTCCCTTCCTTCATCAAATTTTTGCCACTTTCCTTTACATATTGCTTATTTTAAAGGTTAATCTTTATATAAGCATCTTCTCAGGATTATGGAACTTAACAAGCTGCAAAATTTCTTATTAAACTCAGGCATGGTATACCAGATGGTGAAATAAAGACTTGGAATGCCTAGAATAAGTAACACAGCTCCTGTATGTGCTGTGAGTTTTAGGAAGACCTTTTTGGATATCTTGCTGAAGGTAGTTGTCATGCTATACAGACAGTATAATTTTTTTAAAACAGGATGGAGTGTCTAATGGCATAATTTGGTTCTTCAACTGTGCAATGACATTTAATCAGCAGTGCTTCCCATAATAATATCATAGAACTACACAACTTAAATGTAATTACTAATTTAAAATGCACTACTGATCTAAAATATACAGGACAGTTTAATTAGTTGATGTTCTGTGACCACAGATATCTTCAGGTTTCTGTTTCCTAGTGCATCTCTGCATTCTTTAGATTCATGCTGGGATTCTGAAATGGTTATGATGGTTATATAGAAAGTGAAATGAGTATCACATAAAATATTTTCTGTTATCTTATTCAGAATGTCATCTGAATGACTTTTACTTTGATCCAAACAGGTACAAAAAGGAATTAGTGGACAGATGACACTGGAAACTCACAGAATGTTGTTTCCTTTAAAAATATTTCGAGGCATTTGCCTTAATATTCTAGGTTAATAAATATGTTACAATTATTTGTGAAAAGGCATGGTCATAGAGCTGAGAGTCAAACAGTCTAAAAATACCTTCTTTAAAAACAGCCAAAAAAGTGAAAATTGCAATTTCTTGTTTAACTTCTGCTTGCTAGAAGCTTGGTCTTATTCAGTAAAAATTTATGAATACATTTTGGTAAAAAAAGTAGTGGATTATAAGGTCACTTATCTACAATAAGTGAACTGATAAGGTACAGTCACATATCAAGGAATATTATTTCAAAGGCTTCTATTTCCCTGGGAAATTTTGCTTAAATGCATGCCAAGTTCAGGATCTACACTGATTATTTCTGTGTTAAAAACATAGATGCGTATCTGCTTGCAGAATACGTTGGTGTGTTGTGCATGTGGGTTTTTTTTAATTATCATTCTATATCAATAGAAAGAAGACAATCACTTTCTAATGCCAAGTATCATCTTACACAGTTAGGCAGAAAAAGAAATCTGATTTGTTATACACAGTAAAATCCATGACTAAACACTCTAGAATACATTACTGGGTTTATTGCTCAATGACAAAAAATTCTTGGATGGATGCCTAATAGAAACAGTGATGGCTTTGAAGGAATTTCCTTTCAGATACATTAAACTATGTAACAGAAAAATTGATTTTAGGATGCTGTTGATTAACAGAATAGTGCTTTCTCTGGTGGTAGGGATTGTTCTGAAGACAGATTATTTTTTAATGCTGTCTTGAACCACTCATACCAAAACTAAAGTTTGTCCATTTACATTTTGTTTTACCATTCAGACAACTTTACAAACCTCAGAATTTTGTGGCACCTTATTCAATGAAATAATTCTTAGCAATTTCACACTTCTACATAGTTGAAGTATCGAAACTTTTGCTTTGATTTGAAATTATCAGCTATCTGTGGTGAAATATGTGGTGATATGGTAGAAAATGTAGAGGTTGCTCCACCTGGATTTAATTGTGACGTAAATGAAATTTTAAGTATCCATGAATAGCATTTTGTAACTATTAGTTATTTTGGTTATTATTGCATTGAATAAATATTTGTAAATCTGAGGCTTTCAAGGCAACGTACCTTGTCTATGAGGATTTGGCTTAATATTCCTTCTATAAAGGTCACCATTCTGATACACAAAAGAAGAGGAGGCTTTGGTTAAATAATCAACCCTTATCACTCCAACTGGTTGATAACTCCAACTTGCAAAACAGAGTTAATCATAAAATATAAGCAATTAAGCATTACAAATAAAAAACTACAATATAAACAAAAAGGTGGCAACACCCAAGCTGTGTGGTGCAGTCAACATGCTGGAGGGGGGAATGGCTTCAAACAGAAGTACAATAGGTTTGGATTTGATATAATAAAGAAATTCTTAACTGAGGCTGGTGTGGCATGGAAAGAGGTTACCCAGAGGAGTTGGAGGTGGCTTGTTCCTGGAAGTGTCCAGGTTGGATGGGTCTTTGAGCAATCTGGTTTAGTGGAAAGTGTACCTATCCATGGCAATGAGGCTGGAATTAAATGACCTATAAGGTCCCTTCCAACCCAAAAATTTCTGCAGTTCTATGAATCAGGTTTTTCACTGGTTTCAAGCAAACATTAATGGAAAATATTTATATAGCATGCAAAGCCTTGTTCAAGACATTCCTTGTGGGAACAGATGTAGGGGAAAAGGAATTTTTCAACTTTCCGCAGGGAAGAGTTGTTCACTGGATAGGTAAACGTAGAAAATGCTTCCTAACTAAGTAGCTATGGCACCATCCACAGCAGGAAAATAACCTTTATTCTAATAAAGAAAATTACATTAATTAAGGAGATAACATGAATGTCTTGGACTTAAATATAAAATAGAGTGTTTGAGACAGTCCAGATATTTGACAAAGTGGAGTTTGCCCATCATAACCATCATATTCTGTCAAGAAAAGGTCACCAAAGAATTTTAAATGCTGGCTTCTTTCTTCTGGAAAAAGAAACAGATATCTGTGTGAGACAAAGAGAGCTTTCAGATGTACCCTCATTGGATGTTAGGATTCTTTTTCTTTTACTGTAAATATATGTTTATTTTTGGTGTCAGAAATAACAGTTAGTTACTTTTCCACTTTACTACACTGGACATATGTAAATAATGTGGGGGGATTTTTATCTGCCAGGTAGTGTATTGAATATTTATATGTTCTAGATATCTGGGATACTAAAAAAGAGCTGAAGGTCTCAGCACACCTTCATTTTCATCAAAACATTAGTTGACTGGGTCTACCACTTTGCTGTATGGCAAAACAGAAGGTTGCACTTACAGGGTCAAGGGAAGAAGAAAATGTTTTCCAGTGACTATGAGATATAGCAGTGAATATCTGTTGTAAAATAAGAAGTCAAGAATAAAAAATTAAACCTTGAGTAATAGAGTAGGGACATGTTTTTAGACACATAGAATTTATTCCTTCAAGATTTTTGCATGCATCATTTTTTTTTTTAAACTTAAGATATATATGAACATTATTATAATAACTAATTATGGTATTTTTAGTGTCATGTACAGGGATATGTAGGGAGAATTCTGTAAATGTCAGTATGGCTTTTAGAAGATGATAACGTGAATTTTTGGGGTTTTTAAATTTTTTTTTTTTAATAGAGACTTGGCTAGGAGACAGAGAAATGCTGTATATCTAAGAACCATTAGATCTTTCCTCCTGGTTGTTCCACACTTCTGCACACTTCAGTTTTATAAGCAGGGATATGAAAGGTAACACCAGTAAGAAGGTGGAGGGGGGATTTTTTTTTTCATTTTTATGTGCTTGTTTGTTTGTTTGTTTTAATTTTCTCTCACTAACTGACTGTATATTGACATCTATACCATCATAAAAAGGCATAAAATATTAACTAAATGTCTTTGAATTACTGAGGGTAGTGAAATCATCTCATTTCAGATTTATTTGTGTTCTTTTTACACTTCAGAGTCAGGTATCTAACTTTTTGGGGAGATATATTTCACAGATTGTTAATTATGCAATGCAGTTGGAAGAACTGATGCAGTGAAAATGGATGGATCTCCTTTTCTGCAAAAAAATTCTAAACACCCTTGGGGTGTTCTGTAGAATTAATTTCAAATTGAATCTTGGAAGTAAATGAGATAAGTTGCCTACTTCTCTAGGTTATCAGAAAGCTATTAACAAACTTGAGCTTTGTTAAAAGGAATAATAATGGAGCTCCATTTCCACAACATTAATTTTTCAAATCTGGTTATATCATCGAATTATGGGAGCATGTAGAATTTCTTCACCTACCCCATTCAGAACTCACCCCAATGGTACACTTTAAAACAAGAGACCTGTGGGAATAAGCTTTTATGTTGTTGTGATTGGATGAGGAATTAGAAATTTGTCTTTGAAGTTTTGTATTTAAAGTCAGCCTAGTCAATCTATAGCAAGTCTTGGCATCCGTCTGCTAAACACTGGAGAGACACACTACAGTTGAAGGTTTAGTTCTGCAGACAGAAAATTTTGATTCTAAAATATAATATTTCTGCTGAATCGAGTGTACATTACTATTTTCTCATTCTCTGACTAGCTCTATAATTAATATTATTTTACTTAAAGAATATGATTAATTTGCTTTTATTCTTGTGATTACTGATATAAATTAATTGCAAAGCATTTTGTTACCATCTGACAATGGATACCAAAGAAATAAATGCATAGAACCTTTCTGCTATTTTTCAAGTATTGTCTACTTAATAATGTTCTATAATGGGAAGAACATTATTTACTGTAGCTAAAGACTTTGATGGTAGAAGACCTGTCTATGCTGTAACATCTAACCTCAAAGTCTTTTGCATTGATGCATATATACACTAACTTCAGAGGTTAGGGGAGAAAAATTCCTCAGCTAAGCTTTAAATTCATGGTGTTTATGTCTGTGTTCCTTAATATGGCCTTCCTAAACTCATATAAAAACATTTATATGATCAGAGAGTGGAAGTAAATGTCTTTAATTATGGGTTACTGCATAATTAGTCCACTCCTGGGAGTACTAAAGCTCTGCATAGCCATATCAGAAAGCCTATGAAAATTTTTGAATGAGGCTGATTGTTGTAATACAGATTTAGGCTAGACTGAGTTAATTCCTGCAATGTTAAATAGCATATTCTTAGAGAACCTTGAATATTTTAACATCAACCATTTCAAATTTTCAGGGGCCGCTACAGGCATCTAAGTTCTGAAATATAAAATCTGATAATCCAACATTTACAGCTTCACTTGCTGCCTCTGCATATGTAAGCAAACCTTTCAGTAAAATGAACCCTGCCTGCACAGCAGGATGAGATTAGGTTATTGCAGCCAAGGGAAAACAAACATCCAAGCAGGTGTTCCTGTCTGTGAATGTCATTAATATTTTATGTTATATCTCCATTTAAATATTAAAGAAGATAGACTTTGGCACTTGTGGATTTTTAGATATGGGTTTCTTAGAACAGTTTATCTTTCTCTCCAGCATTTGAATATAAGGAATCAACAATAGTAGTCTGAGCTGCATACTCTTTGAAGCTTCGACAAAAGTATTAACTAAAAATATGGATTGTAGAGGTAAACTAAGAGTTCATGTCACAGTGCGGTTTCATAAATGAGATAATTTTGGCTTTAAAAATGTGGAGTAAATAGCTAAAATATGTTCAAATTTTATTTCTCCTTGTAGAATCACATCTTGTATTTATCCTCTTATGTATTACTGTGAAATCAGACTAACAACATCTGAAGGAAACACGGCAGAGTTAATAAATATTAGTTTTATTCCCTAAGATCTATGGTTAAAATCTTGCAGCTTTTCAAAGATGTTTTTGATATTTTGATATATCATACTGCTTGATATTTATAAATTAAATTAATAAAAGAACTTTAGATTTTGTGAACATTGTGAAAAATCTCCAGAAATACTGAGACAAGAAAAACAAGAAATGGTGTAATTAAATTCTTGCCCCTGGTAGTTAAGAATTGAAAAAGATTGTCCTTCTGTAACCTAAAATAAAAAATGAGGGAGAAAAAAAAGAAAAAGATATGTTGTTTGAGATATGAGCACTTCTAGTTTTACATATCTGGAACTACATCATGCATTGTAATAAGTTGTAAGAGTATGTAATCTACAGTTGTGTATATAAACACATCTGTAATTTTGCAGAAAAAAGGAAATCAGCAAGGCTTTAGTAAAGTTTACGGCCATAGTGTGCACTTTTTTCTGCTTTTTTTTTTCCCCAGTTACTACCGTGCTGACTCTTCAGTACCACTAGCAGTACCAACACAAGTATTACAGAATCATTGTCCTCTGCAGAATCCAGATTTTTTTGTTTTCATTATATTGAGATAAAGGTAAAAGGAAAATGAAAAAATCTGTCTCAATGTTTTTAAGATGGTATCTAATCCAGCTGATGAGAAAGTTTTGATCTACTTGGCTTCTGCATATTCTGCTGGAGTTGAAAATGCTCATCATCTTTCTGAAGACCTTTGAGTCAGAAAGTGAATAAGCTGCTTTAAGATGCATATAATGCAGACATCTGTGCTTGTCATCATGGGTTCCTTCCCTACTGTAGATGGAGAAAGACAAAGACTTTAAAAGAGCAATTCATATGATATACCATGGGTCTCCACATTAGAGTGACATGAATTATGCCCCAAGGTGCTTATTTCTCCCTGTTGACAACAAAAGTAGTGTTGAATACCTCATTCAGAGGTATTTCATCAGTTTGATCCTGCATCTAGTATCTAAATGAAGAACGGAATAACAAGAAAAGCACAAAAGTCACAGGCAATAAACTACAGCAAAATCCTGGCACTTTAAATCTGGTAGCTATTTGAAGTATTAGTCTCACCAATGCAATTTGAATAGGTTCTGTCTGTTTTTAAACACCAGTATCTTACCATCCTAGGAATATCTAAATGAATAAAAAATTCATGAAATATAATTGCACACAACTCAGTCTATGTTATTCAGAAGAGTATAATGTGAAATCAGTGGAGTACTGCTCAATGGAACATATTTATGCCTGGCATGGATCTGTCTTCGTGGGATGGACTTCAGTCAGTTCAGAAGGAGTTGAGACACTCAATCTGATAAACATTTGTTTGAGTCAATTACATTTGTTCAACCAATCAATGACTTGGATTTGTATTAAAACACATTAGGGATCTAGGAAATAAACAAACTTGATGGACAAGAACCACTTTAAAGTATCAATGATTTCCATGTAAATTAAAATTATATAGCTGAAAGGGAAATAACAACTCTGGAGAAATATTTGGCAGTCTGCCTGTTTATTTCAGCTATTCAGACAGCAAACAAGGGTGTCAAGGCTATTTAGAATTACATCTGTAACTTTTCTTTGATGCTGAGTGTTTGGGAATTAGTAAATACTGCTTAAGGGTTGGTCTCTTGACTGAGATGAAGCTGAAACCAATGAAGTTTGGTAGCACTGAAGCTAGGAATGTGGAAAAGCTTGAACTTTCTGATTTAATTATATAAAGAGTGTGATAGCATTTATTTCACAGCAATTCTTCTATCTGATTTACGTGGCCCTCAGGACTAGTTATTTTCCTTATCCCACTAGTCAGACTAAGAAAAATATAACCTTATGTTGATGGTAGAAGCAAGAGACTAAGATGGAAAATTGCAATTATTGTGACTTTTTAAATCATAAAACACCCCCTACTATGTTGTAAGCGTAAGAAAAGAGAGAACAGCAAATTATTATAAAGTTAATCAGCTGTAAGAAGGGTACCATCTTGCAATCAAGGACACTAAGATAAATAAAAAATTCTATTTTAAAAGCAAAACCATAGAAGGGTATCTGATGCTCCAATTTTTGTATTTTACTTTCCTTTTTTTCTTTTCTTTTTTTTTTTTAATGACTAACATGAAAAGTGTAAAATTTAGGTGAATTAAAAAAAAAAAACCACACAAACACAAAAAAAATAAAAAAGCACAAACAAAACTAATATCCCCAAACCATCAGATACTCAATTTGATCTGTATGTAAATTTTCTGTGTAAAAGTAAGCAGGCTAGATACAAGCACAAGACTTTTATAGGGTGGGTCTTTTCCTCAAGGACTGCTCAATTCAACAACTTCCAATTAGGTGCTTGTTGGCAACAAACTCTTTTCATAACTTTACAGGCTTCTTAAAAAATGTTCCATAATTTCTGAAGATATTCTATCTCAGACTGCTGTTCTGTAAGATCCTTAGTATATAATTGTCTTCTGATTTTATTTTCCCACCTAACATTCACTGTAATTTTTTTTTTCTCTAGATGAACACATCCATCTTGCTTATAAGTCAGGAACAATCTCCACTCCTGTTGCTCCATGCAGAGTGCAGGGGCTGGGATAAGGCAAGCAGCACAGGACACATTGAATCCTGATGCTCACTTGTGGCCTGTTAACAAAACAGAACACATAGTTCATGAAAATCTGTAGATGAAACAGTAGGTACACTTAAGAGTAATCCCCAAAGTAGGGGAAATATCTAGACTGGTGACTGACAAAATCTTGTATCCGCATTTCAAGGTCAAGGTGCAAAACCAGCACTAGGTGGTCATGCAGGGGTCTGTTTCAGCATGTAGACTCCTCTTGAACTTTATATATAGGGATTAGTATAAGACTGAAAGAATTAAGTCTGAACTGTGTTCCAAAAATCGATTTTAGCATTAACTGTTGTCATTCTATTTATCACAGGCATCCATGTATAAAGTGTCTTTATTCCCCTTTATTCCAGTCTTTCTTCCCACTTACTGAATGTGCAGCCTCAAAAAAAACCCTGTAAAAAATAAGTTCTGAACTAAAACTATTCTTCATGGGGTAAAAGTAGTTCGTTGTATCTGCTTGGAAGTAATTTAATTTAATTTAATTTAATGAATTGTTCCTTTTTTTATACAGCATGAGTAAAGGAGATTCTCAGAGGGAGACTAAAATTCCCAGTTACTTTTTTTTCCTACAGCATTTATTATTTTATATAAGTGTATAATTCACTTTTTTGTATTTCTTTGCTAAGAAAAATCCCTTCTTCCATGTTCCTTATGTGAGAATATTCTCATGTCCCAAAGCTTTTGTTTTCCAGGTCTTGTTGCATTCCTTATTTTCATATTTAATTTTTCCAATTACTGCCTCTTTTCTTCCTCCATATATTGAATTGTACAGCCAAAACGAAAGGGTTTTGACACCAGTACCTCCCCTTAATCACAATATGATTAGAATGATGTGCAATTACATAATTTTATCCTGAATGCTTTTTAATGTTTATTTTAACTTTTTCCTCTGTTAAATGCTTAATCAATCATTTCTAGAAGCAGAAAGATAAGCTTGCTGAAGACTAGCTAAACCTTTCTGGACTATTGTAGAATATATAGCAAATTAGAAAAATTTTAAAAATATCTTAATGATCTATAAAGAAACAAAGTTATACGCAGCAGATAGTGACATAAAAACTGCAATGAATATAAGTGAAATTATAGATGTTGAGTCACAGTTTTATTGTCATGTTTTTAATGTCTGCTGCTTGAAGCAACAACATTTATTGCAATGTGCCATTGACAGTTGACCAAGTACTGAAAAGGTGTAGTCAAAAATCATAATACTGGAAAAATGAATATCGAGTAAGGTGGCCAGAGGTTTATAAAAATGTTTCAGTAGAAACATCTTCATCAGGTAGGAGAAAAAATTATTAATATTAAACACAAGTTTGTTAATATTTATATTGACCAATATTTTTTTACAGAGGATTCATACGAGTAGTTACTTTACTTATGGTCCAAGATTCTACTCTCTGTGATGTAAAATGTAAAATTTCTATTGAATTCAGAGTATTATGTATCCCTAAAATCCAGGTATTTATTTTAACTCTTTCACTTCAGTGACAAAACTTGTGAAATAACAGTTGTGAAGGAAAACTAACAGAAATGTTTTGGTTTGAGGACCACTCTAAGATGTTATTTCCATCTTAAAACTTTGGACAGAACAATTAATAACCAGGGTGAAAAATGAACAGCCCTTTGATTTCACCTTCACTCTCCCTCATTTAGTGGCCATGTGTATTTTCTTTTGCAGGTGTTACACTTTCTGGTTTATCTTTGAATGTTTTTTCCTCTCTTCTTCACCCTGTTGCATTTAAAAAAAGAAATGAAATTTGTTTAGAAACAGAATGCCCCAGTTTCTGCATTATTGTTTAGTCTTCTGGAATCTGCTTCCATGTAACTTTTGCTAAGATTATCCTTTGCATATTTAAAGATATTTGCTGCAGTACATTTTGGACACATTTTTTTACTGAAACTCATGTACACTTACTCTTGCATACACAACCTAATTTTCTGTGGAGCTAGTGATCATTCAGGGGTACTTGTTGTTACACTTAATCTGCCTCTTACAATTTTTTCTGAAACAAACTCAAACATCCTACAAACTACCTTCATTTTTCTGGGGTTTTTTTTGTGTAAATGATCATAGATAGCAATCATACCTTCATGGATTTTCACCCTGTGTTTCAGATAGCCTAATTCTGAAATTCAACAAAAGATCCTTTTGTGATTTCAGTCATTGTTGTCACAATTATGCCTCTGATGTGTGTCATTTTGTGGAATGTTTGACACATTCCAATCAAAAGCATTACTGAATGAGCTAGAGGAGAAAAAGTCAGAAAAGAAACATCTAGATTTTTTTTTTAAAGAAACAATCTCCTTATTTCTTTGTCATTTTGCCCAAAGTCAGGATTAAAAACAAATCTTGACTGCCTAAATGAAGGCTCTTGCAAGAGCTGAGAAAAAAAAGTGTTAACTCTTTGTGATCTGAGGACAAAACTTCTCTAGATCCCATTCTCAGTGACCTAAATTCTAGAAATACATTGAACAGCTGGGTTTTTTTCCAGGAGATTCATGATGATTATTCTAATGCTAAGACCTTTAGTGGTCTACCACACTTTAGACTTACCGTCAAATGTATGAAAGAAGTATCACTACAGTCTCTTCACTTCCATGGTCCATCGCATCTTGTTGTTTCAAAGCATTCTTTTCTTTAATTATAAGACCCAAATTAACACAATTAACACTTTATAAAAAGTGGATATGGAAAATGTATATGAGATATTGATTGCTAGAAGAAAAAAAGAAATGTTGAAAAGCAAAGTGTAAAACTATCAACCATTTTTTCAGAATGTATTTTTGAGAACACTGATCCATCCAGTTGAAATATTTTTAGGTATATTATAAATTACTAAAATGCTATTTTTCTGACATTATATAATTTTGCCCTTTTTCTTAGTTCTTTGACACTATTCATATAATATATATATCCATCTGTACAGAGGATAGAAGTATGCCATTTTCTTGTGTATCAAGTCTCAAACTCAGTAGTCTTTTCTAAAAAATATCTGACTTTATCTGCATCTTGAAGTTCAGCTGACAGAAAATTTTATTTATGGACATATGAAAGAAAAGCATTTTCTGAAGAAGTGTCTATGCGTCAGCATGAGCACACAAGGAAGTCTTGTGAAATAGAATTAAAGTTACAAAGACCATTTTCAGATTGTGTTTTTCTCTTTTTCTCTGTCACTGAGGCAGTATCTCACATAATTTAATTTTATGAACATTGGCATGACTGCAAAACTAAGACAGATCAGGGATGTTCAAATCTCTGCACAAAATCTGTTCTGCATCAAACTTCAAGTGAATGGAAATTGTCTGCAATGTTGTACTTTGCATACACTTGTAGATGTTTTAAACCACGTTAATCCTTCTTATTCTGCTCTGTGCTGGACAGCATTTCATCACTGTGCCAAGAACATAACTGGAATTAGGAAGCATAGGGAGAATGGGGATCTCTCAGCTTTTTTTACACCCATTTTTATTTTTCCAGATTATTTTCCTGTTCTTACAGTTAGAATAGCAGTAACAGAAAGCAATTCTTGCTTTCTAAGGACATCTTCAACTTTTGCCAGACTACTCTTCACCTTTTTAGGTGATAAGTTAGCACTACACATCCATGCTTTCACACTTACTGATATTATCTCAAGATGCCTCCAGTTTTTAGGTACCCAGCTGTGCTTTGATTATGCCTGTTGTTCCATGGAACAGCCTTGTCAGATATCTACATATAAAACATTTTGTTTCCTCCCATAAGAACCCTTTCCCAGCTCCTGAGTCCATTACTTTACTTGGATATTTCTCACCTCCATACAATGTACAGAGACAACCCTTATGCTACTGAGCCCTGTATTTAGTGAGGAAGAGAATTTAGCATTTCTCCAGAAAACACAGTCTCAGATCAGTGACTTCCTGTTTGGTAGTGGAACCTTAGAAAATACCAAGGAAGAATAATATTTTCTGATTTAATTAATGCAATGAAGCACCTGACAATACTCCAAAAATCTGCTTAGCAGTGATGGATTGTAAAGTATTGCAAAAGAAGATGGAAATTAAAAATTAGACGATAAAATATGGAGAAATGTATCCTGAAAGATGATCATAATCCAGGCAGTAATCTCTGCATACTAGAATAATATGAAATAGTAATGAGGGCTATATATATAAAAGCTATTAAAAATCCCCTTACATTTCTTTTGATAAAGACAGGGAAAGAGGTTTGGTATTTCTTTTATTTTATTGTAATAAATAACTTTAAGTATATGCCAGACTTGAACGAAAAAGGTATTAAATTTCTCCTGTGGGCAGCATTGTTCAATAATCATCTGCTAAAAAGCGTCTTTTTCTATCTTAGTCTCTGTCAAACTTAAGATATTTGGCTAGATAAACTACTGGTCTGATCCATTATTGCAGTTCCTATGTTCCTGTGGCTTTTTATTTCCTCTGTAACAATTACTTTGAACTGGATAATACAATTTAATGCCCACTTCCCCTGTTATTTGGAATGAATAATACTCAGTATAATAGGAGAGCTTTACAAAGAGCTTTTACTTCTGAGTAGTGAAATGATGCACTGACATTTTCAATAGTGAATAGATTTCACAACCGACACATTAATAGCCTTTAAATGGAGAAAGGTCTGGTTGTACATCTTCAAAAAGCTTCTGATGTTGAGATAAGTCTTTTCAGTAGGAAGACTTATTTCTTTTCAAGATTATATATGGTTAAAATTTATAAATCAGGTCCAGGTTTTCTTGTGTTTGCTTTTTTCTTGCTTTTTTTTTTTTTTAATTTGAAAACTCTGTGTTAAATTTGATACTTAGACATATAATTAAGTTGATATTTTAAAAGTACTATGCAGCTGAGGCTACCATTAAAAGTTCTGATGCCTCCCTTGACTTAACTGTCTGACAAGGCACAGCCGTTTCTGGGTTTTATTTATGCACATTAGTGCATAATATGCAAGATCTTATGGATAATATTTTGGTCATGGTCCTACCTGTTTCTGAATGGTGTAAATTATTTCTGCTTCAGTAAATGCTGACATCATAGTATTTCTGAACCATGACATCCTATGTTATAAGGATATTATGCCTAAAAATTAACGCCCCCACCTTTGAATAATTTTCTCCTGCAGACCTCCTGTGGAGGTCTAATAATTTTAGGGACTAATAATTTTAGGGACTAAGAATAGGCAATGTAAATAAGATTAAAAAAACTGTTATTGTCTCTCTAATTTGCCCTTATCAATAAACTCAATAAAGCTGATGTTGATGGATCATCGAAGGCAGCATTTCTACAGACCTAAGAATGGTGGAAAGACTCAGATGAGACACTGTAGATGGCTTCCTCTTAAGTCTCATGCTGTTATCAGTCTAAACAAATTTCCCTCTTGACCTCTGCATCCAAATTTTATGCCTAGGTTTCAAATGCTTCTTTTAGATACACTATATGTCAATTCTTCACCAACAATGTGTGTGAGTACTTAGGTAATATGTGTGGTAATAAAAAAAAATTAAAAATTCTGAAACATTAAATTTCTAAAGGGAGCTGTGTCACTATCTTTACTAAACATTACATTTTTATTTCAGCTAGGTCATCAAATTACATTCAAACATTAGCTTCTCTCTTTCTATGATATGAGGCAAATTTAAATTCAGAAATGTAGAAATGCATAGCTAATATTAATCCCCTAAATTATTTAGTATCACTAAATTAAATTAAGCCTTTTCAGAAGCAGGGTAATTAAATCAAAACTCTTATGTCATGCCATTGTAGCATAACTTGCTTCTTAGCAGAATATCTTTGATAAGGCATTTGGGAATTATTTTTTTTAAATCAGTAAGCATAGATCATAGATATTATTATCCATGCATGTAAAATATGATGTGCTAGCTTTATAAAAGCAACTGTGGCAGAATAAACAATTCTGCAGTCCAGCTGTAATACAACCAGCAAGTCATACCGGTATCAGGAAGAATAAATAGGGAAATACACAATATAAAATGCAAAGACTGAATATCAACAAATAAGAATGAATGTCCAATCTTAATTACCTTGTCTTTTATAAAAGATAACTTTATAAAAAGGGTCAAAATTTATGTACTTGTAAATGGACAATTAATGGGTAAAAGTAAGCACGTTACACATACTTACAGAGATTTAAAATTCTTTCTTGCGATAAAATTGCAAAACTAACCCAAAATTTGATAATATCAT
The DNA here is from genome assembly GCA_013397195.1 of Hylia prasina. Classification (NCBI taxonomy): domain Eukaryota; kingdom Metazoa; phylum Chordata; class Aves; order Passeriformes; family Sylviidae; genus Hylia; species Hylia prasina. The sequence goes on from VYXD01005100.1 coordinate 77,593, forward strand.
CCCATGATTAATTTGAATTATTTAACTATAGGTATTAGGGACAGCCTTTGATGTCAAAGAGATCGGCCTGAAATGCCAGCATTACTGGAGTCATTATTTGTGTCCAAAAGGCCTACTATTTGAGGCAATGCAGATCAAAACAGATTCATTATTCTTTTTTTAAAAAAATTTACTTTCTATTATTTCAAAGAAGAAGTCTAATTTTTAAAAAAATATTTGAATGTACACAATTGAAAAGATTGTATAATTAAGTTACATTTCTACAGAGGCCTTTAATAGTAGCATCAAAGCAATTTCGTTCATAACACTTCTTACATGCAAAACTATCCTTTCATGCATGACCAGCTCTGTTCAATAAAGTTACTATTTTGATTTTAATTTAAAAAAATTTGTTGTACAGATATTTCTGATACCTTAGTTCTAAAAATAAAAATAATCTTATTATTGTTAATGTAGGTGAAAGATGAAAAAATAGGGTTTTTTAAAATATAATTTTAAACAAAATAAGAAAAAGAGTTTTTTATGTCTTGAAATCACCATCTAAATTATTCCTAATATTTGCTACCTATTCCTCCCCACCCAGAGAGAATGAAGTATTTTCCATTGACAAAATATAAAAACATGGCTTGATACTCTCATACCAGTACAACCACCAAACAGAGCTCTTATGTGGTGGATGACACTTCTGATACCCTTTTTTTGGTAGATAAAATAATAGACTGATTATTATCTACTTTTGGTGGATAAAATAAGAGACTGAATCAAGTTAAATGTCTATTTCTCTTCTGAATCCTCTCAGACATACAGTGCAAACTGAATGAAGGGAAAACTTTTTTCTAAAGATCAGCTTTTATTTATTCAGAAATTAACCACAAAGTTAAAAAATCCACCTTATTCCTTCTTCCTGAGATTGATTGCTTCCATATTTGTTTGAAATGTTGCATGAAAATAAAATTTTTGCTACTTTCTTTTAAAATATTTCATTTTAATTTTAGATATTGCATTAATTTGTATAACTATTTTCAATTGTAGCTATAAAACAAATACAAATAAAATCTCTATATTCCTGGTTTTAAAATGTTTGAACATTTCAGAAACTTCTGTGCTTCTTTTCTTTATTCTTTAATTTATAGGATTTATATTTCAAAAAGAACAGTTGGATTTTAAGCAAAAAATCATATTTCTAAGCTGAGGCTCTAAGTGCTTGCAATGAAATATTTAGTTTCACTGAAATAATCCTGGATTTTGAAAACACCTATGCAAACAAGCAAACATGAAAACATAACTCTATCTCAAAACAGAATGGAATATCATAAAATAGTTGAAGTATGTAAAAATACTTTGACTGGCTAATATTTTCCCATGGAAACATGTTGTGTTAAATATTATTTAGTTTGTTAGACACAAGATGTGCTTGTTCCTGAATATTTTAACATCTGTTTGTTCTCTGTATCTTTGACTAAACAACTGTAGCCACATAATAAAATGTGCTAATATTCTAAAGACAAAAAGGATTTCTCAGATTCTGAGAGGAGGAGGTATTACAACAAATATATTTTGTAAGAAAATGCATGCCTGTTGTAGAAAAGAAAAATATTTAATGGACAAGATAATTAGAATGTGGCATAAGAGTAGTTTTTAACTATTGTTTCACAGGAGAAAAAGGGCTAAAGAATATTCTAATCAGTGCAATGTGATAGTTTTGTGTAAGCTGTGCAGATGGCACTGGAGAAGAACAAGGAAAAGAAGGATTTCAAATATACTTAAAATTTACCTAATTCTAAACCATTATTTTTGCTTTAGATCTTTTAGATCTATTTAGATCTTTTCTTAGTCATACCCCTGATCAATGGCAAGACTAAAGTGTCAATGAGTGGGTGGGAAGTTATGTCTTGATAGCATTGTAGCCCTGATAAATACTCCTAAGTGGACATAGATGGCATTTTCAACAGTTTATATATATATTTTAAAAAATACTATATTTCCCATGGCTGAACCTTCATATATATATATATAATTCAAATTCCAAAATGTTATGAACCATTTCTCAAGTAATTATTTGTATACATTTCTAATATAATGATATATTGACACCCTAAATAACTGACATGTATACTTGATACCCTGAGGAGTATACTGTAGGCTTCAGCACAGAGCTTTTCGTGTTGTACACCTTGCTTGCCTTTCTATTAATTTACTGATAAAAAAGGTGTTTATTACTCCTGAGCTGAATAAAATATTCTTATTAAACAGAAGGAAAATAATAATGAACTATATTTTTTTCTCGAGATTAGGATACATTTTTGTTGGAATATTGCAATGCATCAGAAGATAGAGAGAAAAGAATTTTTTCTCTGTACAATAAGCAACTCATGTGAAACTTTTGAAATAAGATTCATGTGTGCTTGACCTCCTCTAGATTATATTCTTTGAATCAAGTTTTAAGAAGCACCTTTAATGCATATTTCAGCTATACAAGAAAAGAAAAAGTATAAAACAAACTAAAGAAAAGAGAGAAAATTCGTACTTGACAAAAAAATCATGGCACTAATCTAATTAATGTCCAGATGTAACAAATCACTAAGTGCAACTTCATCTGGAGTTGATGTGACTTACAACATAGACTTCATTAATATTAAAAGAGCAAACAGCTCATTAACCTTTCCTTAGTCCCACAGCAGCACTACTGAACACCTGCTAGTGTTCTGGTCCTATGATAACAAAGAAAATTGGGTTTTCTTCATGGAGATATCCTGAAAAGGATCCCTACCTGTGGCTGTAGAATTGTAGAATTATCAATATCATGCACATTAGTTATTTTCAATCACCATAAAAATATCAAAAATGTGAAAAGAAAAGAATATTTATGACTATTTTCATCTTAGGCCAGACATAGTTTTTGTCATATTCTTCTAGTGATCCTATTATTATAGACTGTAACTGACCCATTTGCCCCACAACGTAGGTAAGAAATGTAATGGTAATGATAACAACTATATTGACTTCTAACAACAGCAATGTTCCTTGACTTTTAAAAGTCTTTTAAAACAAAAGAATAAAAAAGTAAAGAGATATTATTATGATCTTTATAATACAGACATTTAATTTCTCAGTCAATAACTTCTAGAGCAAGGCCAAGTGACTTTAAATGCCAAGGCCTGTTATATAGAGGTCAGAGTAGAAGAGTGAGAATTTCTTCTAGCTTAAAATCTGTTAGCTGAATTCATAAAGATCTTTGAAAAAGGTAAAACAAAGCTACAGAAAATTATGTTGAGAAGGTTTACCATCATGAATGGTTTGTTTCAGGGATGACATCTGAACTTTATTTACCCAAGAACGACTACTTCAAACACTGGGGCATATTTATCTGAGCTCCAAAAATTTAAGCATTTTAAGAAAGCAGACTCATTGACCAAACATTTGAATGTAAACATAACAGTGATGTTTTCTGTTCTTTCATTCATTTAACTGACAATTTTAGTATTTATAGAGTTCTAAATTAGTCAGTTACTAGAGACAGTATATTTGACTTTTACTCAATAGCTTTTAATCAACACCTTTGCAGATGCAACTCCCTTTCCTTTGAGTTAATAAAACAATTTTTGTCACAGAAATTACACTTAGCAGTAATTAGACTACCAAGAGAGAAGAAAAAAAGTTAAGATATATATTTAGCATTAAGGGCAAAACATAGTACCTCTGAAAGTCACCTGCTTTTAAAAAACAAGTTCTTTTTCTGCTAAGAAAATCTCTATCACTTCAGGTATATACACATGCTATGTAACACTGAGAGATGATAGAATGAACTTCTGGGATAGTCTTGTTACTATAAAAATCTCAGGGTTTTGTCAAGCTTGTGTATCTGATTAATGTTGCCTGCATGAGGTTATAGGCAGCCTGAAGTCACAAACTTTTTTAATCTTTGAATAGTCACAATCGATGGGCTACAGCGAACAATGAAAACAAAAGATAAGAATGTTAGTTGGCCCTGCAGCTCAGTGGGATTATTTTTTAATGTTTCTTTTTCTTCCTCTTAAAATACAAACCCTTTAGGCTACATTAAAAAAAAACAAAACAACAACAACAACAAAAAAAACCACAACAAACAAACAAACAAGCAAACAAACAAGCAAACAAACAACCTTTTTAGGAGATATTTACTCTCTCTCTCACACACAGCATTGTGTCATCTAACTTTACAATATAGGATTCAGTGACAATTCCATACTAAAGTAAAGTTAGCTAGAGTACCTTTGGAAGTCAAATGGTCTACTCAGACAGAGTTATTCTTGTAAAGAAAAAGGTTGTTGATTTCAAAAGGATTTAGCATTGCCCTTGAAGATATACAGAGAACTATTTTGCATCCTGTAAAATTTCATTCAAAAAATAAAAATAAATAGATATGTGTATCTTATTCTGACTCAGGAAAGTTAACCAAAGGATATCTTATTTTATGTATATACATATATAAAGTGGAAAATGAAAACAATAAGATAATACAGATTTTATCATTTGATTTGGAAGAGCTCCAGGGCTGAAATGAAAATTCAGAAAGGTTAAATATCTGGAACTTAAGTAAAGGATCCCTGGTGTAATTCAGAGAACACATATTTACAAAAACACATTCACCAGAGTTGCTCAGCTATGCAAGCAAATAAGATGAGGTTAGGGGATTTACAGCTTTCTAATGTCCTTATCAAAACCCCTTAATCAAAAGCCCTTAAGTAATTTATCTCTACCTTCCGTGCTGAGTGCTCTAGACACATACTAGAAAAGTGGATTAATGAAAGATACTGATTGTTTTTGATTTCTGACTTACATTTATTTAAAGTTCTCTTCTAGAGAAATTATTTTAAATGTCTATTAGTGGTTATTTAAGACCTACAGTTTCCTCTGGTTTAGAACAAAGTAACAGACAAAAGGAATCCTTATCCTAGGACACTTCAAACCCAAAGCCCTAGTGCTATAAATGAAGGTGTTACCATTGATTCAGAAACTTGTGTAAATATAAACTAAAGCTAAGCATTAAATAAATCTCTGTCTCTCATACTTTGCAATTTTGTTTTCACGTAAGACTATGGCCTACTAAGAAAATCTCCATGAAAAATTGGAAGTAAAGATAACTAAAATATTTCAAACTTTTAATTTTAACTATTTAAAATTCCCCTCACCGCCCCCCCCCAAAAAAAACCCCAAAAACCAAAACTACCAACAAAACACCAACGAAACAACAAATACATCTCTTCTTGTGGTATTTAAGAAAAAGAGTTCAGCTACAATGTTAGCAGGACTGAGTTTGTCAGGTATTTAGTAGCAAGTTTACTCCTTTTTTTCTATCCCTATAATTTTAGAAATAACTATCAATATGAGAATTTCATATAGGTTTTTTCTCAAGTTTTTAACAGCTATTTTGCAATGTGTGATGCCTACATGTTTGAAATGTTCCATGTGTGCTTTGTCTGAGGCCTAATATGCAACAAACAGTCCTTGATTCATGATGAAAGTATTTTGTTTAATATGTAAAGACAAAAGATCATAAAAGTGCTATTTTTTAAAATTTTTTATCAGATACAGTGTGAGTGTAAATAATGAAAGTGTCATAAAATCTTTGATAGTGACACTATAGCATTTCTTGTTCTTTCTTCCCTTTTTTCCCTCTTTCCTTACCCTTTCCCTCAATCCCTTATTCCTTTCTTTTGTCCTTCATTCACTCTCTTTTTTCTTTCCTCCTTTTCCCTCTCTTACAGTTACAGTGAGATCACAATTCACCATGCAGTATAGTACTTGTATACAGAACAAATACTTTTAAGATAACAACAAACTTCAAAGAGTAGTGCATATTTAAATTTATAGTTCTTTTCAACATCTTTTAAATTAGAGGAGCTGTTACAACATTCAGCAGATGTTGTCATGTTTTCCTATTTACATTTCCCTTTTTTTCCAAATAATTTTTAATCTGATATAGAATCTCTTTCTTGCAGAAATTAAATAGATTAGCTATGGAGGGCTCAAATTACATTTTTTTCTCTCACTCTAAAGGAAATGCTAAAGTAAGAATTCAGCTGGATTAAATAAAGTGTATGATTTCATCAGATATGAAAATTTTAGTGAATTTAGCAAAGTTCAACATCATATTCCTTCACAGCTGAACAGAACATAAATTGTAATTATCCGTAATATGAGTCATCTGAAGGGATCAAAACACAAAAGTCTTAAAGTCTATTAGGTAAGTAGAAAAAAATATCCTGGCTGTATTTTGAGACCAAATAAAATGACTGAGAAAGGGACAGGCTTCCTATTGAGTTGACATACATGTTGAAAATTTATACTACAGAGGATATTTTAAAGTCATGCATAAATGTCTTAAAAATCAGAAAATTAACTTCCAGTATATGTATATTCAGAAGATACATATTTATGCAATTACTTTTATTACTTCCCAGAAGAATCTTGTTCAGTGGTTCTTTGACTAAGATATTTTCATGCTTTGTTCTGAAATAAAAGCCTTGAAAAATTCACTGGGATAAGACTCAGAGATAATAATATCTGACATATAGGAAATCTCTCTTGAGGTGATACATTCATTACAATTTTCCAAAGAATCATTTCTCTTACTAATTTGTGTACATTTTCAGAAGGACAGCAAAAGTGATTTTATTGTAAGGACACTGCACAGAAGTTAAATTAGAAACATCCCAAAACTAGAGCTTTACATAGACAATAGAATATAGAGACAATGTCCAAAAAATTTCTTTCCATGTCTAGAAGATTCTGTATTTTTTTTCCCTCTGTTCCAGAAAATAGAATACAAATTTATTGCTATTTGCAAAAAGTTATTAAAATATACATTGATGATAGATTAATATTTCTCAAATGTCAAATATTTCCAAAGTTATGATCAGTATAAATCTGTCTTATAATGATAAATGTTGATTAGATTAAGCCTGAAGTTGGACTGACACGTCTTTTACTAGAACTTGTTCAGAATAATCACATAAAAATTACTAAGACAATATTACAATTACTGCAGGAGCAGTCAAGAAGTTAAGTTAATATTCTTTTCCTTTTGGAATCAAAATGATTGACTCAGAACCTCAGAAGCACAGAATGACAGAATATTCTGAGTTGTCAGGGACTCACAAGGATAATTGAGTCCAGCTCCCAGGCCTGCATAGCACCATCCCCAAGAGTCACACCATGTACCTGAGAGCACTGTCCAAACACTTCTTGAACTCAGAGGCACTTGCTGCTGTGACCACTTCCCTGGATCAACCCCTTGCCCAACCACTCTCTGGGTGAAGAATGCTTTTTTAATATGCAGCCTTACCTCCCCTGAAACGATTCCAGGCCATACCTTCAGGTCCTGTCACTGCTCAGCAGAGAAGAGATTAGTGTCTGCCCCTCCTCTTCTTGTGGGAAATTTGTAGACTGCAATGAGGTCTCATCTCAGTCTTCTCCTTTCCAGACTGAAAAGACCAAGGGACATCATCTGCTCCTCATACGCCTTCCCCTCAAGGCCCTTCACTGTCTTCATACCCCTCCTTTGGACACTCTCTAATAGCTTAAAAACTTATATTTTCCAATGAGCGTAAATAAAAATACAGAAAATTCCACTTGAGTATAAGAAAAAAAATATTTTACTGTGCGCGTTTGAAACAGGCTGCCCAGAGGGTCTGTGAGGTCTCTGTTCTTGGAGTACTCAAAACATAACTGGCAACAGCCCTGGACAACCTACTTTAGCCAACTCTGCTTCAAAAGGGTAGTTGGACAACACAGTCTTCAGAGATCCTTTCCATTCTTATTCTCAGCAATTCTTTGATTCTCTGAATTGTTTCCATGGCTTTTTTAGTTCTGTAGTTTTAATGCTGCTAGAACTTCACATCTGAAATCATCATGATGCTTTGTGATAAAAGTAGGTAGCACATATGATTTCTTTACCTACTTACTACCTTTTTCAATGTACTTTGTTCTGTCTCAGTTGACATTGTAACTAACAAGTGTTTATCATGTATTGTTCTATGGATGTCTCTAATATTTAAAAATATTTTACTGGGTTTTTATAAGTGATTTGTTACATGACACTATTTCAGACAGATTTCACCAAGGATATATAGCTCATTTGACTCATTAGCTGTTCTGACTAACCAATTTTGCCCTTCTATGTCATTGTAATAAAAAAAGATTTTAAAAGAAGTTATTTCCAGAAACCCCTAATAGACAAGATGTGTCTGCATTTCCTTAATAAAATATCATTTGTCTTCATATATATGACCAAGTATTAACTTGTGAAGTGTGTTTTCCTTAGTTATTCTCTTTTTTTACTGAACAGTAGCTCAAAATCTGAGTCTGCAAAGGATTCTTTTGAGATCTGACATATTGATGGACCACAGGAACTTGAAGAATCAGAGGCACATGCTTGGGACCTCGCAGTAATATCTCAATAAGATGTTTTTTCTTATGTACATCTGCACATTCGTGTTCCCATTGTGAGTGGTCAGTTTAATAGGTGTCCTACAAAAAAAACTTGCCAAGTGGGAGCATCCTCAGATTTGTGCAATGCATTTCTAGAATTTTCTCTTCCACTGTGTTTAATGAAATATCTCTTACTAAAGTCCTTAGTTTTGTTTCTAATACTAAAGTTTTTGTATAGATGTAGAAATACATTAAATTGCTCAGTTTTTCATAATATTTTTGAGTAAAAATAAAGTTTGTGATGGTTTTCATCTTTTAGCATTATCATTTATTTATAGTATTATGCTTATTTAAGGAATGTTACATTACATATTTTTGTTTACACTCTTGTGACACAAATAAAAGGAGCTCCCCTTCCTCAGCCATTTATTGACTACTTCTAACCTAATATTTTAATTTTTTGCTGTCATGTCTTGGGTGAATCAGGAATACAAAGTGAGATCAAGAATACATAGACATATAGGAGAGTCTATGACAGATTCGACTTTACTCCAAGAGATGAAATGAACAACTGGAAAAAGATAAAAGGATGGCTAAAATGAAGGAGTTGTTCCTTGCAGTAATAACTTGTAATACATAATTCCCAGCAAGGGAAAAGTGCAATAAGGACGTCCCTCATGGAGCTACCAGAGTTAACCAGGTAACCTCTGATGGAAAGATTTTCCCTGGCCACTTTCCAGGATGAACCTCTAAGGACTGAATAGTTTTTATTTTACCAAATATAATGCTACTTCACAAGAGTAACAACACATAATCTGATTCTTTTTCCTTTTAATTGCAGTGAATTTTGCATATGCATTAGTGACTCTGAAAGGAGTATACAACAAATTAATGTCCTGACTGACTTGGTATTTGTGACTTTGCAAAGTAAAATTCAGAGCTGAATTAAAGTCTTGGTTTTGGAAATCTGGAGTCTGAAAGATAATAAAATTTACCATTTAATAAGATGACAATGAAGAATATTAATAATATTTGATAGTGGAAGAAACCTCCATCATTAAAATATTTAACCATACATATGGTCTATAAATAAATCATAAAGATTTACAAAAAAAAAAACACCAAAAACAAACAAACAAACAAACAAGCAAAAAAAAATTAAATTTTGAAAGCTGGAAAAGTTAAAGGAAAAAACTAACATATTTTGGGTTTAATTTTTCTATTGCCATACTTTTCCTTTTTGGACCTACATATAGCGATTTCAGTACTTTTTTTTTGTTGTTTTTTGTTTGCTTGTTTGTTATGGCTCTATATAGCAACTACTTATTTCTTAGCTATTTTGAAACATATGCTGTTAATGTGAGGTGACAATATGATCTAATATCTCAATTCCATATTTTTTTAATGACAGTGCATGATGAAGCCTGAAAGCTTCTAAGTGGTATTTCTTTGCCAAAATTCCAAGCATTGACAAGTGATTTAACTGCAACCAAATCATGACTTGGAACAAGAAGCAGATATATAGCAAAATAGTTGAAGGATTTTGGTGATTTTTTGTGACTTTTAGCTGATTACAGCTGTTCTGAGATTACAAGAAATATCCAGAGCTTTTAAATGAGTTTCTGTATTAGGAATAGCACTGACTTCACATTAGAATGAAGAGGTAAATGTCTGCAAATAATGGTGTCTGTGTCATAAGTCATTGTTCTCTCTATCAAGCAAGTACCGTATGACCACTCCATGAATTTTTCAAGAGGCCTTCAGATGCCACATGCATTGGAGTAATTCAGACATGTGGACAATACCAAGACAAGAAGTGAATCTGTAACTAGCTATCTCAGCAGACAGTAAGTTTATATACAGCTGTGAGTCAGTGGACATAGCACTTCTCACATCTGAAGTGAAAAATACGTATTTTTCTTGATAACTGCTGTTTAGACATAGCATAAATTACATACGCTTCTCAACCTTCTTTCTGGAAACTACTGCCGCTATTTTATCCTCAGATCTCCCAGGTTCTTGAAAACATTCTGTTAAATAAATGAGAAAAATAATGCAATTGTGGTTTCTTGGATTTGGTTTGGTTTGGTTGGTTGGTTGGTTTTGGTATTTTGGAAGGAAATGTAAAGATGTGGTTCTCAAATTTATAAAACTTACCAAAGTTTTAAATTTGACAGAATACTGTGTAACTGCCAAAAATCAGATATTTAGTACTAGGACTTTTCTGATTCTGACACAGATTCGTATGCAAATATCTGTCTAAGTTGAAATGCACAGATTTCCTCACAAACGTATTTTAGCAGGTTTTGTGAAAAAAAAAACACAAACCAAACAACAGAACCATGGACTGGTTGCAATAAAACTGCAAATATTTTAACATAATTTAAAGTACTTGTCAAAAAATTGAATGATTCAGCATATTTTGAGATGAGGAGAAAATTTTCTAATATTTATTTGATTCCAGATTGAACTAATGGCAGGTATTTAATGAATAAGCAATACATTAGGTGAATTTATGACTTTGAATAGGTGAAAGCTAACAATATGTGAGGATTAAATATAAAGAAATAAAAAAGATACATCCCTTGGCTTTCTTGAGAAAAGTGACAGTGTTAAAAAAATTATTTTTAAATATAAAAAATGGTGAGTGTAAACTGTATTTTAAAATCTATGTTTTGTTGGAAAAAAACTTAAAATATTTTTAATTTAACATATTACTATGATTTTGATACATATCTATAATTTAAGGGTACTCAATCACAGAATTCTTTCACTTGGAAAAGACCTTTAAGATCATTCAGTCCATTTTAACTGTTTTGAACATTAAATCATGTCACTTTCACTGGCATACAATATAAGCAAGGATAACCTTGTGGATATTAAAAATAAAAGCAGGTATATATATACACCTGAGACCATCTGATAACTAATAGCCTCAGTTAAGTATCTGTAAGCATTTAAATAGTCTTCCCATTTTCCTTTCTGTCTGGCTGTATTCTGAAGAGTTCAAGCCTGCTACTGAAATATGCTTCTTGCATATGTTTTTGTCTTAAGTAAAATTACAGACTACTCTATTTTCAAATGTAGTGACTTATCTAGAGGAGTCAATTTACAAATGCATATCTAGAACCTTGGTTTAAATGAGAAGAGGTACCTTGATTTACACCAGCTGTAATATCTGCTTCAAAAACTGCTTTTAAAAAAGTTGCATTTTAAATAGATGACTTTTCTGTCAGGGAATTTTAATAGGAACTGACGGATACAGCAACAAAAGTTTAGTAAGAGGCAGTGTGTGTACTTCACTACGACATATCTCTCTGATCCCATATTCCTCATTATTTTAGTTGTACTGTAAATTATCAGAAATTTTTCATCTCTTGGGGAAATAAAAATATTTAATTGTTAGAGAAATGGAAACCACTGGGAGAAACAAGAGTGAAATCTAGATCTATTGCTGCTTTTCTCTCAGGGAAAGCATTTTTTTCAGAATCAGAGTTGAACATTGAACCTGAACTGTTTGCAGAAGAGAAGGCATGTAATGAATAATATGTGTGGCCTCAGAAGAAGGAAATGGAAAAAGCATGTATACAGAATACCACGTAAGGATGCTCTGCTTAACTTCAGTAAGGACTTCAGCTGAGAATAATTTACTTATGCTAGAAATAAAGCAGAAAAAAGGAGCAAGAAAGTGGGTAGCTTCGGGTAGGTTCTCGCTTGTCCTCTAGTACCAGGCAGCTTCTGCTGTCAGGATTGTCTCTAATTGTAGTGAGCTGAACCCAGTCCTTATGAAACTGGGGCCTGATCTGGGAACTACTAAGTGGGTGATAGGAAACCAGAAATGCATCTATTTCAGTGCTTGCTTGGCTTGATAGGATGTTTTATTTGTTTGGTAGATAAAGGGCAAAGCGTATATCTTCCTGTCATTATACTCAGATTCAGACATATCACGTTTGATGTTTAACAGTATCCAGGAGCTGCACCTCACAGTTGTGACTTTTACAGATCAATTTTCCTGAGTTCCTTCCCTGGCATCTTGTCACCATCTTGAACCATCTTGGTGTTGGTTCACAAGCTCTGATCTGCCTCTCATATACCCTACATGGCAGTTACTTACTTTGAACTGCTCTTTCACATAAAAAAAAAACTTCCCAACTTGTCTTTCCTACCCATATTCCCAGAAGGGTTCTGAAATTGTCAGGCTTTGATTGTTGTTTATTCTGTCTGTTTTTTAGGCTATATGCATTTATTTACATATACTTGAGTAAGAATTCCCTTCAGCCTGCTCCATATTTTTATTGTTTCTGCAGTTCATTCACAACTTGGGTGGCTAAAGCCTTCCCAGAGTACATCAGCATCTCCATCAATAATATTTTGAAGAATTATTCTTCCAGGTCTCAGGTTACAAATATATTGTTTCAAATAGAATAAAAAGAATCATCCTCCATGATAATGTGCCAAACTATTTTTTTTTCAGAATTTAATATTCATATATAACACTCTGCATAGATAAAATCTAAATATGCAGAGAAATCAGAAACTGCTATTGACTTATTGTGCTGGACACTGAAGTCCAGGGGGCAATTTTTTTGCTAGAAACACTCATGTAGCAAAATCAATGAAATAAACAAAAAACAAATTTGGATCTTATTGTCCTCTGAGGTATAATTGTTTCATGCACTGTATTGCCATCTTTATAAAATATGAAAATATTCATACAAAATAATAAGGGTTTTTTTCCCGATGTCAAGTGGATGGAAATAGAAAATAGCCGAACCCATAACAATTGCCTGTAGTTTTTATTCCCCAACATGTATTTCTTTTTCCTTTACCCTTATAAGCAATACACAGAAAAAGGGGGAAGATGGAAAGGTAAGGTATATTGCCCAAATACAATTTTCTCCAGATGTGCTCCCTCAAGGACATTAGTAATTTATCTAGTCATGTACCTTTAGAAAGTATTACGCAATTTTATCTAAAAACACATGAAAAAGATCAATTACAGGACTATGAATTCTACGTGGTCAAATGATTTATTGCCTGATCATCCAGCAGGATCTACTAATAGCTGTAATAAGAAAGACTTTGAAATAAGACATTAATTTTTTTCACCATATGCTCATAATCATAATTTTCTTGCTAAGGGTCATTGTATGGCTACCCTTAAAAAAAAGAGACAAGCAACATAGACTTTTCTGTTAATTGGTGTTCTTTATGTAAGTAGAGAGCAATTGGCACAAAATATGTTTAAAATGGTATATATCTGGCCAAGAATTTATAATGCTTGAGTTTCCAGGGTGATAAAGTACTTTTTAAAGAAACAACAACAACAGATGGTAAAAGAAGAAAATAAACTAAAGAGAAAAAGTAATGTAGAGAAGAGAAATCAACAAATAAGTAAAGACAAAGAAATAAAGAAAATATATATAGCAAAAAAGTTTAACTAGAAATAATATTTTTATTAATAATTATTTTAAAATAATTCAGCCTGATATTCTTCTACTGATGTTCCCTTTAAAAATCTGAAGTAGCGATTCATGTGATTGCCAGATGTTGTAGCTTAGGATTTCATTTGCTTTGTATCTTACTAGAGTTGATGGCTACAATCAAAGCAGCNGAAATAAGCAAAATTTAAAGAAGACAATAATATAGCAGAGGTGATTATCCTAAATTGCTTTTACGTTTAACCAACCTATTCTTAAATTTCACTGAGAGTAAACACAGAACTGAGAATATACTTTACGTGAGTTTAATACTTAACCAATCTTCTGTCACTAGTTCTGCTGCTTCTGGTCTCTAAGTACTTCCTAGATATTTATGAATGTTAAATTCAAAGAAATAAGAGACTGTGTAGTACTGTGATACACCTTTTTTCAACAGATGCACTCACTGATAATTTAGCCTTTGAATGGTTAAAGTGTTTGTGCCAGATATCACTGTTCTGTAAAATGATTCTAGACTTGCAGCACTATGGATTGGTTAAACAGGTAGTAAGTATTCATTGTATTTCGTTGACTGACACAAAATCAGTATACACAGTACCTTCAGTAGTTCATATTTATAAGTGTGATCTCTGAGTATGGTGAACTCTGAGCACTGGAGTTTTTTGAAGTATATTATGGAATTATATATATTAGGGAATCAGTGAACAGGTGTTGTTGTCCAGATTTTTGTCACTTCTCATCTGACAGATACAGAGTGGGAACAAGAATCCTCCAGAGTATAATGAAACAATAGTTCAAAGATTTATGTTTCTTTGTAACCTGGCCATTTCATTATTTGCCACTGTTTTTGTTTTACAGACAAAACAGAAGTTATGCTAGACTGACTATGTTAAATCACAGTACTGAAAACATTCCAAATGTGTATGTTTGTAAACCCATTTGTAGCAGCACAAGACTATGTCATGTTCAAACATGAAGAAGTTGTCAGACTGATAATCTGAAAACCAACTTGAATGTGCAGCAGTGCAACCCAGACTGAGAGAAACAAATTCTGACCTCAGTAGCTTAGCATTGTTTTCTACATGAGCCCAGTTCACTAGTTTCTAATTTATAAAAAAGTTAGAGTTGATAGCTTTTTGTTTCAGAATGAAAATATTTCTAATGTTCAGTTGATTAAGAAAAATTTAAAGAAAAAAGAAGTCTGAAAATTGTTTAGATTGTAGAAAATCAGAAATTTATATTTTCCTGTCATAAATGTTTTAGTAATAAATTAATTTGTAATGCTAAATTAATATTGCTAAACCACCAAAAATTCAGCCTTGATATACTATAATAATCTCTTATTTTTCACATTAACCTTATTTCTTTAAGTGTTTTGAACAAATGTGGGCTATTAAAAGTGCAATGCAAAGTGGCACCATTTTATGTGTTTCATAAAGACATGAAGCAGAATAAAGATAAGAAAAATAAAGAAAATAAATGTTCCTGCCTTCCCATGGTAAATGACAGATTTAGTACAGATTGTTTGGCTTGGGGCTTTTTTTCCCCTTGAGAATAAAGAGGAACCTCAAAGATCAATACATGAAAGCCTCAGTCTTGAATTGACAGTATCCTCTGTTAAAAAAGGAATATGCCTTATGTACTAAATCTCAGAAAAAGACACAACATAGTGAATCCTGCTTGTGATATTGGGGAAACCATTACACTGACTGAGTCTCTGATCAGCATAGAAAGGAGCAAAAATTTGTTCTGGGTCTGTCTGGCACGGGGTCAACATTTTTTCATAGCAGTCCACATGATGCTGTGCTTTAGATTTATGACCAAAACAGCATTGATAGCAAGCCAATGTTTTATTCATTGTTCAACATTATTTGAACAACATCAAAGTCTTTTCTATTTCTCATTCTTCCACATTATCTGGAAGTAGGTTGAGGGTAGGTAAAATGCTGTGAGGGAACATAGCTGGGACAGTTGACCTGATCTGACCAAAAGAGTATCCTGCCTTATGTGTAGCCTAGATCAGCAAAAAGAGAATTTTGATCAGTGTGAAACTCAGACAGGAGTCCTGGGAAGCTGGGCCTCAGCAGGCATGACTCTTACTTGATGTCATAACCATAAATGTGTTCCCCTGTTGATCCTCCCTTTTCTAAGAGTTTATTCCTCCTAAAGGCCCAATGACTTGTGATTGTGTCCATGGCCCTTGTCTTTTCCCCTGCCTCCCCCACACCAATCTGACCTTTATTTCCTGTAACCTTGCTCAGGTGATGACCACCAATGACAGTTGTAATGGACACATGTGGTCATGATGGCTGCACCAGACTCAAAGTGGATTTGGGAGAGGGGCAATAGTCAAAGTCTTATTTGAGCAATATGCTCACCTAATCGTGGTGCTGCTTAAGTTTGGAGGAAATTGACTTCTGTTGTTAATATGCAAATACCACTAGAATTCAGTTAATTTATTCTATAAACAGTGGATAGCTGGGGGCTCATTGAGCTTTCTTACATGGCAGGAGTCAGCACGCCTTGAGTAACACCTCTTAAAGTTACTCTTGAGGTTGAGAGATTCCTTGCTGCAACAGATTATCAGGAGAGTGATTAATAGCAAACTAAACTTTTAACTCTAAACTAAGTGCTATAAAGGGTTGGTTCTGCACATAAAATCCTTTAGACATAAAAATTGATGGTCTGGGCTAAAACTCCTCTCTGAGAATAGTATTAGAGCACAAGGGGGGTCCTTTCTGAACCTCATGACTTGGCGGAAGGCTTTCCCTGGCAGTTTTTTCTTACTGTCCTTTATGCAGTAGGTGGTCAAGTGTACCTTGCCATCAAATCTCATTAGACGACTGATGGATTTCCTATTTTCCAAACTTTATTAAATCTTTGCTTTATATCAATAGAAATATTGCTACTTCTCTCTTAAAATGTCACTCCATCTGCGACGTGACATATCTGTCAAGATACGTCACTCTTGAATGGCTTTAACATTTTTATTACATCCAAATTCATCAGGCAAGCTGATACCATCTGGAACTACAAATAAGAGTGACTTCATCTAAATAAAGATTAATGCTACCTACATTCTAGACAGCACAGCAGGGATCAACCCTACTGATAAAGGACATGACCCATCACCTTTTTTCTCCTGCCACTGGAAATATGGATGCAAAACTCCAACCAATACTCTCTATAACGAGCAGTAGACTCTCTTAGCTGTTGGTGCAATAACTGGTTTTGTTGTTTCATTTGGGTTTTTTTTGTAATGGAAATAAAAAAAATATATTAAAATGTTTTAGACCAACTACAAAATTTCTGTAACATTTCCTTCATATTTTCTCTTTTTAATTCCTTGGATGATGAAACAGGCAATAGTCATCATATATTTAGCTTATATAGGGACTTTCTAGTGGGTATAAATTGTCAGTGAAAGGCTTGGGGCCAATCAGGCGGAATAGATACATTCATCTATCATCCCTTTGCGAGCAGCAAAATTAAAAGTGTAGGATGAAAAGTTAATTTCAGAAACCAACAGCCATTTTTTACCTTTTTTTGGCATGAGGTCCTGTGACAGTCTTGAAAAAGCAAAGATTTTTTTTCTCTTGTGCAGCCTTACCTCAAAATCCCCACAATTCACATATCAGGTGCTTAGTGATGGTACATTAATGACATTAAAGGGTGAGGGGCTGTTAGCCATATACTTGTCACTTAAGTTTTTTAAATATTCCTGTCTGAAATACAGTTTCATTTATTTTTTCCTTGTGTTAATATATTTTAGTACATCCTAGGATTGCCAACATAAAGGACCTCAATTTCAGTCTAAGACTAAAATATAGGGATAGTAAAAAAAGGGATAGCAAAAACCCCTATTTATCTTATATATAATAGACCATGAGTTAAATATTGGATTCTACAAATGGAAGCAAAGAGGCAAAAAGATAACTATCAATGAACAAATTAATGATAAAATTTTCTGGGTTTTTTTTTTTTGTTGTTGTTGTTGTTGTTTGGGGGTTTTTTTTTGTTTTGTTTTGGTTTGGTTTGGTTTGGTTTGGTTTGGTTTGGTTTGGTTTGTTTGTTTGTTTTTTCCTTCTTTTCTCTTTAGGCAGAAAAGTCAGCAATGACAATTATGGAGGATAGCTGATCAGCAAAAACTTCATAGAAAGTGATTTCTCAGATGCATCTGGCACTAATTTAAATGGTAATCAGATGTACATAACAGACAGGACCAGCTTTATTCTTCTACTACTTGTTGTAAATCTGGAGTAAGTGTATTGACTTCAGCAATATTATTCTATATTTATGGTGATTTGAAAGAAACTGCGATTTCTTCTTATGTGTTATAAAGAATAATTGAGATTTCCTCTATGTATTTTTTGAAGTTTATATTGCAATTTCTTCTTTCTCTGTCTAATTTTTTTTCAGTATCATTAAAGCTTCCAGAGCTCCTTTAAATGTTCTCAGATTTCTTTCTCTCTTATGCAATTCTCAGTCACACAGGGACTTAAACTTTTGGGTTGACCACATAGTTTTTGCTGCTCTTTTAACTTTATGCATTTATTTATGCTTACATGGCTTTTTCTTCCATTTTGGTTTGTTTTTGTTTTTTTTTTTTTCCTAATGTGACCTACCAAGAATAGATTCTCCCTTTTCCACTCTTGATTTTTCATGAATTATTGAATTTTGGCCACTTTTATTCAACTTTTTTCACATTTCCTTCAAGTCAGCATTTCTTACAGTGCAATATCTTTGTGTTTGCTGACCTCTCTACAGAACTCCATCAGCATTTCAAACTTAATGACATTATAATAATGGTATCCTACGTGCTTTCCAACTTTAACCTTGTTTGTCTTACAGCAGTAGCCTGATTTTCAATTATATGGCCCCTGTGACCTCATTTGCTGCTTGTTCAACTTACTGTGTAAGAAAGAAATGCTTTCAAAACTATTTCTGTAGCTTTCTTATTTCTATTTCTTGTTCTGATCTTCTTTCAGAAAAGAAAATCACAAATAAGTACTGTGTGGCTATTTTAGACCATAATCTTTTGTGTATGAAATTTCATGTGCTACCTCCTTATACTGTTTAGAACTATATATAGCAATACAAAATATGTTCTCCACAAGAAATCATGCTTACTTTCTCAGTTATTTATTTCATTCTTCCTATTATTTCATCATGTAAGTCAAAAATACTTTAAGCTGTTAGAAGGGTCTCCCCTACTGATAATTTTGATATCCTACAGTCGTTTCTAGCTCCACATATGGTAGTCTGGGAATGAAAGTTAACAGTCTACTTGAGAGCTGTCCCTTCAAGAATAGAAGCACTAGACAGGCTTCGTGATCAAGGTTTCACAGGTATCATTATCCACAATTGATTATTTCCCCTCTGGATGTCATGCCTGGAGAACTTGACAACATTGAGAGTTGTGACCATGCAAAATGCATGAATTTCAACAAGGCCAAATGCAAGGTGCTGTACCTGGGTCTGGTCAGTCCCAAGGACAAGTACAGGCTTGTGAGCAGCCCTGGGGAGGAGGACCAAGAAGTGTTGGTGGGTGTGAAGCTTGACATGACCTAGCAATGTGATTTTCCACCCAGAAAACCAACCTTGTCCTGGGCTGCATCAAATAAAGGGGGACTAGAAAGGCCATTTTATGTTCCTGCCCTTGTTTCAAGAGCTGAAAGGTGTTTTGGCTTTTCTACAGCTGATAAGGTAATGTTAGGTCACAGGTTGGACTCAATGATCTCAAAGTCTTTTCCAATCTAGTTTATTCTGTAATTTGTTCTGTGATATCCTTTCCTTATTTTGTTCCTATACTTTTAATGTGTATTTTTACCTCTTCAGAAAATCATCTCATGAGGTTTTGGTTTTTGAAGCTGATTTCTCTTTCTAATATCCCACATGATCCTGTGAAGTATATTACATGTTATAAACTATCTAACATGCTTTTTTATGTCTATGAGAACTCACTCTGATTTTTATTCAGACTGGTTTGTGTTCAGTCATACAGAAAAGCATTTGTAACCAAATATGTGGGTTTTTTTAATATAATGCTGATCTTTACAAAATATGTCATACACTATGATTTTTTTTTATAACAGGCTGATTGACTTAAAAATTGTCTTCAAGTGAGTTTTGATCCAGATTTTTTAAAGATAAAAATATCAGATGAGGTAGCAAATTGATTTTCTATGAAAACAGATTCATAGTGATAATTTTTTGTTGAATCATTCCATCAACAATATAGATTGCAAAACAGAGAAATATTTTTTCTATGCTAAGTCCAAAATGTAGACAGACTATGTGTGATTTTCCTTATAAATTAAAAATATACTTAGATAACTCCTGATACAATCTTATACTGGTAGATATTGATACACACTATCTATATATGTACAATCTTTTCCAGTTATTAGTAAAAGATAATAATTAAAAAGCTGGCAATAAAGTCACAAGTACAGAAAGACTGAGCATTAACCACTTGAATGAAAAGGTCTCCTGCCAGGTCAGATTTCCAGTAAACGTACTGTGAAAAGTTTTATGTGTTTGAAGAATGAAAGTAATAATTTTCACAAGCAGAACAGGAGAATGCAGTCAGTGCTGTAGGGTATGTACAATATTGTGCAAAATCTGGGTTTAAAAGCGTTGTACAAATGTCTCCAACTAACAAACCTATAAAGACAGCCACAACAAGCATGCAATCCAGGGTTGTGAACAACAGCTTTTGAAATGCATCTTATGTTCCTCAGGGTGTTATATTCTTCTGTGATAGAGTATGTCAAGCTCTGTCAACTGAACATTTTATTAAAAGGGGTTTCTTAAAATCACAGTTAAGGAAACAATTATTAGAAGAGGTAAAAAAGAACTTATATACCACTGCACATGCAGAAAAATTTTTACACAAATTCGTGAGGATAATTAGTGCCATACACTATCTATTTTCCCCTGCAGTTATGGACATTTATAATTTCCTCTTTTTCTGTCACTGCTCAACTGGGAGAAGAGATGAACCCCCACCTTACCCCACAACCTCCTTTCAGGTAGTTGTAGAGGCCAATAGTGTCCCCTTGACCTCCTTTTCTCCAGTCTGAATAACCCTCTTCAGAGCCTTCTTTCAAAGCTTTGACCTCTTTAAGGAAAGTCTAGTATTTATAGCAAAAATACATTTTTTCTTATTTCAGGTATTTGCATTGAGATTAATTTCTCTTTGGGAAGTCCCCTACAGGTATTCTAATTTTATTCCTATCAAGAAACCTGAAACTATATAAGTAGAGAGGTTATATGTCAGACTCCATGCACAGGTGTGTATGATTTCTACATGTATATATGATTAGCTATGTGAATATATACAAATATCTAGAAAATACATGTCTGACAAAAGTACATACACAATGTATACTACTCCATATGAACGTATATAGGCAGGCAGATGGAATTAGAAATGCAAAATTTTCCCTTCTTATTTTTACCAGTTTTGTGGAACATTCTGGAGGTATTGCTATACCATGCAGACTAAAGAGAGAAAGAAAAAGAAGATAAAGTTAAGAACATTCCAATTTCAATTTTTATTAAACATGAAAACAGTGGAATTCTAGCAGAATACACACTAGAAATGCTAGAAAAATATGACACTTGGATGAGATTTACTAATCAAATATTTGGGATATTTGGGGCTTGGACTGAATGTAATATGTTTGTTTCCACAGACAATAAAGTCTATAATAAAATTCTCAGGAAGACAGATTAGGGATCAACTGATCTGTTACATCAGCTCAGATGATACTACTCCCTCATCACTTCTTATAAGCTTAATTACAACATCATTTTAAAAACTCCCAAAGATTGATTTAACAAACTGAGAAGAGAACAAGTCTCGATTTCATGCATTTCTCAGGACTACACTTCATTGTAAGTAAATGAGAGAACTTGACATCACAGACTCTACAAATATATTAATTTACAGAATCACAGAATATGCTGAGCTTCCCCTGTGGGAAGTAGCCCACAGGGTTTAACAAGTCCCATGCCTGTACAGGTCCTGTACAGGACCCCCAGGAATCACATCATGTACCTGAAACCATTGCCCAAACATTTCTTGAACTCAGGCTTGGTGCTCTGACCACTTCCCTGGGGAGCCCTTTCCAGTACGAACTTTTGTTGAATATCAAACCTAAACCTACTCTAGCACAACTTCAGGCCATTCACTGGGGCACTGTTACTGGGCACCTGAGAGAAGAGACAAGTGCCTGCCCCTCCTCTGCCCCTCATGAGAAAGTTGTAGATAGCAATGATATCTCCCTTCAGCAATGATATCTCCCTTCAGTCTCCTCTTCTCCAGAGTGAACATCCCAAGGGGCTTCAGCTGCTCCTCGTGCAGCTTCCCCTCTAGGCCCTTCACCATCTTTGTAGCCTCCTCTGGACCCTCTCTAATAGCTTTGTATCCTTATATTGTGGCCCCCAAAACTGCACAGGGTACCCAAGGTGAGGCCACACAAGTGCAGAGCAGAGCAGCACAATCCCCTCCATCAACCAGGTGGTGATGTTGTGCCTGAGGGTCCACAGGACACAGTTTACACCACAACTGAGCTCATACTGCATACTTATAATCACAAGATCGTAACAGGAGTTAGTCTACAGTACTTGCATACCAAATTCTATTAAATCTGACATAAACAGACAATTATTATTTGCATAAGGAGACCTCTGCTAAATTTAATTAGACATCAGAAACAACACTGAATCAATTAATGAAATAACATCTGAATTTAATTTAATGGTTCAATGGAAGTTATGAAAACAGTTCTAACCCATTTGGTTATAAGAAAATTTTATACATTATATAAAATTAGTACCATTCAGTTTCAGAAATGGAAAAAAAGTGGTATATTCTATGTTTCAGCATGTATGCAGAGTGTGCAGCAGAGCAACAGTTTCTAAAAAGTTAAAAAATTGCCTAGATCAGTGTGTTATTAAATGATCAGAGAATCTCAACACTGGTTTGTAAACAAGAAGTTAAGGAAATTAAATGGTAGTGGTTTTGAAGGGTAAAGATGAAGACATTTTGAGATTTTCAAGCAAAACTGCATAAGGAAAAACTGACAGATGCCTCACTGATACCTAATTCACTTCAATTTCATAGACTGAATAATGCTATAAGGCAGAAAAATAATTTCATATTTAAACTATATATTGATAATATTTATATACAAGGGTGTTGAATTAGTCTTACAGACCTTTGAGTGCTTGATTTAAAACCTTCATAATCATCTTCCTGAAAAGATTTCAGATTTAAAACTAGAAACAAAGCTATGTACTTCTTGTCTTCTTTGCATTCATCAAGATGGTCAGATGCATTGCAAAGGTCTGTACTACATGAGCTAATAAAAGTCATAGGAATAGAAACAGGTATCAACTGGTTGTAAGCTGGAGAATGAAGATGAACAGCAAAAATCTTGCCAATGTTTTTACAACTTTCTCCTGAGAACTGAAAAGTGAATTTCAGGCTTCCTTTTGTACCACAAACTGACAAGCTTTACTGCTGGTAACAAATTTGCTTTTCTCCCATTCTTCTTACCCTTACCTCCAGTTTTGTGTTTTTTCCCTCTTTTGAACAATAATTGTCTCAAATTGATCTCCTGAAAAATCAGATTCCTTTAACCTTTTGCTTTCTATTCTATGCCAATTTCCTCTCTCCAGGCTTCTAATTCTTTTTATGCAGATATATTTTTCTTCTCCAGGATTCTAACTCATATACCTCCTTTTTTACTTCTAACCTTTACCAAACTAATTTTTTCAGGTCCTATGCCATGCTCCCAACCAGCTGAGGCTACTACTATTGTTTGTAGTTCAAAGTCTAGCATTTTGAGCTGAATACCTGTCCCCTTCTTTCCAGTTCAGTTCCAATATTTCAATGTTGAAGAAAATTCTTTCTGCCTCTCCAGCCTTGTTTATAACACATGCAGTGCAGACATGCTAAAAATTTAGAAAAAAATATATAGGCACACAGTCATATGTGAATGTGCCTGAAATTATGGCAACTATTTGAGAAATAATGGAAAAAGAAGGACAGCGAATGATAACAAGGAATGCATTTGTGTTAAAACACAGCAGTGTTTGTATTGTACTCAAAAATTTGTTATGTGCAAAGAGGGCAAGATATCTTATATATGAAACCAGGAATTCATTCTCATTTTAACTGAAATTCTTTTTACTGTAATCAAAATATGATGAGTTCCTATTTCCCTTTCACTTGCAATGGTAATAAGTCTCAGCACATAAACATATAAATATATAGATAAAGATAATATGTCTGTATATTCATATATCATTCTAAAAACATTGACTACAAATGCCTTATCTGGGACCTTCCCTCCCTCTGCCCACATCTCACAAACGTCATTTACATTAATTTTGTTGTGTGTTTTCTGTTCATCTGGACGCTGTCACTGAGCTTCCTCAGGGAATCCTGGACTTGACTTGTTTGCTTTGTTCAGTTGTCACCAGATGGTGGAGAGAACCTGTGTAACTGGTGCAGTTAATGTGCTGTGATCACCTTGGCTGCTGCCTTCTCTTCCCTTGTAAAACCGTCTTATGGTATCTTGGACAAGCAGGGTACAGGAGACCACATTCAAGAGCAAATCAAAGTTGATAACCACATAAACACAGGATGTGCTGAATACTGCACAAAATATTCAGGGAGAGGATGCCTCCATGCAGAGCAGAGGGGGACAATTCCCTCCCTTGCCCAGCTGGCAATGCTGTGCCTGATGCACCCCAGAACATGTTTGGCCCCTCCTGGCTGCCAAGCCACTGCTGATTCTTGTTCAACTTGCCATTGACCAGGACTCCCAGGTCCCTTTCCGTGGCACTGCTCTCCAGCCTCTCATTCCCCAGTCTGTCTGTGCATCCAGGGTTGCCCCATCCCAGGTGCAGAATCAGGCACTTTCCCTCATTGAACTTCATATGGCTGGTGGCTGCCCAGACCTCTGATATGTTGAGGTCTCCCTGCAGGCCCTTCTTTCCTTCAAGGGAATCAACAGCTCCTCCCAGTTTTGTATCATCTACAAACTTGCATAGTATCCCTTCCCTATCATGCATCCAAGTTGTTTATGAAGATGTTGAAGAGCACAGGGCCAAGGATGGAGCCCTGCAGAGTCCCACTATAGTGACAGGTCACCAGTCCACAGTCACCCCATTCCTCATAACCCTTTGTGCTCGACTCATGAGACAGCTGCTCACCCATGGCATGATGTGTTTATCCAGCTGTGTGCTGGGCATTTTATCCAGAAGGATGCTGTGAGAGACTGTATCAAAAACTGTACCAAAATCCAGAAAGATTACATCAACTGGATTCCCTCTGTCAATTAGATGGGTTACCTTGTCATCACGGCAAATCAGATTTGAAAAGCAGACCTTTCCTCTCATGAAACTGTGCTGGTTGTGGTGGTGACTGACTTGTCTTTAAGGTGTTTTTCAATACCTCCCAGAACAATCTTCTCCCATACATTACCAGGCACTAAAATGAGACTAACAGGTCTGCAGTTTCCAGGGATATTCTTCCCCCGCTTCTTGAAAATTGTGACAATGTTTGCCAGTTTCCAGTCAGAGATACTTATTCATTAGGCAACTGTTGCTCTGGCTACAGAAGTTACAAATCCAATCTCAAAACTGTAAAAGGCTGAGTAAAGCCTGTTCCCTGTCAGCAATGATGTCAGTACTGTATAGATAGATACACTTATTAACTGGACTGGCTTTGTCCCACTTTTTCTAATCCTACCATGTGTGTTTAGAGCTGTAGCTACTTTAAATTTCTGCTCTTTAGTGTAAGTTACAACTATTTTCAGCAGTTCTCTCTTTCCTTAGCTATGCACTCAGTGAAATTGCTTCTAGCCTGCGGGGTGCTGTCCAACTAGATGGATCAATATTTTGCATGAGTAGGTATTGATAGAGGATTTAAGAGGAATGGTTCTTTTTCTAAAACTGCAGAATCAGGTAAATGACATTATTGTGAAAACTGAATTATTCTCAGCTACAGTAGTAATTTACAGTACTTTTTCTGTCAATGTCTCATTTGAAAACAGTTATTTGAAAATTACATTCATCCTTCTAATTTATTTAGTTATATTATGCATTCTAGTTTTAGCCTATAGACGAATAGCAAATTGTTCAGTACTGTCTAAAGTCCTGAGTATTCTGAGTTCATGTAAAGCCTCATTGCTCCTGATTCCTACATCTAGTGATATGAGACATTCATTAAAAAAAAAAAGCAGAAATTGGCTTTATGGTAACTCAGCAGTTCTATAGAAGTCAAAAGATGATTCATTTTTTTTGACTTTGCAAAACTCTCAGCTGTAGTTTTCATCTATAGATATTGTCCTATGACTGCCATGTTTTCTTCCTACAGCATAAAACTTACTTGAATACATTGTATTTATCCTTGAACAGGACTTTTCAGAGCTCATGTATGATGTAATTCTATCTGTATTCCAAGAGATGGAGATGGGAGAAAATTCCTGTGTATTAGCTATGTATGTCATACTCTCTCCCATAGTTCCATACCAACCAGGCTGCTGTAAAAATCTCACCTACTTATCAAATAGCTAGCTTTGACTGATTTGATGAAAAAGACTCTTCAGACGCTATAGGACAGAGTAGTTCAGTTTCTGTTGTGCATCAGCCAAGAACTTTAGTGTCCAGGATGACAACCTGGACACTATATTTTGCTCTACACTCTTGCTAAAACCAACGTTGATCACTCCTGAAAACAAACAAAAAATAATCAAATCCCCTTCCATCCCTTCAAACATCATTATTTTTAGTTTGGTACACATCATATAATTGTCTTTCTTTAGGCTCCGTTACTTACTTTTTTGCTTTTGAATATCAACTACAAATATATAAGGGAGCATGGGGAAAAAAATCT
The DNA here is from genome assembly GCA_013397195.1 of Hylia prasina. Lineage (NCBI taxonomy): Eukaryota > Metazoa > Chordata > Aves > Passeriformes > Sylviidae > Hylia > Hylia prasina. Next base: position 104,362 of record VYXD01005100.1, read on the forward strand.
TGCATCTCTGAGTCTATTGTAATGCAGAAAAGGCAAGAAAAATGTAAATGACTCCTCAGGTCACTTTATACAATGATTACCCAGTGAAGGATTGTCAGAGGTTTAAATCCTTTTGTTTTATGTGGATTTTATGAAATAGTGAGAAGTCTGCTTAAAACTGCAAAACATAAGTCACCAATCCTTGTTTTCAAAAATCATTCCAATTCCCTATGTCCCACAACTATTCCTTTCTTTGAAAAGTTATCAGGGAAGTCAGTCGGCAGAGGAGAGCCCTATGTTAAAATTCTGAAGTACATTTTCTAGCTACTAGTGTTCAGTAAAGCCAGTGAATGAACTGACATGGAGTTTTCCCCAGAAGTTTCCATGTCTTGGTAAAAGCAAATGAGCTTTTGTTCTGCAGGTGGTCTTCCAATATTTAAAGTACAAGGTGAAGCCCAGTGATATTATCCTTTTCAGTCAGAAAAAAAGACAAAAAAGATTAGAGAATTTACGAGAGTGATTTACACTGGTTTCCACTTACCATTTCAATAGTTTTGTTTCAAATAACAACTTCTGTTTTCTTGTATTTGTTTTAATATTTCTATTGTAAATACTGCATTAAGGAATGATATTGTTGCCCTAGATTTTTTCACAATGTTTCATTATTTTTTTTATTTAAAAGGAAGAAAAATAAATTTAAATCAAATAAGCCTAAATTTTAACAATTTTTTTAAGGTAAGAAAATCAAAACTGAAAATAAGGCAGCCTCATCTAATAAAAATAGTGAAGAATTTGCAGTCCATTAATTTCATTGGTAATTTGATTAAGTTGAGGAAAAACATTCCTACCCATTGTTTTACAGTGCAATTTATATTGATGTAAGAAAGATGAAGTTAGAAAGGCACTTCTTGAGTTTAAAAATTGAGCCACAAATATACAATGGATAGCTACAATTGAAACTTGGAGACTTCACTGGAAGGGTTTAAAGTTGAAGAATGCAAGCATTTCTAAGTCAATTCTGTAATGAAAGTGAGAAGAAAATAGAGACCAGCCCACAACATCCATAAAAAAGAAAACTGGGAAGAAAACAGTCCAGGAAACTATGATCTATATTTGGTCAGGTCACTAACTGAAACTGTGTCTGGCATCTTTTGGCAGGATTAGAAGCAATCTGTGAGGGTTTAGAGTATAGACAGGATCACATTCTACTACACAAGTTTAGTGAGATATTGATAGCTATTATGAAGGCATTAGAGACCTCTTCCTTCAGTTAGTACAGGAAAATATGGTGTTCTACATGATTGGACTTTTAGGTATTTTTACTTAGAGTGGTGTATGTAACAGTGATAGCTGTAGCACAAAGACAAAAGTATAACTACACCAGAAACATGTAAAATAATGAAGAAGAGAACATTTTGGTTATGAAAGAGATTTAATAAAATCATATTTCTATGTTTCCATAGAGACATTTTGGTAAGTAAAGATGCCTAAATTCATCGAGTCAAACTGATAATCCAGCCCTGCCCAGTCTACCAGTAAACTGCGTTCCCAAGTGTTACAACTTCTTTAGCGTCTTCTAAATACCTCCAGGAACTGTGACTCAACTACTTCCCTATGCAGCCTGTTCCAATGCCTGACAACATTTTCTGGGAAGAAATTTTTCTAATGTCCAATCTAAACCTTCTCTGGGAACAAAGTGAGGCCATTTGTTCTCATCCTGTTTCTTATTACCTGGCAGAAGAGATTATTGTGCCACAATAACCTCCTTTCAGGTAGTTGTAGAGAGTGATAAAATTGCCCTAGTCTCCTTTTCTCCAGGCTAAGCAACCCCAGCTCCTTCAGCTGCTCCTCATAACACCTGTGCTGCAGACCCTACTCCAGCTTCATTGTTCTTCTCTGGACTTGCTCCAGCACCTCAATGTCCTTCTTGTAGTGAGGAGCCAAAACAGGTCACAGCACTTAAGCTGTGGCCTCACCAGTGCCAAGTACAGGGGGCAATCCCTGCCCTGGTCCTGCTGGCCACACTATTGCTGATCCAGGCCAGGATGCTTTTGGCCTCTTCCATTACCTGGGCACACCCTGGATCATGTCCAGCTGCTGTCAACCAGCACCCACAAGTCCTTTTCCACTGGGGAGCTTTTCAACCATTCTTCCCAAATCTGCAGCATTGCATGGCTTTTTGGGAACCAAGTGCAGGACCCAACTTTTTGTTCTTTCAAATTTCATATCATAATGATAATAATTAAAATAATATTTAATATTATTCAGTTTCTGGATTTTGTTTTGTTTTGAATAAAAACATCTATGCAAATTTATTATGGAAAAATTTGGTCTTACTGAGATAAATGTCTGCCTTGTCTTTATATCTTCTGATACTTAAATAGATTGCAAGTAGCATAGTGAGAAACATTATGGGGAGTGAAAAGAATCTGACTTTATCTCTCAGACTGTATGTACCTCTTAGGCTGTCTCATAAACCTGTACCCCTTCATCACCATGCCATTTCCATAGACAGAGAGGTCACTTTGAAAATCTTCCACTGGAGTCTACAGAAATAACTTAGTGCAGAAGATGTTCCTAGAGACACTTCCAAAGACATTTCTTTTCACTGACTTCGTATGAAAAGTGGGTAATCTGAGACAACTGTCTCTCGCAGAAATTTTAGACATATTCACATTGACAGCTTGTCACTAGATATATACAATCCAAATTAAGAGATGATAAACAAGCAAAATTGTTTTAGGAAAAACTATGGGAAATTATTTAAGGACTTAAAATTCCTTATTTTTTTCTTGCCTTATTTATAAGTTGGACTATATAATTTTATAGACTTGTAGTAATGTTGCAAGGCATAAGTATTTTAAAGTAAAAGGAAGTCAAGGAAAATATAGGAAAAGTTAAAAAATGTGATCTGTCAATGCAGTTGATTTCAATGCCTTACTCTTAATTATGATTGCAAAATATAAATATCTGTTTTAGCATTTTATGAATGATTTTAGTAAGGTAAGATACACTAAGAAATCCAGTTATATATATATCTATCTTGTCAAAAAGTAAAAACTTATTTACTGTAAAACCTGCTGTGTAGAAGCTTCAGATAAAAGAGGAACTAAGAAAGTAAACATCAAATAAAGGATTATCTTTCTTTGTAAGGAGTCTGTTCTAGTAGGAGCTGTAACCAGGGACCTTGACATTAAGGTGAAAGGGTAGATTCCTAGGAAGTTAAAAGCAAATCATCTGGTGCTAATACCTAGTACAGATTAAAGTGAAGGATTTAGCTGGGCTAATATATGAGATTAACCATAAACAGAAACAAGTCACAATACTCTGAGCTGATGAGCCGGCCAAACTTAACCAGTAATGATGCTTAAAACCTTTCCATTAATAACATGTGTTTGAACTCACATTTATCTTCTACTAATCAAATCTAAAATAGGACAGGTTTGCAAAACATGGCCACTTACTCTTGAATTCTTAACTTTTACAAAAATCCCTTGCTGCACACTGCCAATCATTCTCCTGTTCCGACATGCAAGAGTGATGCTGTATCTTGGTTGTGTCTCCATTACCTGAAAAATATGGAGCATTTGTCCCTAAATTTCTTGATGATCAAAAAGAAAGGGCCCTTCATCTTTTTGGAAACCAGTGATGATGTATAATTTTATAAAATGTTTTTTCCCATTTTCTTAATGAGATTAAACTCCTAAAGGAATTGGTCAGAAGAAATAACTCTCTTACTGTTTACATTGAAAAGCCTTAGACAATTTTTTTGTTGAATTGATGCACGCTCTCCTTGAAAACAGTCCCTTAATACCATCATGGTATCCTACCTTCTCACTGCTCCTCCGTATACTTTCATAATATTTTATTTTCCATGGGTAAATTTTAATATTTCTCTGACCTTACAGAGAAGTTCCCTACACAGGAGTGAGATAATGACCCAGAGAGATGATTCAGAATAGGATATGACTGCGAAGAATAATGAGGTTACTAACACAGAGCTGATTCTACCTAGTAATTAAATAATTCTGTTCTCAAATATTTCATGGCGATAAACCAGAAATTTGCTCATCATGATGGATTTGTCACCTAAATTTTTAATGTCATTGTACCAATTTGTAGGTTCACAGGTGTAAGAAACAAACAAACAAAACCCCAAATTACTCTAAAACAACAGAAACCAAAACAAATTATCAGATCAACTGCATCTTAAAATAAATCAGTGTGAAAAACTATATCCCTTCTGATACACAATTCTTTATCATACTTTATAAAGCTTTCTTTGGTATCATCAGCAATTAACTTCTTTAGGGAACAAAGACTGTGCTGTACCCTTATTTATAAAAACAAAAAAACCATTTTATTCTATGAATGCACTATGTATAATTAGACTTAAATGAAATACCTTTAAAAAATTTAATTTACAATATCTCTGCTGCTTTCCTCTTTTTCTTCCCCTGACCTCATGGGTTATCCACTATTGTAATTTATAAGTCAGTTTTACTTACTTTTTGTTGTTCCTTGTTTCAAATTCCACATATGACTTGATCTGGCTTTAATGCCTTAGTTCTAACACTTTGGTATTTAATTTTTAAAGCTACAGAGATCTCTTTGTTACTCTGTCCTACATTTGATTTCAAGCCTAATATCTAGTCAAAATGAGGTGTTTCAACATACTATACTACAATATATGGAATTTTTTATGCCTATGGCTAGAATAGTGCTTACATATGAGTCTTTCTGAGATCTAGTCAAAGCACCGTCTTGCCATAGGTTACATTCCATGTAGAAAATGGATCCAGCTGTGATACCTCTAAGGTCTGGGGATGATATATAAACAGCCTGAAAATTAAACACATTAGAATATTACTCTGAAACTAATAATTGTGGCTGATGGTTCTGCATCCACTTATTTGAAAATGTAATTCTATTCTTAGAAAGTGGTGTTTTGAAACAAAAGGAGTATAAGAATTTTTTTGCAGTGACTTTTCCACAGTCAAGACATATTAGTTATGAGTTGAATAGATTTTAGATTCAGGCAAGGTTCAGCTGCTTTTAGAGTTACTCTGTTCATCTTGGCTTTGTGCTGCTCAGAACAAGTAACTTTGAAAGTAATTTTCTAGGTAAGTATTTTAAATGGCAATAATGTACCGGGATGACTATTGGCCTTAACTGTCTGTGTTTCCTGCCTCTGATGATTCATCCCAAAAACTCAATATGGAAGTAATTGAAACTAACATTTTTAATTATGTATAGAAGAAGTTCATGTATACCTTAAAAAAATTTGCTATTGCTGCCAATTATCAATTTGGAATAAAATAATTCTGTGGAACTCTCCTGTTGTTTCCTCAAGAGATGAGCAATCTTGAATTCCTGTGTTCATTAAGATATGCATGTGAAATCTTCCTTTTTTTCCTCTTTTTTTCCTTGTGCCCGCCTCCTAGTGAATAATTCTCTCCCTGTGTTTCCTGGTCCATCCTGCAATATTGTCTCATGACACCCTATGAAACTGATACAATACAGAAAATGCAGTCCTTATGTCCTGTCCTCAATCATATTTAGCATGTTCTCCTAAATTTTCTTAATATCTTATAATTCAAACTGCTAAGTGGCCATCCACTGAATCTCTGAACAGGTTGACACTTGCATGTTAAATAGTTGAAATCAGGTTTTATAACTAAATGCTGAATTTTTTTTTAATTAATTTAAAATGTGAGGTTAGTTTTTATTCCTAACTCTGTAAGAGGATGTAAATGGGCTCTGAAACTTGAGAAGCCAAGTGAGGTGAATTGGCTACCAAACCACTGCAGAAACTGCATTCAAGGAGTTGCAGGTTTTGCTCTATCACCTAGAAATGCTTGTTTTCAAGCTAATTTACTACTTTAATTACTGAAAGTTTTACACCTGTCCACTCCTCTGTATTTTAAAGAATGAAGTAAAGTGCAGAAAACAAAGAATGAAGAATGCAGGAACAAGCAGCATTAAATGAATCCCAGTTCTATGTCAATTTATATAACTAGCCACATTTTTGATAAGCATAATATAAAGGTAAAAGTCAATGTCTATATTCTGAGATTCTGAAAGACACATAAGCTATTTCCAGGTGTATCATTTCTTGTCATGTTTAAACAGCATCGATGAAGGCTTCACACGCCCTACCCCCCAGCCTGGCTGCTTTTCCAAACAGCTCTCTGGAAGCCTTTTCCTCATAATGAGTAGCTTGCACAAAGCAGTAAATGCTGCTTTGCTGTCAATATACAAATTGTAAGTGACAGTAACTGAACAGACTAAGAATCATCTTGGACTTCTAAATCTTCCAGATGTCCTAGATTTGCCAGGTGTTTAAAAATAGTCCCTAACAACAGAAGCTACTTATTGACAGGCACATGTTGCTATCCTTGCTCCTAAAGAATTCCACTGAAGGACAAGACTCTACCATATCTTGCTGCAAACCTTACAAAATAATTCCTAAAATATGTTTGCATATGTAAATCTTGTGACTGTAAAATTAATAGGAGTCAGAAACGATTTAGTGTCTACAGGTTACAGACATTGTTTTCATAGTATACACTTGACTTCACACAGAGATTTACTAAATTTAGCAGCACTGAGTCAGATGATCACATGGTTCCCACTTACTGTCCTACCTTTGTTTAGATAGTATTTCTTACCCTCCAAATGCTTTGAGTCAATGACACCCTTTATTTTATTTTATTTTTAATTTTACAACATGTGAAATAATTGTGTGGTGTTTGGTTTGATTTTTTTTTTTTTCCCATGAGTTAGAATCAAGTTGCATAAATTAAAGAAATAGCATTCCTGGCAGAATGTCTGGGGCTGTGGCTGCATCTGTGAGTTATAACACATTAAATCCTATTCAGCATATTAAGGTTTTCCAGTTATGTGTTTTTACAGGCTAACCTTCAAGTGAAGGGACATGACCAGATCCTAGGTAAGGTAATAAAGCAATCTTGTGTACATATTCAGCATTTTTAACAAAAAATATTTAAAGGCCTTTAAAAGTTTGTTTGATTGTTGGGGTTTTTTTAAATTAAAGGACATAGTTGCACTAGTAACTTTCACTGATGTATCCTGAAACATTTCAGAAACGTTCATGGTCGCAATGTCCTGAATTTATGTGTTATGCAATCCCACTTCAATACCATAAGAAGAGGCTTCTTGGTAAATCATCCAAACAGATATTAGTGCAAAGCATTTTGCAAACAAAATTCTATAAGCATTAAAAATCTCAAATGCATGACGATCAACTAAGTCAGGGAAATTATTTTCAAATATCAACATTCCTATAAACTGAAAAGCTATATTAACTTTCTCAGCCTAGGCATTAGTTATTTATTATAGAACTAATACTGCAGGTAGTTTAAAAACATTACCTTGAACACTTTATGCAGTTCAAAAATTTAAATGAGGTTGTTTCATGCTGCTTTTAAAAACATTTCCCTTTATTTTAGATATATGCATATTGTAAACATGTAAACATTCCCACATTTTTAACATTTATAATGAAATTTGTCATCATAAACTTTTATTTCTGCCCCACCTTCCAAAACATGGCATTCTTCACAGAGAAAAATTTTTGTTTTAGTGAATCATTTCAAATATTTTTAAGGAGAAAAAGAATGCTAGAGGAAACACTACTACTGTAATGCATATTACAGTCAAAAAACACACCTACAATATACTCCATTTTAGACTTGAATATTTCTTCATTCATTTGACTTTACAGAAGTCTGATCATCATTATTGTATTATGTATTATTCTTGTTATCTTATTATTTGTATGCTTATATATAATTAATTTAAATCTAATAATATAATATAATTACATATTAGAAGTATAGATAAATATTTCTATTATTAGAAAGAGTAATAGATAAATAGAAATATCTAAGTAATAGAAATATCTCAAATAATTTTCTAGGCTGTTCTTTAAAAAATTGGAATGTTTTGTCCATTACTATATGGATCAAATATAACAAACCCCACTTCTACTAAAACTTAGAAACTGTACTATATAGTGTAATGTATAAGGAAGTACTCAAAATTAAAACATAATTCAATACTTGTGACAAAATAATTCTCCACTACTTTCAGGATATACCGTGTGTCTTTTCCAATATCTTCTAATTTAGACACCTGCTATAATTTTATAAACAGTTCAGAAAGCCATATGCATCTTCTTTTTTATTATAATTTATATTTTTGTTTTCTTAAGGGAGAAATTTTCAAAATATTTTCTTTTCAACAATAATTCAGATAAATTGCTTCTCTAATGCTCCTGCTCCTGTGGCTGTGTGTTCAGCAAATCAGCTTAATTTTAAATTATTCACTGCATTTCATGACCAAGTTCCACAATTTTTTTATTTTTTATGAAATAACTAAACTTATCAAGATTAATCCTGTTGTTATTCATATTTTTCTGTGGAAAACTAAATTATGTATTTAAATTAAAGAGGTTACCACAACAAGTCAAACTTCTATCAACAAAGCATTGCTATATCTGAGAGTCCAAGTTCTTTAATTGTAAGGACTGGCAAAATCTCAATGGTTTATTTGGGCTTTTTATATTCCTGAAAGATTTTCTTTACTATTTTTCATATAAAATTCACATTGCAGGCACCTTTATTTTTCCTTTTTAAAAAAAAAAAAAAAAGTTGCTTAAGGAACTCTTCTGGTTCTTTATATGCTGTATTAATTCATGCTGGTGTTTTACAACGGATGTAAGACAATTCAATGTACTTGGTAGCAGAGGTCTGGTCTAGATTAGTCTGAAGATGTGCAAACTTAAGTGTTGTGGGTGGGTATGTGCATGCTCCTGTGCAGATACTCTGTTTGATTCTGCTATCTACAACTCACTTGCTGAACTGGACTCAGATGATCACTGTCATATGAGATCTTCCAATATCCTCTGCCATATCTGCCATTCCTGTGCATATGCATACAAGTAAACCAAGATATTTCAAATGGGATTAGGTACCTGTGACTATGGACCTGAATCCTTTCTCTCTGCTTAATAATGCTCCAAATTACTGACTGCTTTGTCTGCCACAGGTTATAATCAAGTTCTGTCCCCACAAACCTGGAAATGAGGGTTCAAAATGTTGATTGAATCATACCTTTTCCTATCAGTACGGTGAAAATGCCGTGTTTCTCTGCTCCATTGGTCTCCAGCACTGCTGTTCAAGATGGTATTTTACTTAATCTTTTGGTTGCAGTTGTTTCTTTGGAACTCCAGGTCACAGACCTGAACTAATCAATGTAATCAATCAATTTCTATATTTCTCTACTTTGGTCAAGATAGAAGAGACTATGTGCTTGTGAGAATGACTATCGTAAGATAGGATATCCTGAAATTTCTTTGCTCTGCCAAATGTATAGAAAGTAGATGTCATATACAGCCAGTTGACTGTCAAATTGCTTTACTTATTTTTCCCAAAAACAGAACATTGCCCACTTAATTGTCCAAGAACTCAGCCTACAAAGAATAATAAAATCTCCCCTTAAAATAATAATAGTGATAACAATAGTGATATGTATTACCAAAAAACTCAAAGTAATTTTTTTCCCATCTTCCACAATGAAATTTTCTCATCAATAGTTGAGACAGTTACGTCCTTGTAGAATATAACCTGACACCAACTGAAATAGCAACATCATTTTGTACCAGTGTATGAAATACATCACAAATCTGTTTGGAAATCAATGGTTTGTGAGGAATACCTGTACATTATCAGAGAAAAGGATGCAGTAAAAACCAGAATATAAAAATTGATCTGATCCATTTCACTTGACTTTTATACCTGTCTGATTGCATATTTTGACAATGCATTGCTTTTTTCTATTCCCACTTAAAATTTCTTCTAGGAGGGTTGAATTCTAATTATAAAGGATAAGGACCCTCAGGATATTAGTGAATTGGAACCTGTGTACCTCTGCAAGAAAATGAATAGAAATGGCTACACAGGGAATTTCTTCATTGGTATACTAAAAGAAAAATAGAGGACCACACAGTAGTAGCCTTTAGCAGAGATAAGTGATTTCTTAAGAATGACATTTACTGCATATGCAAAAGTTTGCCTTGTCTCCTTGAGCTCTCAACCAGAGTGGATGATAATTGTTTTCTGTCCAGAGGTAGACTGAAATCTAAATTAAGAATGCTGTGGCAAATATAACATCTATCAATGGATTGATGTTTTACAAACCAAACAGAATGTTATTCCACAGTTAGTCTCTCTTGGCAGTAGTTTTAACACACCCGAACCCACCCTGTAACAAAAAACCTAAACCAACCAAACAAGACAACCGAAAATATCAGCTCCTGTAGAGCTGTGAATAAAAAGAACCATTGATAAGTTGTAAACAACCAGTTGATAATCAGATTCAAATACCATCAGTAATACAAGATCAGAGGGGTGACACACCCCAGTAATATTGCAAACAGATCCATGACAACATTATTTGAGTCTCATCCTCAGAAATTCTTCTAAAAGTTTTAATGAATGGTAGAAGCGCTGCATAGCTTTTCATGAGCGTTTACTAATGAATAAGTAAACAACCAGATGTGCTTGGCATATTTCTATTTTGAAGAACTATTTTGCCTTATCGATCAAAGTTGTCCACTGAGAAAAATGTAGCTCTGGAAGAGGATTTTAGGCATGCTATTCCTAAATACCTCAGAATATCCTAACTTGATTTTTTAAAAAAATTCATTAGAGACAGGGGAATTCTATTAGGCTGCAAAAATTATTCAAATAATCAGTAACCATATTAAATTAAATTAAATTATATTGGCATTAATTTGCAGATGTCAAGCTATAAACTTAATGAAATGTAAATAAATTATACATGTACTGCAGTGTCAAAGTATACATATATCAGTTACATATCATACATATCATACTTAGTATGTTTTATATTTACAGCCTTCATAATTTTTCTTGTATTCATAAAAAGTTCCATTATCACCTGAAAATCTAGCGATTCTATTCAGTACATACAAATTTTATATAGTGTTTAAATAATTTCTAATCTTTTCTTGTCAAATTAAATGGATTGATTGTTCTTCGCAACATCAAAATTCTTTTTGTGATTGCATGTTGAACCCCTTCTAATAATTTAGGTCTTTCAGCAGTTCTTTTTCTTTCAGTGAACACTGAAGGTGAATACTGAATTACACTGATATGAAAACTGGAATGCAGCTAAAGGTCAGTTGTTGGAAATTAACCAGTGTTGCCAACATCATCCACAGAGGTAATACAAAATCCATGTTTCTGTCAGGTGTCAGGTTGGGTTTTTTTCCCCTTTTTTTTTTTTTTTTTTTTTTTTTTTTTTTTTTTTTTTTTGTCTTTTAAGCTTTGTTTAGCCCTTCTTACCAAAACACTGAAGCAGGGTCTTATCCCTAGTAAATTATGCATCAAGATCACTAAGTTTTTCAGGGCAAAGTAGTAAGGAATGAAGGCCCCATATTTTAAATATGTCATTCTTTTCAGGATACATTTGAATTTTCAAAAAGAGAGGCTCCTTGGTATAATTCAGATGGTGAAGAATTCCAGTAATTCAGGTAGCATATTTTTCCCCCAGGTCATCATTAACATGCTTTAGGATTAAAAAGTGGATTTGTTCAGTGGAAGTTTCTGAAAACAGAACTGCTTGAAGACTATTCCCCATTAAGAGTAGTACAATATGGATTTTGATTTTCTATTAATTCCTTTAGCAAAAAAAAAAGATTTGAAAATAGGAATCAGTAATAATAATGGCGACATAACTGATAAGTATTGCCTCTTTCTTTACAGTATATTGACATGTCACATTCAATGTCTTGAAGTTCTGCAGTGTTATGTGAAGCAGAGGCCCTGTGGAAGTTTTCTGAAGTACCTTTTTAATAGTTACAGAGATAATACTTCTACAAGTAATGTCACTATGGGAAGTCATCCCACCTTTATGTTTTAGAAAGCCCCGATACATCTAACTTTCCTTTTTGGAAAGTTAAATTAAAAACAAAATAATATTTATTGTTTGTTTCTTCTATCAAAGAGGGATACTCTGAAAAGCTGACAAAACCATTTACTGAAGCAATTTATTCATACCTGAAAGCATAGCAGGTTCAAAATTTATATCACTCACAGTAGTCAAAATTTTCATGTTGCTTCCTAAGGGAGCATACAAGTACTTGTACTGAAGTAGCTTGTAGAAAAGATCTGTAAATCTCACAGTAAAAAATAACAGTAGGTTAAGGGTAGTCAGAAATTCCACAGAGTGGAAAAATTGATGAATGTCAAGGAAACTTGTCTTAGTGATTAGCAGAAAACATAAATCAAGTTGTATTTCACAAGGCAAAATTAAATAAACAAAGTATCAAAAGTTCTTAAGTAACCTGCCCCCAAAAAACCCAAAAACTTCCCCCAAGCCAAAAGCAACATGAAAACCCAGCTGAACAAACAAATAACCCAAATCAAAGGCAGACCAATAGATACACTTTGTAGCTAGAATATGACCAAGAATAAAGTTTTAATTTTGATGCAGTAAAAATGGAGCAAATATAAAGCAGGTAATGAGAAGAAATTCACAGCAAACAAAGCAAAAACGTCAGCCCACCCACTAAGTCCCAAAAACCTCTTAGTGGAACCAGAACTGAAATCTAGCAATTTAATGAACTAGAACAGAACTTCTCAGAACATCAAATGAACTTTTTACTTGATAACATCAAAGTGTGAGTGACAAAGTTTGTTAATTAAAAATACCAGTTCATGGAAAAGTAGCAAATATTGTATTTATGAGAAGAGTAAGAATTCTTTACTAGACTACTGGATAATAGATAGATATAATCCAATGCCAATTTAAAACAAAACAGTAATTAAAGACATAAGAACATTAGGAATAAATTTAAATGGTTTTTCAAGGATTGTTTCTACTAGGATAATCAGATAGTTTTTCATAGTTCAAGAGAACTGTGATATACCTAATCTACCCAGGCTTTAGTAAAACATTTAGTTTAGCACCACATGGGAAATTATTAGTTATGATGATGAAGATGGACCAAAGAACTGTAAATTGTGTAAATGCATAAACAAGAGACAAGAAAATTATTCTAAAAGAGGACTGTGAGGCTTGATAGAATTTGTTTATAGAGTTCCTTAAGAATTTGTCTTTGATCATTTTGAGGTGACTGATATTAGCAACTAGCTCAAAGATATATTCTAATTATATGGTGATGTGAGATGCTATTAATGTTGAAGATTAAAATAGCAAATGGAAAGATTTGGATGACCTTGGAAGGTTGAGCAATAATTTGACATTGGAAAGTTTATGTGCAAGTTAAAATAAAGCATTATTTTCTAGCTTTTCTATGCCTACTGTACATTTCATTCATCCCAAAACTTTTGTGTTGATCTAGGCCCCCAAGTATAGTGTAAATTATGCATAAAAGATGCCATTTAAAGCTGTTTATGAAAATGGAAGGCCACTGTAGGAAAAGTGACTGAAGAACTTGTAAAATGAGGTAATACCTTTGGAAAAATAAAGGTTTTGTATGCCCTATCAAAAGCTAATTTAAAATAAAATAAAAAATCCCAAATCAAAACCTTTTAAAATATACAGTACAATATTTACATGATTTTTTTTAAAAGTTGCATATAATCATAAAACCAGTACTTTCTATGAAGGACTTAAATAGTTTAATGCTATTGTATGTTGACTTCTAGGAAAAAGGGACAAAAAATGTTAGGCACTTCTGAGATATTAATTTCTTTCTGGAGGTCCTGTATAAAAGAATGTGTTGATGAATGATTTCAGTGACACAGGAAATCCCTTCCAGAATTTTGTTTCTAAAATGTCTTTTTACATGAAATAAAATACTTACATACAGCTGAGGATTGACTCAGAGCTGTGACATGTCAGGTAATCTGATGAAAAAGTGCAGAAATTTGAAAACTTCTGTTTTCAATGAATCAGTATTGATTTACATTTTTTGTGTTACCTTTTCTTACAACTCTTTATTCTTAGACTCCTCATGAAATATTCCAGGGTATTCCTGGGATCAAAGCTTGTTTATGGACAATTAATTATGTAGCTCATCCTGCCTGTCTTTTTGAGGTATTGACCCATTAGATTTCTTCCAGTCTTCTCGAGCTTCCCTAGTTTTCCAAGACTTATTGAAAAATCAATGTCAATTGTCTAGGGAGCTCTCCAGCCAGCTCTTTTAAAATTATTGAATGCCAGACAAATTTTAAACTACCTAGTTTTCGTAGTTGCTGCTTAACAACCTCCAGAGTTATTGAGGGAGTGAGAGATATTTCATCATCATCACCTGATATGAACCTACCACTGTGACTTTTTCTAACTACAAGGAGAGTCATGAGTACATTTCTGCTTCTTATGCATTATTAATGCCATACTTATATGGTTTTCTTATATGAATAGATAACTATAAGCACTAGAATTGCTTTATCACTGACTATTCTAATGTAGAGAATTCCCAGTTTCTGATTTATATTTGTTATGAAGTTCAATTTTATCCGAGTCTTAGTAATTAATGTAGTTATTTGTGTATAAATTTTGATTAAATTACTGATTTCTTTAAAGTTAGACTACTAAGCAAAAAATACCAAACCACAGGAACCCACAGAGCAACTTGTCTCAACAGCAGAGACATCTTGCTTTAGAATAATGTGAAAAAAGCATCATCTTGCATTTGGTTTTGTTATGTATTCAGGGTACAATATCTTCACATCCTCAATCTGATGAAAATATTCCTTGTGTTTCCCTGAAATTTCTCAGTTCTGTTTCCTTTACTTTAGGGAAGTTTCCTTTTCTTTCTCTCGAAAAAATGTCCCATAATGGACAAGATGCCCCTTTTCAGCAGCTCATGTAGGCCTTTTCTTTCTTTAGGACAATTATATTAACGCCAACTGTTTTCTTGAGACACCTGTTACTCTGGAATTATTATTAATATTTAGAAGTATCTTATTCATGGATGTTTAAGGGATTGTTCCTGTATTCTTCTTTTCACAGACACTACATGAAAGATTAATCTGAACAAGTATTCATTATTAATGTGTATTTAGAAGCTGATGAATCACATCCTGAAACAAACATTTAAAATAGGTCAGATGACTCATGCTTGGAGAATGTCCATTCCTTTTTACTGCCTCTGAGTGTAAGTTCAAATGGACACATATGTAGGTAAAACATATGAAACTCTATTTTCTGACCACTTTCCACATTGACAGTTCTGCCATTGTATATCTTTTCAAGAACTTTTTTAAGTTGTCTGATAACTTAACCATATTCAAGTCAAAATTCTCTCATCATAATTTATTTTTCATTGTCAGTATGTTTTGTGCCTTGTTAATAGTTTAGGTCTTGACTATCCCAAATGCCTAATCCAAAGGTCTGCTAATACTGTGTCTGAAGGAGTTTACCTGAGCCACATAGTCCTCTTGATTTGTTGGAATATCAAAAGATTCATGTTTCATGCTTTAAACATTTTAGGTTTAGCTTCCCTAGGGTTTTATAAGATGAGGCTGTGATTTTTCTTAAACAAATCTTTCCAGGGAAGTACTTCAGAGAAAAATCATGAAATTTACTCAGCTGACATGTGCAATAATATTCAGATTAATTTCTGAATTTCCACTGACCAATATTTGTAAAACTGTAGCTGATATTTTATGATCATGAAACAAAGTACTCTTTAGCTATACTTGCAACTCCAGAACTTTGTGAATTAATTTTTCAAAGAATCTGCTTCCACTAAACACTTCCTACTCCTTTGACTTAGGTTAAAAATGTAAGATGTGCCCAAAGTATGTATTCTATCACCATCTTCATGAGGTGTTGGAACCAGGTGGGGCAGTGTTTCCCTTATCTTCTGCTAATGGCCCATCAATGCCTTGCCCTATGACTCATAGATAACTCCCTCCAGGAGCTGTCTCTGTTTAATGGGCCATCAAGAACCCATTACATGACTCATAGAATGATATCAGCCCATTGTGAGATGCTCCACCCAGGGGGAGGAGCCAAGCATTCCCACCTGCATATAATCCTGGGTTTGGGACAACATAGCCAGCTTTTTCCCCCACTGGATTCACGGAGGACAAGAGCTACCAGACCTTTCTACAGGACCACTGCTTTGATAAGATCATTCCATCTGGACTGCTACTAACACCCTACCTAACAGGGTGTCAGGTTGTATCTGACTCTGTCAGTGGTATTTTATACTAGTGAATTTATTTTATTTTACTTTCTTTTACTTTCTTTTACTTCTTTTCTTTTGCTCTTATTAAATTGTACTTCTGACTTGGAGTGTCTCACTGGTTTTGCTTTCAAACCAGCACATCTTTAGAGATATCTTTTGGGTTTAGATCCCTGTAATTCTGATCATCAACAGACAGGCAAAACATTCTCCCGTTTTCCTTCTTGTAGTATTAAAAGCTTTATTTTTTCTTTCTTTACATGAGTCTTCTTACTATTTAAATTTACTTTCAGACTATCTCCTCTGGTGGTTTTAAGTACTGTGAAGCTGTGGAAGTAGCCTCATGTGCAGCCAAAAGGTGAACATATCAAAACTATGCAACTGTGCAGACAATGACACTCAATGAATAGAAGCCATCTCTCAAAATAAATATATTATCTGTCAGCTCATTACCTTTCTCCAAGGACCTGGAAAGAAAGAGATATCTTCAGAGAGTCATTTCACCTTTCCCAGGCAACAGTTTTGAAAGAGATGAATTACTGTCCTGGACAGTATAATTAATTCTGCTTAACTTTAGGAATGTCAGACAAAACTATCTACATGTAAATTAATTGCCTGCAACTACTTCCACAGTCAGAGGAGGAACAACTATTGCATGTTTCTGTTGACTGTTTCAGATAATAGAATCATAAAACCATTTAGGTTGGAAAAGACCTTTAACATCACTGTGTTCAAATCTAACACTATTAAGTCCACCACTAATGAATGTCCCTAGTGCCACATCTACATGACTTTTAAATACCTCCAGGGATAGTGACTCGACCACTTCCCTGGACAGTCTCTTCCAATGAGTGACAATCCTATCTGTGAAGAATTTTTTCCTGACATGCAATCTGAACCTCTCCTGGTGCAAGCTGAGACTGTTTACCCTCATCCTCTAACTCACTGCTTGGGAGAAGAAATTGGCACCCACTTCACTCCAGCCTCCTTTCAGGTGGTTGTAGAGAGCCATAAGGTCTCCTCTGAGCCTTATCCTCTCCAGAATAAACAACCCAAGTTCACTCAACTGCTCCTCATAAG
Source organism: Hylia prasina (assembly GCA_013397195.1). Lineage (NCBI taxonomy): Eukaryota > Metazoa > Chordata > Aves > Passeriformes > Sylviidae > Hylia > Hylia prasina. Next base: position 121,631 of record VYXD01005100.1, read on the forward strand.
ATTTTTTTTCTCTAGACCCTTTGCCAGCTGATACATATTTTAAGATGAGAAGAAAGACATTATAAAGAACTATTTCTTTTAGGAGACTATTGTCATAAACTACACTGTGAAACAATTTGAACCATGATGCTGATGGCAGGTTGCAGATATTGGTCAAAGAAATACTATCCAAGGAGATTCTTTCTGTCTTTGATAACCAGGTGGCTAGTTTGGGCTCAAACCCAATACTTAAGATATTTCATTTAATTGAGATGAACTCCACTGGGTGTAGATATGTGCTTTTTGTACTGCTACTAATGAGGAAGATACAGACCCCACATTCTCCTGGTTAATATTTGTGTAAACACTACAGTGGAAATGTAGTTTAATTAATTTCTGTCTGGCATTGACATTCTGTTTACTTTTTACCTCTGGTCCTATTTACCTCCACTTCTATAAAGCTGTTCCTTTTGGAATACCAGCACAATATTTTGTTATTCTATTTGTATATAAAAATGTAGTCCAGTTGCATTGTCACACATAGCTCCTTACAGAGAAGTCAGCCCATTTTCATTTGCCGAGGTTATGACCTATGAGAAATTCTTTTGAATATGAGAATCTGAGCCAGGAAATCTTAACGTACTTTATTCCAGACACATTCGAGCATTGGGAGCCCAAAACTGGCGCACGTGCAACATAAGGGCCTTGATAATGGAGTTTTCTGAGGGTATTTTTTCAACTTGTTTGTGAGGATGTTTTTTGGTTTTTGCTGGGGTTTTAATTTGTTTAGTTGTTTTTCTGGGGAGTGAGGTAGGGTGGTGTATTTTCCTTTTTGAGCCAGTTAAGAAAATGGAACTTTTTTTAAATTTACCAAAATCCTGAGGACCAACAAATTTTATGAAGTTGTTTAAAACATATATTTACAAATCAAAATAACTGGAAAATCTGCTTGTCCTAAATAAATGAGACAAACCAATGAGCTATTTATAATAACTCAAATTTATCACAGAATAAACTGCAAAGTTCAGACTATTTCTGAGTTCAGGAATTTCAAGAATAAGAAAAGAATTTTGAATTAATTATTAATTTAGATTTTTTTTTTGTCCATGAATAGCCCATGTTCTTTTTGTTCATTAATCTCTATTTTATTTTTTTCCCCTATAATATGAGAAATTGCTTTCAATAGAAAGATCATATTTGGCCTGCATTCTCCAACATAACATAGAGCTATTGCTGTCTGACATAAAATATTTTGGCCAATTTTAATCAGAATGGAAACAGTTTCTTCTTAGAGGATTTTCCAAATATTTTAGTAATTACTTTGTACTCCTTTCTCCGTATTTTGCAGATATTTAGATTCCAGGTTTTGCCTACTACATACCATTCTATTGTCATGTGAGATTTTGTGTACTTTTTCCAACAGTGTCTTAAGGTCTAATGTAAACTTTACAATACCAGAGTCTAGTAATATAAAAATTTTATTACATTGAACTATTCATTCAGTTATAACATTCATCATTATTTTCAGTACAAACAGACAAAACAGTATTCATTAATATAAATTACATAGGTTTTTTAAGGCTACTTTAATGTTATCTACTACTGATGCCCTTGAGAGAATATCTGTACACCATTTTATGATTTGTGAAAACATTAGTTCCCATTGTTGATATTGAGATTAGAGGGATATTAGGCTAACATTTCATAATATTGCAATGTTTTGGTTTTCTCTTTCTCACTTGGAAAACATGCTTAAAGTATTAAAACTCATTGAGTAACTGAAGCAAAATCATTGAACAACACTAACATCTTTTATGACTAGAAGTAAAGAGGATCTTTTGTAGTATTCTTGCTAGTATTATCTCTTAATTAAGTCTCTGTCCTGGGAAACTAAAAACTATATGTTATAGAAAAAAATATGTTGGAAAATCTTCTAACCACATATTTGTTGGACATCTAATTTGTTTTTCATAAGACTTTTAAAACATCCATCAGCGTAACCACCACTATTTCATTGGAATCATCAATAAATTTCACTTTCAACAATTTCTGTCCTCATAACATTAAGTTCATTGTTTAAAACCATTATATAAAATTCTTTTATGGCAGAAAAACTTACATTAGTCTCTCCACAAACTGTCATAAACTCATTAACTTAAATGTTTCCATCCCATAAATGATCACGTTTCAAGATTTCATATTGTGAATTAGAGTATTAACAGAATAAGACAATTAAAATTAGAAAATGCTTTAAACTTTAAAACTCTACACCATATTTTCTATGCAAACCAAAAAAGTTCATAAATAAGAATGTGCAAGGATTTTTCTGATTTCTACCTACAGTATCAACTGCTGAAAATATTTGGTCAATAGCAAAATTATGATTTGATAGGTGTTTACAAGAAACAATAAAATAAATACTATTATTTTTAAAAGATCTATTGATGTTTTCCTGATTGAATACTGACTACTTTTCAAGATAGATCATAAAAAATTATATTAAAAGGATTTATCTTGCACTCGTCCATCAGGATCTAACAATAAGCATGATCATGACTTAGCCTATATGTTCCTTTCTACAAGTGTTGAAATTCTTCTCAGTGCATTTGTATTCTGAGGAAACAACATGACTCCCATCCACTATGATACCCACCAGACCAAAAAAACCATAATTTTTAGAAAGATTCTGTTTTACTTCCTGCAGCAAAGCTTCCTGTTGTACACTGAGACAAAACTTAATAGATATTTTTTGTCTGAATAAACCCAAAATTAAAATCTTACTCCTGGTTTTACTCAAAGAATTGTAATTTATGTTATTACAACAGCATTCTTTAAAACATCTGCACCTCTCATAGTATACCATAACTATTACTGGATTTAAAATGTTTCCCTATGTCTTACATGGCGTTCTGCTCTTAATATGGAGCTTTTGTATGGGGTTTTGGGGTTTTAATTTTGTTTCTTTTTATCCTTTGCAAAAGGGGAAGAATTGCTGCTATTTTCAGACCCTTTCAATCAGTTTAGGAACCTAACAAAATTTTGTGATTTTAAGATACTGGTAACATTACTGTACATCATATCATCACCTGTGATATATTCACAGTGATCACTGTTTCAGTTAAAATATTATTAATTATGCCATTTTGTTGTCACTACTTACATCCCTCCAGCTCTCTTTTGTTGAGTATTGCTTTAATTCCTTTTAGCATGACTTCACCTAGAATTGTGTTTTGTCTTTCTTAGCTTAGCTTGTGTGTTGCATTAACCTCTGTTAATTCTTTCTCTATCTTTTATTGCCATTGCTGACCAATTTCTTACTGTCACTTGGATTGTTCAGCCTAGAGAAGAGACTGAAGGGAGATCTCATTGCAGTCTTCAACACCATCATGAGGTGGAGAAACAAATAATCATCTCTTCAGTCTCTTTACCAGTGACAGGACTCAAGGAAATGACATGAGCTGAGTTACAGGTCACTTAAATTTGATATCAGGAAAAAGGTTTTTCACCCAGGAGGTGGCTGGGCACTTGAACAGGCTCCCCAGGGAAGTAGCCACAGCAACAAGACTGACAGAGTTCAAGAAGGGTTTGGGCAAACCCTGTTTGGGCACAGGGTGTGACTCTTGAGGTCTCCTGTTCAAGGCCAGGAATTGTAGATCCAATTATCCTGATGGGTGCCTTCCAACTCAGCATATTCTATGATTCTGTGATCTCAATACTGATTAGCAGTATTAGTCTTGTACTGCACATTGTCAGTATATCACTTTTCAGATTCCTATTTTCATTAGGAAAAAAAAAAAAAATTGAATTCATTTCATACAAAAAATTTTGCCCAATTACGCTACTGAAATATTTTTATCATGTTTGCTTCATATCTCAACTACTGCTCCCTTGCTGGTATGGCATATAGAGCTATATGGGGAGAGAAAGTTTCTCATATTCAATTCAAACCTGTTTTATTTGGTTTTCCTGATCTAAAGCACAGAAGTTGCAGAGTTGTGTACACAACTGATGCATGCATTAAACTCTGAGCAAACAGAATGAGATTAACCACTCACTAATGTCAAACAGTAGGGTAGATCATAATCACACAAAATAAACAGGTCTGTCACCTCTGATCCCATCAGCTCAGCCAGGTGACCAGCAAGAGAAAGAATGATCTGTGACAGTCAAGAACTGAACTGTTTCAGCTCTGAGGCTTATTGCAATTAATTCAACATCAGTTTTGCCCATTTTTTGATGTTTTGTATTGAAAATGATGATGCTTTATTTGCTATGTTTATTAGTTTTATCTGGACACCTTTAAATAAAAACTTGAATTGACTAAAAAAAAAAAAAGAAAACATGATTTAAGCCTTTTTGGGGGGTGTTCAGACACAGTGGTAGTTTAGTTTTGTTGGATTTTCTCCTTTCAAAATAAATCAGGAGTACAAGCACATCACTTATACCCTACCCTATTTGATTTAAAATATCAGAGGTCCACTTACATATATTCGATACACATTTTCTGGATCATTAGTCTCTTTCTTTGTTTCTATCTGCCTCTACTCTGACCCAGCTTCTAGCCTTAGAATAGTAAAAAACATATAAAATCCAATTAAGAAAAAAAACCCCTACATAAGTTTTATCAAAGTATATACATTTCAGAAAATAGATTTTTTTCTTGCAAGGACTGAGATTCTTTTATTTAAAATACCTTACTTGCAAAAATTCTACAAAAAGCTAATATAATACAACCTATGATTAATATATTTTAGAGAAGACATTTATTAGACTATGATTTGACAGTGGAGAAAAAAATGATTAGAAGTAATCTACTGAGAAGTGGAAAGACTCGCTACTATTACTAACTATACGCTCAAGACAGTGCAAAATTTTGAAAAAATATACATGCAGAGTCCCTGCTCTCCTGAAATCAGGAAATGTCTTCTCTGCAGATGGGAAGTAAATGAAGAATTTTTCTTTTTGCTTGATTTGTACACACAGACTTTGCTTTCCCTACTAAATTTTCATTACATCTATCCATATCTTTGCCTTCCATTTTTCTCCTCATCCCATGGGACAGGGGTGTGAGTGGAAGGCTGAGTGGGTGTTTGAACACTGGCTGAGGTCACCACAGTCTAATAAGTAAAGCTCTGTTACTGCAGACAATGTAAGATGGAGATATATGTATGAAGAAACCAGCCTCTATGCTGGGGCTGTTGTGCAAACAAAGTTTTCCAACAAACTTCATACATACAAATTATGCTCAACAAAAATAAACATCAAGGTTAATAAATTGTATCTTACAGTATATCACTTTGTGATGATTGTCATGTTCTCATCTAAAAGGGTTTTCCACAAGAGAGTGTTTATAACTACGCAGGAGAACAAATAAGCAGTAGATGCAAAGTTTAACATTCGGAGTAGGGATTATGTTCTTTTGTGAGGTTATATTTACAAATTCATGATATGATCTTGGTAAATCACACAGTTGGTATTTACTCATGTAAAAGACATTTTCTCATCTATCTAATGAAGATTACAATGTACCTCATGAATCCATCAGGTTGCAGAAGTTCAAAGTAATTAGTATTACTTTCCCAAATCAATTCCCTGAATAGGGATTCCCAGGGAATTAATTTATTCCTATAGCCTCAATTAACCAATGCATTTAAGCTCTTGTTTAATTTTAAGTCATTTGAATGATATTAGATGTTTAAGTGTTCCATCTTACAAAAATATGACTAAGTGTACATTTAAAAGGTTTGGTAAACTGACATGTCTCCAAGAGCACATCCTTTTTGCTGATCCCTCCTGGTATATGTACTAGAAGTACAGGTTGATGTTTCAGCCTCTTTTCATAAAGTTTTAAGACAGAATTTGTGTTAATGTATCTTAAATAGTTATGACTGATATCAGTCTTGCTATTATACATTCTTCTTAAAGAAAAAAAATAATCCTCCTTAAAATAGAAAATTCAGAATTTCTCTGAGAACTACACACATACAAACCACACTCTAAGGAAAAAACAATCATAAACAAAGATATGCCTTTCTTTGGAAGATAATACACAGTGTCTTTGTTGTGGGGTTTTTATTTTATTTTGTGGTTTTTTTGTAAAAATATATATTCCACTGTACTTGAAACTTTATAACACACTAGAATTGCTGAATAAATTTTATTAAGTAGACTTTAGTTGTTTCTATCTACACATAGACATATCCATTATAAACAATGCATGCTTGCCATTTCTCCTCCTGTTAGTTTCACAGCTCCAAGTACTTGTGTTAGGTTTCTGTGTGTATGTTTTCCTTTAGTTTCTCTCCTCCTTTTAACCTTTCCATGGCTCAAGAAAAATATGCTTAATGTTACATTCTCCTGATGCATTTTCTCATGTATCATATAATTTTACTCACTAGACTGGTATCTTTCATGTTTTTTACTGGTATTTATAGGGTTTTTATCATCCTAATTATGTGTACACAAAGTCATTCTCTCTGATTTAATTTTTGATTGCTTTAGGTTTTAGCTCCCTTTAAAAAAATGAAAAAAAAAACTAAACAAACAAAAGCAAAACTGAAACCCAAAAATTCAATTTTTACTGTTATGTCCTGCAGACTGTAATTTCTAAAGTAAGGTAAACATTATGGGAGATAAAATGAGCTGGATGTGATATATTTGCTAGGTGCAGAGATTAATGTCTTGCACATCTGATTTATTTGTAATATTTGTAAATAGATATGAAACATAACCAGAAATTAAATAATTTATATAAAATCAAAACTAAAATAAACCCCCTGCTAACTATGAGCTGTGTCTTTTGTTTACCGAGATTTTTTTCAGAGCTTAGCCTAAGATATTGGTTATGTTCCAGAAGTGAAAAGCAATTTAGAAGTGGCAGAGTGGATCTGTGGGCGTATATGAATAAGCACATAACCCATTGCATTATTAGTACAGATATAAGTTTTTGTCAGTTCCTCTAAAATTGAATTATTATTTACTTCATCCAGAATTTCAATTGTTTAAGATACCGGTTTGATTTTTAGTAGCATTTTTATTTCAAAATAAATTTTATTTTAATTTGTTAATAAACCAAACAATATTGATCAATATATAGTATTATAATTATACATTGGAACTATTGAAACTAGGGTCAGTAAACCATTGGAAGTCTGGGAATTTGGTAACACTTTTCTGGGGGTGCAAAAAGTTATATAACTAAATTTGTTATATATAAATA